>PVLA01000835.1:338069-445944 GCA_004027455.1 Hydrochoerus hydrochaeris | reverse complement strand
TGGTGATTAAAGCAGAGCCTCAAGTGTGTGAAGCAGGTAACTATCACTAAGCTTCACATACAACCATGATTGTCACACATTTTTGCAAGGCAAATTACAGACATATCTCTGACACAGATTTTTTTAAGTATTCCTCCAGGAAAGATAAAACATATACTTTGTTTCCTTTCCATGCTCCTGCAGCAAGTTTTCTACTCTCATACATGTTAGGTTTATTAGGTAGTTATTCAAATAGCTATTTTCCCTGATAAATTACACTATGTGTTCTTTAAAATCTAGGGTCTTATTTTTATTAGATTCTTGTTTGTGAAACACCAACACACTGTCCAGTAGAAGAGGTGCTTATGGAATATCAATTGAATAGATATATACATTTTAATTTATTTGTTTAATTACTTTGCCATCTTATTTAAAAATAATTAAGGAATCTTCTAAACTTAATAATGAAATAATATGCTATATGAGCTTTATTAAATATAATTTTAAAACTTTATTAAATATTTTTGGTGGAAATTCTGCAAAATTACACACACACACACACACACACACACACACTATCTTATTTGACTCAGCTGAAGCCACCACTTTGCACTTGAAAAAAAGTAAGCTAAAAAAGGTTCACTTGGTCAACATAAAAAAAAAAATAATACTCTAAGTTAGGCCTTCATCACATCTGTTTAACTCCAAAGCTTATGATTTCATTGAGTGAAAAAGTGAGAAAAATAAGCAAAATCTTAAGTGTAAGAGAAAATGCTGGTGATTAGAGAAATAAAATTTCTACTACAGCAACACTTTTGTCTTCCCTACATTTATACAGAAGACTCAGTTATTATGTTAGATTTATTTTATTTTCCATATTATACAGAAACTTGCCTTTATTTTGTCTATGGGTAGACATAGTGATAAAATAACTTTAGACATCTTATTTCCAGATTGCCAAGATAGACACAGGAGCTCTAATAAAGCTGGAAAAAGAATATCTTATGACTATTAACCATTAACTTTCCGTCTAGAAGTATATGCTAAAGATCAGTTATTTGAAGCTGATAAATTCCAGACATCCTGCTTTGCAAAAACTGGCAATGATTTTATAGGAGAAAATATTCCTGAGAAGTGTTGATGGATATAAATTCCTTTAAAGACCAGTAACAACCAAGACCAGATTCTCTTACCTACTAATATTTTATATTTAAATAGCTATTCTGTTTGAATAATGAATAGGATGAAGAAAAATTCTTTAGAACTTATAGTCTTTAATCATTTTCTTCTAACATATTCTAAGTTATTCACAAAAGTATTTAGGATCTGACTATTATTAATTTGCTCATCTGATGACTGAAACAGCATGAATTCTGCACGATACACAGTTTTGCTTTAATCACCACAAAGTGAACCGGAGATGCATAAAGCAATTTGAGGTGACTCCACCCCAAACTGGTTGGAAGGGAGGGTGAATAATTTTCTTCTTTTCGTAAGAATGGATCATGAACAGCTGATGTTGCATTTGACTCTCATAACATATGCTTTTAGAATAACAAAAACTCGGCAATCTGCTTACTAGATAAGTTAGTGGCTGACCTGATGGAACAATAAAAATTGATCCCGGTCATTCTGTCAAGCTTTAAATAGTTAGTAGTTCTTTCTGCTGAGTTGCAAGAAAAAAAAAAAAAGAAGTTTGGTTTTATATTAAATTTTGCCTCGGGGCATTATTACTTTGAAAGTAATCCAAATATTTTGTTTATATTGGAAAGGTTCACTGAGACATAGTTAACCCTGAATAGAATTCAAAACAATAACTCTGGAAAAGAACTATTCCCTTTGGTCAGAGGCTGTTGTGTCAGTGGTTATGCCAAGTCAATCAAAAAGAAGAAAGAGAAAGACAGAACACAACCGTGAGAATGGAGCTGTCAAGCTGATTGACTGGGTAGCAATACAAAATTTGAAATGTTCTATGTGATAAGATAAATAATCTTGAGTGCTGGCAAAAACTAGGTGCAACAAAATCTTACAGGGAGTGCCACGATTGAGAAATACAGAAAACAAAATTACTTCTGCATAAAACTGAAAACAATGACCAAGGAAATTATTAGCCTAATGGCATTGTTCCATACTCCTGAGACCTGAAGAAAAATATTAAGATTAATTTTGGAGCTGATATATGCTGGTAATCACTCTTTTTGGCAATGTTGTTAAACAAGTGGTTTATCAAATTCACAAATTCTGTTTTAGTCAAAAATTTTGGAGTCTTTTTGTGAATTACTTGGTCATTAGGAAAAATATTTTGGTAGTTGGAGCAAAAGATTATGTTTTCATACTGATGTGAAGAATAAGGCTAAAACCAGTAAGACAGTGTAATTTATTTGCCCTGGCCTTTATTTATTTTGTTAATTATTGCTGAGTTTTTTGTGTCCTGGCTCCGGTTAGACACGAAAAAGTAATGCTGACAACACATGAAGCGTTTGACACTTTGCTAGGGCTGTCCCTGTAAATTAGTCACCAACAAAATTTGGAAGACTGATATCTTTCCCATAACTAGTGCTTTTTTTACTCTCCTTCATACCCTAACTAGCCATTCAGTTTCTATTTTTATTTGGCCTATATAGTCTTTTTTGTTAACATATGTCTTCACAATTTAATTAAAATGGGCTATTTATCACATAATTCATCAATTTCTCTGCCACCTGGTGGATTTTTTTTTTGCTAGGTCAAGAATGTTTCCTCTCTTATATTCAAAAGTTTCATCTCATTTTAAAAATTGCATATAATATAATCTCCATTTAATTTATTATGATCTTCTGTCTCCCTTATTTTGAACTCTGTATGAACTTAGGGTTTTGGTTTTAATGTAACTTTCATATATGGAATATAAATCTTCTGAACTTTTTATTTCACCCATGTATTTAAAATACCACTTGAAAGCACATTTTGATCTATTTCCTGTGTTTCTTTGTTGTGGGGGAATCAACATTTCAGTATGTTTATAAAAATCATTTTAGAGAACATCTACATCCTCCCTTTTCAAAGTATTATTCAGTGCAGTATTTACTTTTTACAGAATTTCTCAAGAAAATTTACTTGCTATTGTATTATTACTCCAAGTGATATCCATGATATCCAATCACTGTTCAGTTAACCACGGGAGAAGAAAGATGCAAAAACAAATCTCTAACTTTACCTTCACTGGTGAAAGACTTGTAACTGAAAATTCAAAAATATCTCTTTGACAACTTAGACATTAAGAAGTAGTATTTCAGCATTTTGAATGTATTTTTATTCGTTTTTAAAATACCAGGTTTGCTCAAATTCGTTACTTGCAATTATTTTTTGAAAGGACAATCGACTTTTTCTGTCAATTATTTTATATTTTGAGGAAATGTAATTATTTTTCACAGGTTTATAGCCTTTCTCCTATGCTTATTACTGTGCTTTCCCATTTGAAGAAACCTATAACCTATTTCTAATCTGTTGTCAGTTAACTTGTAAGAACTGGGCTCCGTAAAGAATGTTCTTCTACCTACCTGCACTTGTCCATTGGAAGCAGAATGGTATTTGCTGGAACTCGTGGGAATCAGAAATGCCTGTCAGTGAGTGGTTTGTCCTCTTGGGCCTCAGTTTCTCATTTTATAAAACACTATCTGATGGGATACCTTCAAAGTTCTTGAGAGCTCTAAAATTTGGATGATCCTACAAACCTATCCTCATTTGTAGAGAATCCTGATAAAACAAGATTTTGGGAAGCAATAATAGCATCTATATTAAAACATGCCCTGGCATGTGTGGTATATGAGAGCAGAATGGAAGCCAGAGATTCATAGGTGTAGCACCCTTTGTTTTGTAACTTGGCCTTTTTAAGTTAATATTTTGTACTGGATCGATAAATATGAAGATTCTACTCTTGTCTTTTCATGTAATAATCTTTGATTTTCAACTATGCAGACTTCAAAGTTTATCATATAAAACTATAATTACCCAAATAACATTGGCAAATCATTTCCTAATGTCTTTACTCTGAAAATTCGTGGTGGCTGCTCTTGATTAGAAATGGAGATAAAATTAATTGCCTGATTTCTGATAGGCACTTTCAAAAGTTTAGCAGATCTGCTTAGTTAATCCAGACTCTGTGAGAGGCAATTTGCTTTTTTTCTCCTGCTCCCTGCCTTCCTTATCCTTTCTAATTGTGTCTGGCACCTTGGACCGGCAGGAGAACACAGAGGCCAGAGGAATCAGTGCTTTTCCTTTTATAGAGTCCTTATTCTTCTTAGCTTGGCTTATATTCTAATAATAAGCACAACGTCAGCATTTCACATCCCAAGAGCATGAACTTGCTGCCTTGCTTTCACTCTGGCAAAGAATAGCTCAGGGCCAAGTGTCTTCTGCAGGATGTAAGTATTCTTATAATTTGTATCACCTGACCTTCCTCCCGTCCCCTGCTGCCATATCATCTTGTGATTAGCAAATGCACAGATGTAAAAGAAACCTGCAGTGTCTCGAAGTGAAATTGCAGAACATCACAACATATGCTGAAAGCAGTAAAATAAAAACAGATATTCGGGTCTGAGGAAATAAGAGAAATTGAACACCACGAAGACTAGGAGAAGGATCTGTACTTGGACGCCTCAGCAGTCAGCTTTGGCAAGTGAGAATGCAAAAGAGGGTGGTACACCTTTTGCTGTGAATGTTTCACCAATTGATTCCCCTGGCTGCCTTCCCAGAGTCTATGAGTATCGTAGTCTCCTAATGAAGGCTTCACCGCATTCTTTTGAACTGATTCTTGCCAATATCAAAGAAGCACAGCAGAAACAAAAACACTACTGTGATGTTAGAAATCACAATTGTTAACTTTGAAAAGAAATCTTGGTATGTAGGTTAGAACAGTATCTGTGTGGTTCAGGTAGTAGACCTTTGGATTCACTAGAAGGTTCTCTAACAGATGAAGTGGTTGTGAAGGAATTTGCTCTTTATCTGAATACATATATAAGAAAAATGAAGTTAAATATCATGATGTAATGTTAAAGGATTTACTTTTGTAGGGAATTTTACATTGAAGAGAAATGCAAAGTAAGTAAAAAAAAAAAGAGCAGTTTTTACTGTATTCCTTTAAATAGAGTTGGAATGCGTATACAAAACAAAGAAAAAAAGTAGCCATTTTTACAAGCTTGTGAAAAATATAGAAACTGAGAAATCTAGTTTTAACATTTGTAACATCTGCTAATCCATGCTCTATTTTAATATCAGAAAAATTCTGCCATGGAACATTTTGTTTCTGGATTTAAAAGAACCTTAAGATGCTATTAAAGCTTCTTAGAATATATTATTATTCTTGATTTTTCCCTTAGAAGCAAATTGTTTTTAGTATTAGTAGCTGTCTTTCCCATTTTGAAGACTTCCTCCAATCTTTTTAGTGTACATATTTATCATATGCGTCATTTACTGAAAGTCATTATGCTTGGTATTTTTTAGGTTTACCATGTGTATTGATTTCTAGTTGCATATGTCTAGCTCTAAGCTGTGTGATCCAGATAACTACCTTGTATATCACTCCTTCCACCATGACACACTGCAGCAGGCCACCAAAATAACTTTATAATGAACTGAAAGTAATGACAGTTTGGTTCCAAATAAAGCACCATGTTTTTACTTTTAGGGTAAATGTATGAGTGGACAGTGTTAGTCTTCTGCCTTATGCCCTGAATACAACTGACTTTCTTTAGAGGTTTGTGCAAAGGGATATTATGCCATTTATTATAAATCAATATTCCTTTTCATGATCTATTAATTACTGATCATTTGCACATGCGTTTTGCATTCTTTAATGATGAGGTTTATGCCTCTCTCTTTCTCTCTCATTCTCTTTTTTATTTCAAGTTCCAAATACCGATGCTGGTATATCGTAGACTGTCCATAAACACTTTTTAAATACATGTATCAATGAAGTGAATGAGCATGTGGATCCCTAAAATAACCCCAACCAAACCTGCAACTGGAAAACTTGTTTCAATTGGCCGCTTCCTTCTCTTTCCCTAACACCTGTGTTTATATTAAGATTCACATCATCATAAAACCAGGGTGTGAATCACTACGCTCAACAAGATTACAGAAATGGATCTATTTTGAAAATAAAGAAAAAAATTGGGACAGAAAAGCTTTCTTAGCCATGTGCCTTGCTATTTGGAAAGAAAATAACTTTGCTATTATTGCAGATATATTAATGTTTGCAGTTGTCCTGATTATTCTAACGCAAACCAAATGGCATTTAATTTGGAAGAAATTGCTTTGGACGTGCAATCTAAAGAGGCGAGAAATGGAACAGACTTTCTTTATGCAGGGTTTGGGATGTGGTTAAATTATTTTAGGATGTTCAACAGTGTAGTGCAAATTCAAATCCTGTGGGCAAAGCTAAACAAGCAATGCTAGGCAGCTTAGCCACTTAATCTTTTGGTGTTCTGTCTGCTGGGCCTGTGCTGTGAAACAGCTCCTGTGGCTTCCATGTGGAAAATGAGAATGTTCTGTAACGGCCGATGTGGGAATAAAGAAGTAAATACAAGGAAACTCTTACAAGCTCTTAATATTAACTGCACTAAGTAAGTGTAACTAACTGCATTAAGTTATTGATTTATCAGGGCTTGACCAAATACTATTTGCTTTTGTCCATTTTGAAGACAAAGACAAAAAGTGTAAGAAAGTTAAATGAGCCAGTTGTTAACTAGGTTACTAATGAATGAACTGATTATTCTTCTCACTGTCTTAGGAGAATGTCCAAGGGGCTATTTATAATGGCTGGAAAATTGACTAAAGATGCCTCAATCCTAATCATTTAATCAGTGCCTTATCAATAAATATGTTTTTCCCTATAATTCTGTGTAACTCTACCTAACAAATGAAATATGAAAAGACTATTTAAACTTAAACCCCAGATTTGAAGGAGGTGCTTCTCCTCTTTAAAATATTCCTTAATTACTATAGCTTTTAATGACAGAAAAGCATAGCCTGTTTTACATGATAAAGTGAAATAAACTATTAACCATTATATAAACAGTTGAGCGGTATTGAGGGATGAAAATTAACACAGTATGTTTAGGATGTGAAAATGGCACATTGATTTCAGTCACATTTGGGTGGATTCCAGACTATTAAATCTGACAGTGAAAGTAACTCTGTTTACTTAGAGGAGGAGAGAGAGGTCTTCTTAGGGTCTTCTTTGTGACTGTTGCACTCCGAGGAGCAGCAGAATCCACTCTCTCCTGTTGGCGATTAGACTTTTGGACCATTTTAAAGGGTGCAGAGGGGCTTTTATGCTAAGTTTTTAAGCCCTTTAAACACAAATCGCCATTGTGAGCTTCAGCACACTTGAATCCTGATTACCTTTTCAGTCACTAATTACCCAGGAATCAGGTTATAGACAAACACTGTTAACAACAGCAAACCAGAAAGCAGTGTATGTTATTTCCTGTCTGAAGAATGAGCTAACTTTCACCTGTGGTCATGGTAAACATCAATTATTGTACCAGTCGGAAAAACTCACTCCAAAGGAACAAGCAAAACAAAAAACAAACCAAGTAAGTTTATCTCCTGACCTTGGGCACATTTAGAAAAAGTGAAGTCTTCTGACCGGGGGATGTTAAATTTACTCATAATGAACAATAGTGAAGCAGATCTTTGAATGGCTATGCTTATGGTATCCTGTATTTTTGTACACTCTCTTAAAGAGCATAGATACTCCAGTGATACAGTTGTTTCTATTATTCATACTAAATAAATTTACCAAAGCCTATCTTTTTTATGACAGGACATAGGTCATAATTTTGTAGGTAATTTCCAGAATATAGATGTTCAATTATTGTTGGCAGTTGATCTAAAATAAAAATGTTTGAGTATGCTTTTAATCCCAAACTCTGATTATCCTAGAAAAGATCACGCAATAAAATACTAGGTTTTACATTATTTTAGGAGTTATTAGGAGAGAAGAAATTTCCTTTCACAGAAGAAAATAAAAAAACCCTTATGCTTTCTATTTCATCATTACAGAATAGATTTTTATATCAAAATATACTAATTATTCTCATAAAGACATGCATTTATCAGCTTCTGTATAGTTGCACATTAATTTTTCCAGTTGTCCTTACTATGGTTGTGTTACTACATGTAGTGTTTACCAGATTGTACCCCATTTAAATACAAGAGCTGTGAATATAGATTGCAAAGTTCTAGTGGACTTTAGATTGATGAAATGGGTCATTAACCCACCAAATGTACTGAAAAAATCTTGAAGATGGAAGGATTGAATTATTATCCATTTAATAATTTTAAGGAATAATCAGTATTTATATCCATGTGATTAGATAATTATATTCACATTTATGTGATAATAAGAGATTGCTTATTTTCTCAATAACAACAATGAATAAAGCAAGTTTGCTTACTTTGCCTATTGGTTCTGCTTCAGTAACATGTAAATGTATTGTTATATCTAGCATTGAATAAAAAGCAAACAAAAAATGTTTATCCCAGTTTCCCAGTTACTTCCTATCTTATTTTCCCTACATTTTCAAGTCAAAATTACTAGGTAAATACTATTTTCTCGTTGCAAAGTTTTTCACCTCCCATCCTTTCTTGGTCCCTTCGAGGCTTTGACCAAAGCCACTATAAGAGAACTCAGGTAGAGGTCAATGCTGAAATCCCTAATACTAAATCCAGTGGTCTTTCCTTAATCAAGTTTTTTCTCCTCTGACTCTTTCACTACTAGGCTTCTCGGAATCCATGCTTTTCTACATTGCTCTTGCTTCTCTGCTGATTTGCCTCAGCCTCTGTCTCTTACTCCTCTCTATGATACTGATTCCTCAGACCTCTTAAAGTTCTCTTATTCTACAGTTTTTTTTTTTTTTTGGTCAATACTCATATCTTTATCGAATTCATCAAATGCCGTGGGGTTAAATTCTCCCCATATACTCAAAACACTTAAATATATAACCTGAGCCATAGCACTTATATGAAGTACAGATTCATGCATTCAACTCCATATTTGATAGCATCTCATGTCTATACAGTATCTCAAACTTTGTGTGAAATTCCAGTTTTCTACCATGTGCCTGTTCTCTATATTGACATTCTACTCTAATTACTTTTCTAGTAGTTCATGCCAATATTCATGAATTCATTTTGCTCTTTCCTTATGATCTTGTACCACTTTTCCAAAATTTCTGTGAACATTGCTAGCACATCTCAAAAATACAGAATCCATCCATTTCTGCCATTTCAGCTGTTATCTTCCTTGGTCACACTATCATGTTCACCTTGTCTGGTCCAAGTCAGTGCGTTCACTCACCTCCTGGCTTGTTTCTTTGTCTTCTTTCTAAATTGAGCTTTCTTTTAGGAACAGACATTGAAAGAAGATGGTAGGCCATTCAGGAGGTGCTGCTGGGTGGAGGAAGACAGAAATGAGAAAGAGGGAAAAAAGAAAAAAAAAAGCACGAGCAGGTTACATTAGGCAACTGAGGTTTGATTTTGTCATGAGCTCTGAGAGATGTACAAGTGGAACCAAGGGCCATTCTGGAAGGTAAGATCTACGGTATGACTTTGGCAACTAAGTGTGTAATGAAATTGAGGCTTTTTGTTTAAAATGATTAAAAATTTCAAGCATGTAACAGCAGAGCATGAAACTAGGGCACATCTGAGCTCAGGAGTTATGGGACTGCACAGGGCCACATGCCTGTGAAGTCACAGGTGCTGGCAGTTGGAATGTTTTGAAATAGGGTGCCTGGGAATGGTGATTGTCTGGGATACATAGTAGAGCATTGTCAGAGTCTGCCACAAACCATCCAAATGGATAATTAAAGTTAAGTAAATGTCTGATTATTCTCTTAACTGGATGCCCAGAAATGGAATTATCAGATATGAATACATTTATGTCTCAGCTGCAGTTGCCAATTTTTTTTTTCATGAAGAACACATAAATATTCCTCGCTGTAACTCTCTTAATAGTACCCTTACAATTATGGATGTTATTTTTATTTAGTCACATAAACATATAAAGATGGCATTTCAGTGTTATCTCTACTATGAATTATTTTTGCTAAAAATGACATGAAAAATAATTTGCATATTTTTTTAATTATTTGTAGTTTGTATCTGTAATTAATGGATACATGGTAAAAAACATGAAAGTAAGAATAATTTTGACAAAGAGAACATTTTTGAAGTTATGATTTTGGTTTTAAGACTTGCAATAAAGCCACAGTAGTCAAACAGTATGGTATTAGCTCAAAAATGACATCCGGAGGAAAGATGAGAGCACAGAGATAGATTGACACATATCAAGTCAGTACATTTTTAGCAAAAATGCCACTGCAATGTAATTAGAGATGATGATCTTTATAGTTTATAGTGTTGGAACAATTGGAAAGCAATCTGTATGGGAAGCAACAACAACAAAATGAAACAAAATAAAATCCCTTTTTTACCCTTACTTAAGCCATAGAAAAAGTTAACTAGAAAAAATATCGTAGTTAGAAGACACAAAATTTCCAGAAGAAAACATAAAAGATTTTTAGAGAAAAACAAAGGTTTCTGAGTAGAACATAGAGCAATTTATAAAAGAAAAAGTAAAACAATTGGACTTTGTAAAATGTAGTAAACCTACTTTATGAGCTAACACAGATTAGTAGTATGTACACAAGATAAATAACTACACTACTAATCTCTGTTAGTTCATCAAAAAGAACAGTTTGTGTTTTCATTGATTGGTCATTTTTTATGCCTAAATCTTAAAATCTGGACAACTAATTTTAAGATAACAATATGCAATATACTAATTAGTGTTAATTTCCCATTTTTTTTGAAATTCTGTATTGATTTTATCCTTTTTTGGTTTGTTTTTAATATAAAAATATTATTTGTCAAAATTGAGATTCTTGAATAAAGAATTTACAAAGTAATAAACATACTTTTCAGTTAAAAAGTAATAAACACACTTTCAATATTGAAAAGACAAACTAGAAAATTTCAGGCTGAGAATAACTATCTGCAAAGTGTACATCTGATAAAGCTTTTTTTCTCAGCATCATTAGCTGTTAGAAAATTTCAAATTGAAATCACAATGAGATTCCACTACACACCTACTGTTATGCGTCCCATTAGAAAGACTAACAAAATCAAGTGTTGACAAGGATAAGAAATAGATGGAACTTGCAAATAATAGTAAGGGTGAAGAGGGTACAGTCATTTTAGGAAATATTGTGACATTTGCTCATACAGTTAAATATATCATTGTCATATAACTAAAAGTTCCATCCTCATGGATATATTCAAGACAAATAGAAACATTCAGCTGTACATATGCTTGAACTTGAATGTTTGGAGCAACTTCTTAACAATATTCTTTCTTCCCAGCAAGAAAATGCTGAAAACAACCAAAATGCCCATTTGTTTTTGAGTGACTAGGAAGATTAGAGTATATCCAGTAACTAAATGTTATCACTAAAAAGGACAGGACAGGACAGAGAACAGATCTCTGAGCAGAATGCTGAAAATAAGACACGTAGAAAAGACAACATACTGCACGTTTTTTAGCAGTATTATTTCCCATTCTTCTGCAGTGTTGTTATACTATATGAATTTTGTGCATTCATGTGTTCTACTTCAAGATTTATATTTTGTTTTACTGATCTCTACCAGTTTATGTGCCAGCAGTCTTTTTAACTTGTACAAATTTTAATATAATTATGTTTACATCACATTCTCCTAATGCGTCCTTTTTTATTTCTTCATGTCATTCTTTAAAAAAAATTAAATGTATTGGTACATTTTTGCCATTCTTAATGATGACACACATCCTAGGGAATTTGCGCTGATGCGCATTGTACCTTCGTTCTTGTTTTCCCATTCTCTTTAGTTCCTTTGAACCCTTCTTCCCTACCATTGACAAAGCTTGGCTTCCATTGTTTTCCTTTGGTTCTTTTTTGGTTTGTTATCTCTGTTCCTTCCCTTCCCTTCCCTGCCCTCTTCCTTGTTCTTCCTTCTCTTTTGAATATTTTCCTCCTGCTCCTCAATATCTGTCCTCCATTTTGCTCCATATTTACCTGTTGGTTTTCTCATACAAGAATGTATGGTTCCTACTTATTTCATTTTAAAGTATATTTTCAAAGTGCATCCGTTTACTTAAAAAGGTCTCAAATTTATCCTTGTTTATGGCAGGTTAATATGCTATTTGTATGAAAACCACATTTTCTTCACCCATTCATCTGCTGATGAGCATATAGGCAGTTTCTAAGATTTAGCTATTATAAATTGTGTTTCTACAAATGCAGGTGTGCATATATTGCTGTAGTATACTTTTGACTCTTTCAGGAAGATTCCTAGAAGGGGAGTAGATGAGTCAAATGAAGCCTCTAGTTTTAGATTTTGAGGAATTGCTATACTGATTTCGGTGGTGATATTACCACTTCACACTTCCACTCACAGTGCAGAAGCATTCCTTTTCCCCATATACTCAGCAGCATTTATTTAGTCAATTTGTTGATAGCCATGTTTTTCTGGAGTGAGATGGAATCTCAGTATTGTTTTAATTTGCATTTCATGAATGGCCAGTAATGTTGCACATCTTTTTTATTCATTTATTGACTGTCTATATTTCTTCAGTTGAGAACTGCCTATTCATTTCAAATGTCTACTTCTGGATTGGGTCTTTAAGTTTGGAGGATCTGATTTTTTTTCAGTTATTCATATATGTTACATATTAATCTTTTGTCTGAGGAGTAAGTGACAAAATTTTTTTCCATTCTATGGGTTGTCTCTTCACTGTCTTGGTGGTTTCTTTTGCGTTTTAATATGATGTGATCCCAGTTGTTGACTCATTATAATGATTCCTGTATGCTGCAGGTTTTGTTCATAAAGCCATTGCTTCACATCTATGTCTTCAAGAGTTCAACCTACTCTATTCTGCAGTGTATTGTTTCTGTTTTTATATTTAGATCTTTAATCTATGCCACTTTCAATTTTGTGCATAGTGAAAGATTTTGGTATAGGTTTAATATTTGGCATGTGGAAAGCCTGTATATTTCTTCTGGTGTTGGAGTTTGGTCCATTGTCGAGCTAAAATAGCAGAGTGTGTCTGGAGCTGTTTCTGTATCTTCCACAATATTCCATTGATTCTAGGGTCTGTATTTTTGCCAGTGCCTTACTGTTGTTGTCATAATAGGTTTGTAGTATAATTTTAAATTGAGGATTGTGCATCCCACTCCCCAACCCCCTGCTGGGGCATTTGTTGCCCAGAATTGCTTTTGCTATCTAGGTCTCTTGTGGTTTCATATGAATTTTAAGATTATTGTCTCTAGTTTTGTGAGTTATGCTATTGGTATTTTGACTAGTATTGCATTAAATCTGTATAACAGCTTTGGAAGTAATAACCATTTTCTGTATATTGGTTCTGCCTACCCAAGAATCGGGATATCTTTTCATTTCCTGGTATCTTGCTTGATCCCCTTTTTCAAAGTAGTGTAGTTTTCAAAGTAAAGGTCTTTTAGTTTCTTTATAAGATTTAATCCTAAGTATTTCACTTTTTTTGATGCTAGGAAAGGTGTTTTCCTGACTTCATTATAAAAGAGTTTGTTATTTGTGTACAGGAATTCTATTGATTTTTGAGTGTTGACTTTGTATTCTACTATACTACTGGATTTGGTAACTAAATCTGGGAGTATTTTGGTGAAGTTTTGTAAAAAATCATGTCATCCACAAATAATGACAATTTGACTTCTTCCTTTCCTATCCATATTTCTTTTATTTTTTCTTTTGTCTATCCTAATATTTCTAGAACTATATTAAATAAGAATCGTGATAGTGGACACCTTTGTCTGGTTCTTGATTTTAGAACGAAAGCTTTCAGTTTTTGATCATTTAATATGATGTTGGCTGTTGGTTTGTCATACATGGCTCTTATCAGATTGAGACAGAAACCTTCTACTTCAATTTTCTTTGGGATTTTTATCATGAATGGGTGCCAGATTTTGTGAAATGCTTTTTCTGTCTCTATTGAGTTGATCTTATGGTCTTTCTCCTTGCTTCTGTTAATGTGGTATATTGCATTTATTGATTTGCTTATGTTGAAACATCCCTGAATCCCTGTGATGAATTCTACTTGGTCATGGTGTATAATCTTCTTGCTGATTTGCTACATTCAATTGGCATATTATTGATAATTTTTACATCTATTTTCATAAGAGAGATTGGCCTGTATTTATCTTTTTTGGTTGGGTCCTTCTCTGGTTTTAGTATCAGGGTAATATTTACTTCTACTGATGACTTACTTTTGTAGTATTGCTTCCCTTTTGATTTCCTTAAACAGTGTGAGGAATACTGGCATTAGATCTTCCCTAATATTCTTGTAAAATTCAGCAGTGAATCTATTGGGATCTGGGCTTTTCATTGTTGAGATATTTTTTAAATTACTTCTTCAATTTCACTGACTGACACTGAGTTTGTTAGAATCTTCATCTTCTTGATTCAGTTTTGGTAATTAATGTCTTTAGAAATCTTCTCATTGCTTCTCAATTCTCCATCTTATTTGAGTACAGGTTTTCAAAGTAGGTAATGATGATATTCTGAATGGCTGTATTTAATACATTGTATTAAATATTGAGTAATCTAGAAATGAGATGAAGTATATTAAAAGGTATAAGTAGGTTACATGCAAATTATGATACTATTTTCTACAAGAGACTTAAGCATTTATGGATTTTAGTATTAAACGAGGTTATAGAATGAATTTCTTGTTAATACCTAGGAACAATACAACTTTGTCTTGATATTATCCATATGAGGTTCATAAATTTTGTTGAATGTTTTCCATTATATTTTGCAAATGATTATCAAAACTAGCTAGAAACTTTCTTGGATTTGTATGTTTTTTGATCTATATGTTTATATTTGATCTCAAAATAGTTCCAAATAATTATCTGTTGTTACCCTATATACCTGTCTTTTACCTAAAATGGTAACAATTTTATTTCCTTTGAATCATAAGTTTTTTCTGTTGCAAAACGTACTGCATTGGATATAAGATTCAGAAATTGGATCTTAATCGTGATTTTAATAGAATTATTTTATCAGTTGCCATCCCAAGCAAATGTTAGGAATGAGTGTCAGTTTATATGCAGTATCATCTTAATAATGAGCTAGGAGGGTTTGCCTGAGTCCTAGTGTTGAAAAAATGACACCAGAGACATGACAAGGTTTGCATTCTTATTGAAATAGGAAATAAGCAGTATGAGGAATACACCTGACATTAAGAAGGTGTATGCATGGTGAGTCTTGCTCCCCAGTATTGATATCTTTCCACTCTATTGACGAGACCTTAGACTCGAAGTTCACTATTAAAGGTTGCCATTCTATGGCGGAGATGAAGCAGGGTCAGCAAGAACCATATGACTGTTCAAAAGTCCTTCCTAGTGCCACAAAAAAAAGGTCCTCTAGGCCTCTCTGGGATATATTTCCAACCTCTGTTTCTTCACCAACATAATTCGTGGCTTTTCAGTGCAATGAAGCTGCACAAAGCTTACCAGAAGAAACTATTAAAACACTCATATTTTATTCAACCTACTTATGTAATATACTATACTATTAATGTATTCCCTTTAAACTAGATGAAGTTTTCAGTGCTGATGTAGTCTTTACACAGTCAGTATGCATGTTAACTGGTAATCCAAATATTTTCTAAAGGATTTTGATAATGAAAGCATTTTTTTGTTTTAATATCATTAAAGTTATCCTTGTTTTGGTTAACGTTTATTTTGGTGAGGATCAACATTAGATTTTTCTGCCTTCTCAAATGTGTTTGTAGATTTTTCATCTTCTTAGAAAATAGAAATCATCGGAGCTCGGATAGTTCCTTGATGATATTTTCTATTTCTTCACCTTTCAGTGGTTTGCTCCTCATTTATTTCCTGAGAAACTATTCTGCTTATTAAAAATGTTTTGAAGTTTAGATGTCTGTAAAAAGTAAATGTGCAAATAAAAATAGCTCATCTATGTTGTTATGCTTTCTGACTTGTAATGTATTGGGCTGTTTTTTATCTTTTCTAATTCATACTTTGTTTCCATGTTTATTATTTGTTTTGTTATTTTCCCTTACAACTGTGTAGTTGATGTTTTTCTGTTTCACATCTTAAAATTGATCACAAAATATTGATTTTAATTGCATTGTTTAATTAGTAAAATATTAAACTGATTTTTGCCTTTGAGTAGATGTTTGAGAATATTTCATAACTTTTATAAAAATGTATTAATCTTATTATTTTCTACATACTTTGTAACTATATTTAGAAGTTTATTTCTTTTTTTAAACTCAGATGTTGTTGGGAAAGTTTTATTACTTTGTTTAATTTCTACTTTCAGTTCATGGAAGTTTCAAAATGTAATTTGTGGATTTCTGTCTTGCAGTTGATCATTTCTAGTCTGTGGCTAATTATTAAAAATGATTCATGGATTTTGAAATTAAGAGAAAATCTCTATATTCCTTAAAGTTCAAAAATGTGTTATGTCCTTATCAAATATCCTTTCTGCCAAGAATTCTATTTTCGATATTAATTATTACCTCTGTTTAATTTATTTTTATTTTTCTAATATCATCTATAGCTAGGCTGCTGCTATGGCAACCATAAATCTACACATCATCAATTAAACCAGGATCTGTGCCTGCATTTAAATCTAGACTTCCAGGGAATCTCTACCCAAAGAGACATTATGTTGGCTATTGCCCCATCATCTTATTAGTTAATAAATAATAGAAGGCACATGAACAAAAGCACAAGAACTCAAAATTATCTGTAAATACATTCAGTTTGCCTACATTTGTATTCAGAGTGCAGATTGCGAGTAATATGTGTCATGTAATGTGAAAGGCAACATCTTAGAATTTTAGACATTCCTATAAAATTCAACTTTTTAAAAAATTCCTTCATGATGTCGTGCAAACAAAAAGTGAAATAGAACTGAGCACTGTATATGAATTAGATCTCTCTTGATTCTGTAAGTGGGTCAATTGAGTCTCCTAGGAGTGTTGGAACACTGACACTTTCAATAACTTGTTTTCCTTTTTATCTTGTCATCTCGTTTTCTAAATAGATTCTATTAATTAAATATAGTAGCAAGAATAAACAGCAAATGAAAAGTACTGTTTTTTTGAGTTGTCAGGAGCAATCAGCTATTTTCAGTGGCTGGGTTTAAAGTAACAGGGATTACTTAGACCAATGACAAGACAGTGAAAAGCCAAATTTAGAACATTCACACTGGAGCTCAGTGAGGAGACAGTACCTGTCCAACATAATTTCCATATCTATGTACCCAGACAAGAGTTGCTTTTTTTAGTTTTTATGCAATAGAATAATAGTGAAGCCATTATAAAAAAAACCCTGCTGATACTTTTGAGGTAGCTGTGTTGTAGTTTAAAAAATATAAAAGTAATTTTAAAACCAAGAAACAAGTTTGAGATTTAGTTCTGACCCTGCTAACAGTTTGACATTGAGAAAGTCATTTAACATTTAAGTTCTTGTTGTGTTTTCTGTAATAAGGGGAAGCTAACAGAAAGAGGGAACATAAAATTGAATGATAATCTCTTCTTTTCCAGACTCACTAGCCAGCGTTTCTTATACATTGTTATACATAATCTGCACAATGATACAAGGCTTATGAGTGATTGTTGCTCTTTTATAGATTTAGAAATTAGTCTTTCTAAAACCTAATGACCACATTAACAGTTACATAACTACTGAGAATTTATAACCAATGTCAATCTATCTGATTCTGAATATATGTCTTGCTTCTAAAAGCTATAATAAATATGTCTGGGTTTATTATTATTTCAGCAATAAACCTCTTTGAATTTAACTTGTTACGTAGTAGTCTTTCTTCAAATTCTTTTCTTTTTAAGGATGATATAAATATTTCATAAATAGTTGAAAATTACCAAGGCAAATATTGTCTGAAACATTAACAATATTTCTTTGTAATATTCATCTACTATGAAAGGTCATAGCAATAGTAGTCAAAGCTAAAGATTATTGACTGTAAATAAGTAAAACTTGTTAAATGTCTGGTCTATAAAATGTTTTCTGGGGCTGTGGAATTTGAACTGGCCTGTTAGATATTTATTGCAATTTTATAGATATATAAAAGCTTAGAGTCTTGCCATTTGAGTGCTGTGTTTTGCAGATATTGCTTCCTCGGTTTTTCTGAGCTGATTATGCTGGACCTGAGAGCATCCAGTGATTTCAGATCAAAGTAAAAATATCTGTGAACTTTCTTTTGAGAAACAATGGAGTAACCAGTACTGCACTTGCTCTCCTTTTATAAATGACATGTTTTAAAAAACGGACAGATATAAAGAAAAAGAATGCTAGAATTAATAAGTATGTTAGCAGATAGAAAAGAATATTTTAAAAAATTTATCCTTTAAGTAATACATGATCTTTGAAAGCAAAACTACTAATTCAATATAAAAGGTGTGGTCAAAAAAAGATGCTAAATATTTTAAATTTAAAATATTACAATAGAGCTGGTGTGGTGGCACATTCCTGTACTCATTGCTCTTGGGAAGCTGAGGTAAGAGCATCACTGTGAGCTTGAGGCCAGCTTTGGCTGCATAGTAGGTTCAAGCCTGAACTACATAGCAAAACCGTATCTCAAAACACACACACACTATATATAAATTTATATAGTGTGCATAATATATATTTATTTATATGTGTGTAATTTATATATAATGTATTACATATGTATTATATTCTATTATATATAAAATTAATATATATTGTAAAATACACTGCAATTAAAGACACAGTCATTAATCTTACTCAAAACAGTCTTGTTTTGCTTTAAATATGCTCAGCCCTTCTGTGATGGTTTATGTCTAGATGTTCCCCCAAAGTCTCATACACTCATATGTGGGACTCTTCAAAGATGGCTAGATCTAGGGCATGTGAATTTGATTAAGAGTGTGTGATAACTAAATTAGCCCACTGATTCATTTAGCTTAGCTCTGTGGATTATGGGAAAGTCCACCCTGGTTGTGGATAACACCATTTAATAGGCTTATAGTCTGGATGGGATAAAATTCTGGCTGGCTGGCTGGCTGCTTTGCTGATTTCTGCCTGCCATACCATGGATTGTTTCTCCTCTGCCATGCTCATCTGCTGTGCTTCCCCATCTTGGAGTCAGCTGTTTATAGACTCAGAACTCTATAGACTGTGAGCTAAAAATAAAACTTTCCACTTTTTGGGTATTTTGTCCTAGTAATAAGAAAAGTAACTAACATACAGCATTTCTCTTGTCACTTTCTTAAGCATTTCTAGAACTCCACTTTACTGAATGCCTTTATTAGTTTTGATCAAAAATTCAGCAAGTGCTTTATTAGTCATGATAAAAAATTCATCTAATGGAAATTCAGTCTCATAAAATCCTTATGAAGTGTTCTCATACATCTTATTCACCAAACCTGACATGGTGGAACCTCTGGGTCTTTCCCATAATCAAAATGCTTGTGAAAGACAAACACTTTGAATGGATTCAAGTCATCTAGTTAGCCAGGAGAGGCCAAATAAAGACACTCAAGAAAGAGGTTTTCAGAAACTCTCCAAAAAGTGGAAAAATAGAAGGGGTACAGTTTGTTTGAACTTTAAGGCAGAATGAATGGCAATTTTATTTTTTTCTCTGATACTTTAAAAATACTTAAATATTCACTGTCTTTTTTTATCACACTTGTAGGCCTTACAACAAATACAGATATAACATATATGAGAAAAACAGGTCATGGAACAGGAGGACAGAAATAGAAGTGTAGGATTATGTGCATGATATATGAAGTTCTTATATATATTTGCTCTAAAGTTGTTGAAGGAAAGTTGTAAAAGAATAGGTATAAATCAAAACTGCATTTTTTTAAAATGTAAAGATAATAAATCAATAGAGCAGTGCTAATAAAATGGTAAAACATGTTCAACTGAGCCAAAAGAAGTTTTAAGAAATAGATTAATAAAATAAACCTCTTGATGAGACAAACAATATTTATATTCAACTGGATCCCTTAGATCCAAATACCTTAATAATTGCATTCAATATAAATGGTCTAAATACTATAATTGAAAAGTAGTGATCTTTAAATTGACTAAAAATAATGCCCAATTATAAGCTTTTACAAGAAAATTAAATAAGAAGCTAAATAAAGGATGGAATGTTATGCAAATATTAAACATAAACTGGAATGGTTATTTTAATAAGTCAAAGTAAGTTCCAACATAAAAATGGTACAAAGAATAAAAATTGCAAAGATTCAAATCTGACATTTCACAGCTACAAAGTGATGAATTCATCAAAAAGATAATACAAACCATAATACATATGCAGCTATTAATGAAATTTTAAAATAATAAGTCAAAACCTTGCGGTAGTGATGGTGAAATAGTCATAAAACAGTAGGTATCACAGCAATGTTTTTTAGTGATTTATAGAACAATTAGAATAAAAACAGGAAGAAATATAGGAGTCTTGAATAAACCAACAATCACCTCACTTCAGTTGAAAGTTGTTCACATTATACACAGTAAGTCAAAAGACATAAATGTTTTCAATTATACTAGATTGCTAACCAAGTTAGATGTATCCTGGAATATAAAACATCTCAACATATTTAAAAGAATTGAAGCAACAAGATAAAGTTTTTGGAAATTAAATAACACACTTTTTATATAACCTTTAGGAAGGGAAAATGTCTTGAAGAAAGTTAAAAATATTTCAAACAGTATGAAACTTAAATAAACCTAAGGGTTATGATATGCAAATAAATAGTGCTTAGAAATTTGTAATTTTTAATACTTACATAAGAAAAAAAATTTAAAGTAGTGCTTAAGCTTCCAATTAATAAAGTGGAAAACAAAGAGCAAATTGCATCCTATGTAAGCAGAAGAAAGAAAATTATATATATATATATATATATATATATATATATATATATATATATGACACATATATGTTTATATAAAACAGGAGAGCTCAATGGAATGAAAAATAGCAAAGAGAAAAAATAAAGAAAATCAATGAAATAAAACTGGTTCATTAAAAAGAGGTCAAGAAAGCATGCTAAAAATGTAACTGATACAGAAGAACACATTTCAGAAATAAATGAGGAACCATAATGTGAATTACTGCATTAATAGGGTATATGATGAATGAACTTATGCTATTATACTCTATGACACAGAAAAAATGGGCAGTTTCTTTGAAAAAGACAAATTATTAAAAATAAAATTAAAATATTTTATATCAATTAAAGATATCATGTTCATAATTGAAAACTTTCCTAGGCCTCAAAATATCTTAGATGGCTCTACTAGTAGTTTCACTGAAGATAGAAAAGATTAGCATGTCAACAAATTTTTTCAAAAATCTAGAAAAAAACATTCTGAGACTCATTTTATGAGTCTACCATTACCCTAACCCAAAATTCTGAGAGAGACTTTACAAAGGAAAGGAGACCAGAGGAGCGGAATGAAAGAGGGGAACTGGGGAGAGGACCGAACCCAACTTCTCCAGCCCTAAGGTGAGAAATTCCTTAGCAGATCTTAGCAAAATGAGTCCATCATTACATGAAAAATGAAATCATGAACAGTTGTTCTATAGTTTGCAAAGGCAAGGCTGAGACAACATTCAAAATTCAGACTTCGGGACATTCATATGACAATGTTAACAAAAGCACAGAAAGCATTCGTCAAAATTCAATAACGATTTCCAGTAAAATTCTCTACAAACACTCTTAACTTGAAAACAGATATATGCAGAGGGAGACCAAGAGGTGGAAAGAGGGAGGGAAAAGGAGAAGGAAAAGGAAAGTAAAAGGGGTTCAGACCTGTTAATGTATCATGCTCGCTCCATGATGAGTGTAATCATTTGCTGCAAAAATGAATTAATAAAATGTGTTAAAAAGAAGAAAAAAGATATCTAAAAATAGAACTGTAGGTAGCAGGCTATCGGGAACGCTTAGTAAGAAACACTTACTGGAGAAAGAGTCTATGCTTTACCTCCTAGTTCAGGAAGAGCCAATGTCAGTCTCTACCCTTCCGTCAATGTTGTCTTGAAGTCTTGGCCAGTAGGAAAAAGCAGAAAAAGAAAGAGCACAATGGGATTGAAAAGTTTACGGTTCAGGACCAGGCAAGACAGTGGTATAAGTCTCAATTTGAATTCAAGAGTTCAAGAACCCGGAACACTAATGTCCTATGGTAGGTAAGGATGGCTTTCAGTTCAAAAAGAGAGCAAATTCTTCCTTTCTTGGCCATTTTGTTCTGTGCAGGCCCTCAGCAGATTGAATAATCTCAAGTCACACTCATGAGGGTGATCTTTATTCAGGTTACTTTTCCAAAAGCTAATCTCTTCAAAAGCTATATACATATATATATGTATGCAGAAATAATGTTTTAACATATTGCATATTGTTATCTTAGAACTAGTTGTTCAGGATATAATATCTAGACACAAAGTGATCAATCAAACAATGACAGCACAAACTTTTCTTTTTGATGAACTAATAGAGATTAGTAGGACAGTTATCTATCTAGCATGTGTATACATACATACATTTATATATATTTACCAACATACATGGAACTTCAGCCTCACCCCCCTCCTCACTCCACAGAAATTATATTTTGCCAGCTATTCATAGTTGTCTCTTAGTCCAATAAGCTGACACATAAATGAAACAGCACATATTCAAGCTCTGGGACATTCTAGAAAAGAGAAAACTATGAAGACAATAAAAAGACCAGTAGTTGCCTGAATATGAAAAGAGGAAGCAGGTAGATAGGAACTGATGAACAGCAGAGAACTTTAGAGTTAGAGAAACTCCTCTGTATAACAGACACTAATAGTAGATACAAGTCATGCTTTTTGATATTTTATAGAATGTGACAGGAAGAGTGCTGTAATATAGACTATGGATTTTTATGTGATTTTTTAAAAAATTTTTGAGACAGGGCCTTGCTATGTAGTCAAGCTGCCTTTGATTTCCTCATAGGGGCTGGGCTGGCCTCAAATTTGTGGCGATCCTCCTGCCTCAGTCCTCCAAGAACTAGGAATACGATTGTGTGCCACCATTCCTAGCTACTGATGTATGAACGCTGGATAATGAATTCCAATGACTATAGCCACGCTAACCTCAGACAGTAGCAAGAGAGGAAACCATGTGTGCTGAGAGGAAAGTGTATATGTATTTTCTTGCATTTTTTCTGCAATAGTACTCTAACAGTGCTCCAACTTTTTAAAAAGTATGAAATATTTACATGGAAACGTAATTCTCAAAAACAAAAATATTACGTTAAAGAAATTAAGTCAGATAAAAAGAGTATGTACTTTATTATTCCGTTTATAGAAATTTGCAACAAGAAAAACTAAGTTATAGCATCAGAAATCATATTATAGTTCCTGTAGCAAACAGACTGCAATGAGAGTGTGTGTGTGTTATGTGTATGTAAGTGTGTGCACGCACATATGCATGTTTACCTACACTTGGAATCTTTTTTAGAAGAATGAAAAATGTTTTAAGTTGAAATGAGCCAGTATTTACAGCGATGCCAAAATTCCTTGAAATATGTATTATAAAGGGTGTATTTTAATGTAAATTATACCACTAAATTTGATTTACAAAGTAAACAAATGAACAAACCATCCAATCAAAGAACAAATAAACAAAAAGTCGTTAAGGTCCCTGAAAATCAAAGTAGGCAACTGATTCATGGTCTGTCATCTCAGGCTCATCTCATCTCAGCAGTGTGTAGAATTCTAAATCAGCAAATAGTGAGTGATATCACTAAAGGTAAGGATACAACAAAGAAAAATTTCCCATTGGTCACAAGTCATACATGATGCAAAGTTTACCCCAGATAAAAACAAAATAAAGAGCAAATCATATTGATATCATCAGTGCAATATTCAAAATCCTTATTTAGTATTTGTTAAGCACTAATGATAGGCTACACACAGATATTTATATTCTTTATCCATAAAATCTCACTGTACAGGTGGTAAAAGAAACTATAATGCTATTTAAAAGAACAAAAAAGTATCCTTTCTTAAGGATGGCAAAGAATAAATATGGAAAACATTTTCCAACATGGCTTTTTTTCTACTATATCCACAATATTACTATAAAGAAAATCCTTCCAAAAAAGAGAAACATCATACTTTAGCAAAAAAAAAGGCATTATGCTAAGTGCAATATGATTTGTTTAGCATTGAAAAGTTTTAGAAACTTAAATTACCTAGAGAAATCATTAATATGGTTTCTGCATATCCAGAGATATTGTAGTATTTATGGTTTCATTTTCAGTGTTTACTTCTATCGGATAAATTTTGGAAAAGAAAATTACATGAATTTTACATATTTTTAAAAATAAATCTATGAGTCTTCTTACTGGAACTTCTGATAAATTATATAATCTAAAGTTGCAGGTATGGGGTTGACCACAGATTGGGAGGATATCAACTATCTAGTAGATGCACTGTATCTTCATTTCATGTTATTTGCCAGAGTCTTGATAAAAAGACAGTAGATCTTGGTTTTGTGAAATGGTAAAGGTGTCCTTTAGTAAAAAACTTCTAGGCTTTGTATGTTTGGACCTATTTTTATGTTACACATATTTTAAAACTAAGTATGAGTCTTTTCAATTATTAGTTCTTAGAGGAAATAACTGCTAATCTTCCTGAACATCAGTTGTTATAAGGGCATCAGCTATCTTAGCTATTTGAATATGTGTTGCAGTTAAATCATGTCTGTTTCAAAATACCACACTGTTATTTGCTTAAAGATAAGGTCATTGTGCCAAAATATAGCTCAATTAGCAAAGTAAGAAAATTGCCATAAATGTAGTTTTAGTATTCAATCTAACTCAAGTTTGCATTCACAAATTTTGAAGCTGTCACTGGGAAGCCCATCAATTTGACTCATATCCTCTTCTGATATGACTAGATCATTTTTTGAACAATAACTTATTTTCTGTTAGCCCAAGTTACTTCAGGTTGATTTTTATTAAACTGGCACCAGCCATGGAATAAGGAACACTGCCAAGAGTTTTTCTTTTCCTTTTATAAGATATTTTACCTCTTGGAAGGTATTTTAAATCGTATCTTGGCTCTGGTTTTAAAGCTTTTATGACTGTCAACCAATCTCATGTGGCCTAACATGACAGGTCAAATTCCTAGCAGTCACGGTCACACAAAAAACCCACTTTTCAACATGCCCACTTCTCACCTTGCTTTTATTGGGCTTTCCTGAATACAGGAGGGATTTTGGAAAAGAATTACGGGAAGAATTGGTGTTACGCTTTTTTCTCCAAGTATGGTTTAGCCAACTTTGGAAGGCATAGTTTAGGTCAGAGAACAGAGAGAAAGCCACCACAGGTGCTCTGTGCTTTTGCATACAGTGTGATGGGATAGGCAGGAGAAAAGCTTAGAAGACTTCAAATTTTCATCTGCTGGAATCCCTCCTGAATTTTTTATATCAATGTCCTCCAATTTACCATATCACAATACTAACCCTTAAGCAGTTGCTTCCTACTTTTCCTACTGGCGCAGGCAGGTGACACTCTGTGACTAATTAACAAATACGACATTTGTTAAGAGCTACCACGTAAGGGCTGGTACACTAGGAATCCCCATGTCATTCAGCTCCATGTTATAATGAAATCTGCTCAAGTTACTGAATAATTAAAAGTGATGTTGATATAACCCCAAAGGAAGAGAGACTTTCTTAGGCACTAGTTCCCACTCAAGTGAATTCAGGTATTTGACCTGAACTAACATCTCAGGAAGTAATACTGCCCATTTGAACACTGCCCAAATTCCAGACCAACAGAATGAGGTGAATCAATAAACCATTACTGTTTTTAGCTGGTAAACTTTTTTCCTTAAGCCAACATATGTCTATAGAAATAGAATTATAGGTTGAAAGTCTCACGCTTCTCTTGAAGTTGCATGTATAATTGTATGTAGACTGTATTAACATAAAAATGGAATTTGTCTTTGTGTTACTATTAACAGTATAAAGTATTTTAATCAAAATATTAGAGGAGAGCGGCTGAAATCCTGAATAATTTCCAATTGATTCAAAAGACACCAGGGCAGGAGGAGGAGTTAAAGAATGGTTGGAAAAGGAAGAAAAAGAAAAGTCAAGATGGCAGTTACTTATTTATTTATAATCGGTACTGGGGGCTGAACTCATGACCATGCCCTTGCAAGGCAGGCGCTTATGCCACTTAGCTAAATCCCCAGCCCCAAGATAACAGTTTTAAACACAAAATATTAACTAACAATTAAAATAACCAAAGTTCTCAACTGGAAATTGCAATGTTACATTAGATTTTAAGAAAAGAAAGCACTATTGTTAAAAAAGATGTGTATAATAAGAAAAATGACATTTCCATATAGCAGATAAAGCTTATGTCATAGTTTATTTTTTAAAGTTAACGGTTTAAAAAGCTTATTGGAAAGAATTTAAATATCAATAACTGAAAGATTCAACATAAACATTTAGAAAAAAACCCCAGAAGTCCACAATACATAGAAGGATATAATAAAAATAGAAAACAAACACTCATTATACAGGGTACAAAATCGTTCTTGGAATAAGCTTTAAAAACTATGAATCTTTGTAATACTGATTAAAAGACTGAAATCAAGACAAAAAAGTAAAGAACATTAGGAATCTTTAAAAGGCAGAATTATAATGAGCAATTTTTCTATTCACTTAACAAGTCAGGTTAAATGAAAATTCTCTGAGGTGTCATATATTACTAAGTGATCCAAGAAGATATAGAAAACCTTGCAGAACTTATAACCACTACATAAATAGAAAACCTGTCAAACTCTGGCTGCCAAAATAAAGCAAACCTAAATAAGACATAGAAACCTACAGTACTAATTAAGGCAGTTTGGTCTTGGAACAAAGAGAAAGAAATGTATGTCACAAAATATAAAATCTTCAAACTGGTTCCTTAACTATAATAATGAAAATGTGAAGAAGAACTTATTGTGATCCTAAGGCAGTTTATCTAGTATATTCAGTGGAAAACCAAGTTAGTGGTCTGAGATAATTTTTAGCAAACCTCAGGTCCCTCTAGTTTCTTCACTTATAAAATGGAATAGTAATACCAATGTGCAGTCTTCAAGTAAATTTTGCATACTGTTACTGTTATCCTTTCTCTGAGATGCCCAAAACTTATAGAGAAAGATGGTTCTTGTGAGATAGAGAAAGAAAGAGAGAGAAAAGAGGGAGAGATTGTATTATTCCCATATCTGTGAATTCATTTTTTTTTTCTTTTTTTGAGTTTCACTGATTGAAAAATAATATACAAAATGGTCAAAGCAAAACAACCTTTGGTCAAAAAAGAATAGATTCAGTTTTCTCTATGTGGCATTTACAATTTTTCCTCTCTCCCTTTTTTCTTTGTTCTTTCCTTCCTCCCTATTATGCTGTCTCCCTCCTTTTCTCCCTTTGTTTCTTACTCTAAGTGATTGCTATAATTTTCATGAAAAACACATGTAGATAAGTCATGTTATAAAAGTATATCTTAGGGAAGGGCTGGAGGGATTGTGAGAAGTCTCATAGTCATAGAACATTCCAGGAAGCTTTTTCATTACCCACTTTTTTTGTCTGCTAAAATATTCCCAGTCGAGAATTAGGATAATAGCTTGTGACAACTATTTTAATTAATTACTTTTTGTTTGGTTTTTTAAAAATTATGTCTTTTGTTTTGAAAGCCCCAGATGAGCAGATTGGGGAAAAAAAAGTCATTAATTAAATATTCTAAACATCCAACAGTAACATTAGTAAAAGGAAGAAGGGAAATTAAACTTTCAGGAAAACATCATACCCAGTAGGAAAATGATCTTGTACATTTAGAGCAAGATCAGAAATTGTCAGCTTGCTTAAAATTCAATACTGGATACCCAAGTGTGTGCCAGCAAAGTCTATACAATGATTTTAGATTCCTCAGCTATTCAGCAATTCTTAAAGTCCTACAAATGCCGAAAGCTCACGCGCCACTCTTTTGACAGAGTAATAGAGACCCTGAATTAACCTTATAAAGATATTCCTGTTTCTTAGTGACAGGGATAAGTTTGACATCTTGTAGCTTACCATTACCTGCTTTGTGAGCGTTTCAGCTCTGAACTTTTTCTAACAGGCTGAAGCAGGTTGTTTTCAGAATACATCTGTAATCCTTGATACACTGTATCGACCTAAGAAGTTTAGAAGTTTAACTAAGTGACTCAGCAGGGGCCAGGATCCTCACTTTGTAGACATCTTCATGGCACCAAGATGGCGTGAGTGCTATTCCTGCCCAGGGCAGTGTGGGTAGCCTGCTTACAATTTGAGGGGGGAAAAGGGGCTTGCTTTTATTGCTTTTGTGGTCTTCTGCTGACTTGAACTGTTGCCCCTCTGCCATGCCACCCTCCTTGGATCCAGTTGATTACACACTGAAACCTCCACAAACTGTGAGCTGAATAAACCTTTCCTTCCTTCAAGTGCTGGATATTTTGTCTCAGCAACGAGAGAAAATAACAAAGACAACATCTAAGTTATATGTGGTAATATTTATTTTTATGAAAAAATAATAGGTATGATATTCCTGCAAGGCAACTGAATATACTATCGTGAAATTAATGAGCAAATATCTAATATATTATTTTTATGTTTTGGAAAATTAACAAAATGGATCAGTGATTCAACAATGCATTCCTATATATTTTTTTTTAAACATGAACTCTCTTTCTCAGTTTCTTTCCTACTCTGTGTTCCCACTGTCTCTTGACTCTCATCCAATACATGGAGAATGAAAAAAGAAATAATTATCATGTATTTTGAACTACTCTTTTTTCAGGAGTTCAGGTCCTTTCCCCTTAATTACCTCGTTTGGACTTTAACCAGACTTAGTAGATAGTCTGCATATTCTCTTTAAGAAATAAATAAAGCCAGGCTCAGAGAAATTATGAAAATCTTCAAAGCCACACAGATACAAACTGTATGGTGGAGATTTAATTTCTAAATTGTGACACTGCAAAACCTTTGCAAAATATTTAAGTCACTCATTTTGCACTTTCTATTTACTGTTTGTTATCATATAGGATCTTAAGCAATCGAATCTTACAGATTCTGACTTTAAATATCAAAAAATTTTAAGCAGAAAATAAGCAGTACACCTGACAGTAAACCTTTCAGACTGAAATCATGACCAGTATCTTCATTGCTAAAGATGAGGAGAAAGAGATGCAAAACCAATTATGAAATTATATGTGGTTACCCAGGTAGTAAGTGTTGAACCAGACTTGATCATTCAACTCTTATGCTGTGTAGGGCCTTGACTATTTAATACAGCTGAGAAAGAGTATAAAAGGTGATCACTCTAATTTTCTTTTTTAAACTTTATTTTAATTGTTATTTTTATAAGATATATAACATGTTGGCATCTAAGCAAGGCATCTCAGATTTTTTGCTGCTTAATCTTTCTATCAACCTTAGAATGTATGATATTTTCTTCTGTATAATTAAGATCATGTCTAAATCTGGAAGAAAATTATAGATTCAGGTGGAACCATTAATGGAGGAAAGGATATATGAAAAATAATGCCACTTAAACTAATTTGATGTCAGAAATAAAGCTTCATACTTTTGAAAGAATTACTCAAATATTATTATCCCAAAACATTATTAAGAAAATAAAAGTGTTTTCTCTCTTTACAATAATGAAATAAACATTTTAATATAATTTAAATTTTATTTTAAGATACGTTTATACATTATA
Organism: Hydrochoerus hydrochaeris; assembly: GCA_004027455.1. NCBI lineage: Eukaryota > Metazoa > Chordata > Mammalia > Rodentia > Hydrochaeridae > Hydrochoerus > Hydrochoerus hydrochaeris. The sequence continues at coordinate 416,113 of PVLA01000835.1, read as the reverse complement.
AATATGAAAATGAGTATGACATACCTAATAGCACTGAAAGATAATGATAAATGCCAGTGACAATTTTATAAGAGTTTTTTCCTTTTTATTTCATTCATAGTAGTAAAATTGTACTCTGTTCTTTTATCCCATTTTTTTCAATTAATATTCTAACACATGAATTTCCATGCTTGTTTAGTTAACTACTGGTACATAAAAATTATCTCAGGACTCAGTGTTTTAAAGTAGTAAACTACATGTTTCTATAATCTCTGTGGATCAGTAGTCCTCAGCTCAGCTTTGTGGCTTTGGTTCAGTTTGTCATGAGGTGGAAGCTCTCATGTTAGCCAGGACTGCAGTCATTTGGGAACCTCTCTGGGACTAGAGAATCTGCTTCCCAGATGACCCCTGACAGGTGTTGGCAGGAAGCCTCAGTGTCTTTCTGTGTGGATCTGTAGGGCTCTCCTGTGCCCTCAGAGCATGGCAGCTGGCTCCCCTTAGAGAGAGTTATTAAACAGTACAGAGAAAGAAGACACACTGCCTTTTATGACCTCACTTGGAAGTGGGCTCCATCAGTTGAGTCCTGTCCTCATGGTTACATAGTCATCCCTCTTTAATACGGAAAGAGTCAGCACATGAGTGTGAACAATATCATAATGAAATCGTGGTGGCCCAACTTGGAGGCTCCTAACACATTTTATCAACATTTTTAAAATTAATGTGGTGGGAATACAGATTGTTCCTGTTTTCCTAGAAATGTCTTCTTAAATCCACAGCTGAAAGCATGCATAAGTGAGTACATGTCAGAAGAAACAGTCAGATCTTGGAAAGAAAACCCATCTCTCTGAGAATGATTCCTCTGAGAATTATGTCACACTGGCACCACTGCCTACTAGCCTTGTCCCATGTTATTTTCTAAGACCCTTACATTATTCCTCTAGCATTGCTCTCCAGGGGTCATCAAAGAGGAGATGGGTTGGATTCTTTTTCCTAATGGATTCTGAGGAATCCACTTATCCTTAGTGAGTGCTCTGAGAACAACAAACAGAAAAAAGAAAGCATATTTGCCTCATGTCGGTCCTCCTCCCATATCATCTTCCTCAGAATGAGAAAAAATTCAAGAAGAGGAAGGGTATGTGTATAAGAGTAGAGCAACGGCTGAATGTGGGTGTTCTTTGGAAGAGTTCAGTGCAATCACAAATGATATCCAAATATTGTGTGTCAACATGCATTGACATTTATCTTGGGAAAAGAGTACATGTCATCATTCTGTTCTTTTCAAATTCTGGACTAGAACATCTTGGGCAGGGTGAATGTGAAAGGCATACCAGAGAAAAGTTATAAATATGGAAATAAGGAAATATTTCCCTCTCAAGTCCATTCTTCATCATTTTCTTTTTAGCAAACCCCTTGGCAGCCTTATTCACATTGAAGAATAAACATATGTCATGATATCTGCTACAGATATATTAGCTTTGGTCCATTTGAGAAACTTGCATGAATACAAAGAGCCTTAGAAACTTGGCTTTCGTTTTGCAGTGATACCTAAAGGGGTATGTTCAATTAAGGAGTCGCATACAGTGTTACTTATAACTATTTCCAGTCAGAACTATGGATTTATCAAAGGTACTTGGTTGGAAGTAAAATTCTTAAAGGGCAAGGTAGGGAGAAAGTCTTGAAACTTTGGTCAAGTCCTTGATAAGTTACGGACTTCTGAATTCCTGAGTCACTGTCTAATGACAACTTGATTCTCTTACATTTCTAATCTGGACTCCTCTTTATTACTAGATTACCAGCACATGTTTTAACTAACACTCAGTCTGAGACCCTAGAAATGCTTTTCATGTTTGAAACCCAGGGGAGTGTGTGCATACAAGGCAACTGTGAATGACAGGCAAATCACTGAACTTGGAGGTCAATATTCGTCTTTATTTTATTAAATTTTCTAACTCTTATTTCAATTTTTGCAATTTTCTACTTATGAAACTTATGAAATGACATCTTTTCTGGAACAGATAATACAATAGTCATTCAATCACATATATAATCCAAACTATGTTTTAACTACTCCTCTAATTGCTTTATTTGGACTATTTTGATTTGTCAAGTTTGCATGATTTTTTTTTTTTTTCAGTTCCAGGAATTGAACTCAGGGCCTCATATTTGCCAGGCAGGTACTATGCCCTCTGAGCTACATCCCCAGCCTGGCCCTAAGATTTTTTTGTTTATCTTATAGATCTTATAGATCAACAAAAAAAATGGAGACATAAGGTGATTAAGTTGTTGATTAACTTTGCTTTCCAGTTAATGGAGCTATGAAGGGGTGAAGCTCTAGTTCAAAAGAGGGAGTTCTGGGTCCAGAGTCCTTGCTTTAAAGAATCTCTGAAATCTACTGTATTAGTCAGGGTTTTACTAGGGAAAACACATACAACACGAGATATACAAATGTATAAGAAATGATAAGATTGCCTATGATGGTCAGCCACAGAGTCAGATGAGGAAGCGTCCAGAGGGTGTCTGCATGCTGGAGGCCAAAAGATTCAATCCAAGATCTGGAGTTCACCCTAGTGTCTTGTGCAAGTCCACATCAGCAGGCTGATGGGTCTGTAATAGAAGGCCAAAGGCCCTAAGATGCAAGGCTGAAGAGTCTATGCCGGAAAGCTGAAGAGTCTACCCTGGAAGCCAGGAGACGAGGTCCATCCAAGGCAAAGACTGGAGCTTCTCCAAAGAATGGAATGCATTCTCCTTCCTCCTTTCGTTTCATACCTCCAGGTGATGAGCCACCCGTGGGTAGGTCTTCTACAGCCTTGCCTGTAGAGTTGTGAAACCCATTTAGCTAAGCTTCTAAATGTCTCAAGTTGACACAATCAATCAACCAGTACATCTGCTTTGCTGTTACAGAAAAAGACCTTTGTCAAATGTGTAGTGTTCATGTGACCTGAGTCATGTGATGGGCTGTAAACTGATCTCAATGGCCTTCCTCGGTAAGGAAGGTGAGTGTTAAATGCTTTTCTTACAACATTTAGAGTGTTTAGAAGCAACTTGGAAAAGTGATATACTGTATTTTTGGCAATTAGTATGGAATGGTGCTTAACATCTTTCTGTTGAAGACCCACACTTAACATGGTGCTTTTTATGTCTTCCCAACTACTCTCCCTGCCTATGTAGCAATAATAAGTAGTATTCACTCTGGAGTGGAAGAATTCTTCAACCAAAAATAGTTCTATTTGTGCGTTTCATACCCTTTTGCATGAAGTCACTAATTTGAAGATGAATGTCTTTTTGTTTTTGTCACTGCAGCCTAAGGAAATTTCAGTTCTAGACAGTACTTGGATTTGTCTTTCCCTAGACTCTGAACTTGCAAATAAGGGCAAATATACAAATCATTACATTTAAGAGAAGACAGATCTCTTATCAGTGTCTGAAAAAAAAATGGAAACTAAAGGCTCATAAAAATGCTAATGATCATATCTTTCCCAAATGCTCTGGTTTAGTACAAAGTTTCTTTTTGATGACTCCATATAATGCTCTCTTCCCTCTTGCCTGCTAATCTCCATTTCTCAGTGTGAACTTGGAGCAAATAACATAAATCTATAAAAAGAACTCTGAGTTCTCTTCCAAATATAATACATAGAAAATAATGTGATTGTTAGGCAATGTAGCATGCTTTGCTCATTAGCAAGAGCTTGGATGTGAATGCTGTGTTGCACAAGCTCTTGGCGGGTCCCTATTGTGGCTCTGCGGCACCAATGCCCATGAACCCGCTGGCCTTGTGCTGCAGAGTGGAGGCCACTCTCTATGCGCTTCATTAGTTTCCATGCTTTGCTTTCAGCAGAGTTGTTTTCAGCCCTTCCTTAAACCAGACAGGGGGAATCGGTTTTTCAAATTTTGTGGCTGTTGTCACTCCTATAGCTATAAGCCTGTGTTTGCAAGTGAATAAACAGGGCCTTGTGCTCTGAAGCTACCACATCCATCTAGAAAAAATCCATGGCCTCATTGTTTACAGGAAGCCAAGTTCTATACCTTATTTTGAGTAAAGTTCGTTGCTTCAGTTGAAAACATAATGCAAAGTAATCAAAGGCACGTAATTAACTCTGAAGCAATGGAAAGCCATGAGATAATTTTTATTGATTCTTAGCAATAAAACTTTCCCCCAGATAACTGGTATTGTCTTATTTCAAGAGATAGAAAACTTTACTAATCCATAATTAGCCAATTTTTTAACATAACCTCCCCTAGGTGACACCTATTAACTAGAATGACCTGATCTATTTCTAAGCAGGTTGATAAAATGAAGTACATGCATATAAATAATGAAAAGCTCCTGTTAAAGAATATTTAATTTGTTTTTGTCTAGGAATTAAACACCTTTTCTTAAAAAAAAATCAGACAGCTGCATTTTTAAAAGTTACAAAAATATAATGGCAGGAAAATAATTATACATTAGATTATAGGAGTTTCACTGCAAAGTTAAATGTAGAAAAAAATATAGAGTGTGTTATATTTGAGCTTCATAGTTTTGCTTCTGTTAATTTTGCTTTTTTAGAAAGGACTTAATGCAAAATAGCATAGCAATTAAAAACACTCTATGTGGTTTTGCTATGATTCCAAAGATCGTTTGTGACCTTAATAAAAAAGCAATTTCACATGAATATGTTTGCCATTTTATAGATTGCTTTTTCTTGTACTGTTTTTAAACTCATATAAATAGTACAGATCAAGGAAGACTAATTGACTTGTCTTAGGGCTCTCCTAAATGAAATTTAGTTAGTGATTTAAATTTCCAAGTACTAAGCCAAATATAGGCAACCCCTAAATTTAAACTTAGCTGTAATACAGTTTCTATAATTAGAATTTGTTGCACTATTATATATTATTTCATGTAGTCAACATTTCAGCATCCATGCATAGATTTCTCTAGTTCTTTGACTATGCCTATTGACCATATTGTTCTGTTTGTATTGCTGGGTTATATTTCTCCATTTATCTGTTCTCTTCTAATTTCCTTAGGACTTTCTTTACTTCCTTTCTTCAGCTATATAAAGCAGAGCTTGTTTGCTTATGCTGTCACTGACCAAGTCTATATACTGGGCAGAGAGCTGTAAATACTAAAGAGAGAGTTAGCACAGATTTGTTTTTATTTGAGCACTATCATAATAATGTATTGATATTTTTGTAATTAGTTCAGGTGCTCTCACTTGAGAAACTTACCCTGATGTAGGGATGGTAAACAGAGCAAAACAAAATGAAACAAAGTTGTTTCCATTTAGCAGTTGTCTTGTATTTTGGAATGTAAGAAGATTATAATGTGATGAGCAAACATTAATGCACAGAGTATCTAACTTAGAGTCAAGGTTGAGGTGGCATCAACTTGATGTCTAGTCCCTTTGGGGGAAGACTGTGGACACCAGATTTCATAGTAGTGCCCATTGATGGGCCAGGGATTTAACCCAGCAGCATAGGTACCTGCCTGGGAAGTATGAAGTCATGGGTTTGATCCCCAGTACAGTATATATATATATATATATATATATCTATATATATATATATATATCTGACTTCTGTACACATTTCATAGGTCCTTCCCACATTGTTACCCCCATCAGTTGTGTGAGCAATACAATTTGGTAGAAGTGATGGTATGTCACTCCTGGAATTTGGTTATGGAGATACCTCAGCTTCCATTTTAATTACTTGCTCTCTTGCAAATCACTTTCTTTGGAGAAATCCAGCAGCTGTGGTGAACAGACTTCCGAAAATTCTACAAGGTAAGAAATGGAGGCCGCTGAATAAGAACATGTCTGTTAACTGAGAGCAGAGTCTGTAGTCCAGCAAACCTTCAAGAGACTACAGCTCCTGCAGACAGCTTATGAACTGATTAGAGACACTTTGTCAACTACATTACTTATACATCTTTAGACTCCTTAACCTAAGTAGCTGTGTGAAACACTGTATGTTATTTTAAGCTGCTAAGTTTGGGGACAACTTGTTAAAGAACAATTGCTATTACCTCATATTAGTACCCAATCTGAGAACAATTACTAAGGATCTGGAGAAAGGGTTTGGTTCCCAAGATATTGGATTTGGCAAGACAATTCTTTAGGTCACTAAACTAAGTGAACTATGTCCAGGGCAACAATAGGTACAAAAGACAGAATCACAGTTTCAGCTTCTTATGTCACGGTGGAAGAACACATAACAGCTTGCTAAATTAGTTTCTATCTACACGTTGTCATTTGGGTAAACTCAAAATAATTTTTATGCTGGAAGTTTATTTTTATGTGTGATAGAAAAGAGTCACCAACTCTCAGTAGCTTTGAGGCTGTAGAGATCTAAACATCATAAAGATCTAAGAGGTAGATCTAAATATTTAAACTGAATTCTGTTCACTGTAAAGATCATACATATTCTTGAGCTCGACTAGTTCACAACCTCTGATAAACTGTTAGTATCCACTGAGCCAAAATAGGTGCCCACCCTTGGTCAGCTTTCTTATCTTTATTACAAACAACAACAAGCTTCTTCCAATGCTAAAACCCCTTGTAAGGTAATTATTGCTTCTGTAAATAAATTAAAGGAAAGAACTTTTTAGAGTGCAAATATTAAGATGGGGAAAGTACCAAGTTTAAGAATTTGTTTATTCCACAGATTATCCCCTATGAATACCTCCCAGCTACATGCTTATTTGTATTTCTTCTGATAAAAGACTCTTGTGCTACCATCACCAGGTCGATCATTAGTCTCATTTCCTTTCCTAAATCATCTATTCTGCTCCTCCCTTCCATTAGTTTGGATTATGTGTGTCCTTCTTGTCAAGATACCGTTGAAAGAAGAAAGCAAAACTGATACATGTACCAGAAGATATTTAAATGAGACACTGTAAAGAAACTATGGCTTAACTTAGTTTTACAGTATTAGGGAGATGTTCTCAAAACCAACAACCTGGTGATCAGCATTAAAATTGATCATGAAAAAAAAAACAGAGAAGGACTAGATCCAGCTGATGATTGTTACTGACACTTCACTATATTACACGCTTCCTTCTTATTCAGGAGCATCTAATGCTGGAACTCAGGGAGGACAAAAGCCATTTTATAGAAATAGGTCATCTTCAGGGACAGAGATTAGCCATGTTTTCTGTCTCATCAGAACTGTCTGAAAACTCCAGCTCTATTGAAAACAGATATTTGGCAGAGACCTATAAATATTTAAGTTAAAAGAGATGCGAGTTGAAAAAGATCCCCTTGTATTAACTTTATGAGGGGCTGCTTCAGATTCCTCTTAAAGCAGAGATATTACTTTGTGATGAAACACACACACCACACATGCACACACTTCTCATTCTTCTTTTTCTCTTAACTTTCCAGAGTTGGCTCTATTCTCTCAAAGGATACAAAGAAGAGACCCTCACAAATTATCAACACCTGGAATACATTTTCTTTCAGCTATGGTTAAATAGACATCTCTACTGTGAATGGTGAAACAGGTCAGACTTCTGTCCTGCCTGATTTGAACATTTACCTCCTACTAACCTATTTTCTTTAACTTTAGTGTCTAAGAGTTAGATACTTAGGATACTAACATTTTATTCCTTCCCAAAATAAAAATAAAAATTTCTTTTCTAAGTTTTCTTCCCTTGTATGGTAGATAACAGATTCATATAATTACTAACTTCAAAGGCAAGTGTAAGTAAAGCAAGAGTAATTGATTTGAGAAGAGCATAAGAGTAATATTTCCATTTGAGGATGCAGTATGATCAGTATTAACTCTGATTTATGGTTTTTTTTTTTCATTTAACTTGCCAAGTTACTAAAATCATTCCACTAAGTAAGTCCTGCTACTTTACTCTTGATTCTGGTACTAAGTTCATCTGACAATGTAGCTTTGATGAGTTAATACTTAATAAGTTTGCTTTTCCGTTAGCACCACCAAAGTTATCAAAATGTAAAGTTGGTTGAGAATTTAAGCAACCTGACATTTCAGAGTAACATATTTGGACCATTTTAGGAGAAAAAATCCTGGCTCACTTGAGGAAATAGAAAATTAGTCCAAGGATTAAAAGGATTGTCAAGGAGCATATCAAATATGACTTCTAATGACACTTGGTAAGGATGATTTTCTCAGTGGCAAGCATTGATGATAATGCTGCCATAAAGTTACTATTAATAACTTATATAGAAGTTAATATCTGGTTTATGAGCTTTCCTACACATTTTTCATAACATTGCTTGCTTCTCCACATACTTGAAATAAGAGTTGCTGATATTCAGGATTATCCCAACCTATATGCTCTGATAAAACTTTGGATCATAAAGAACTAATTTTAGACAAGTTTCAAGATTTTACAGCTATCTTATTACTAGTATGCTTTCTCAATTTGCAAAATGGGTGAACTCGCTTTCAAATTGATCAAACTGCTATGTTCAAACTTGAAATTCATATTGTTCACACCTCATTTGCATGCTAAAGTTTTGACCTCTTCTGTTATCCATTATATATCTTCACACTCTTCTGCCCTTTGCTCATTTATATTATTTGTGCACACATCTACACGAATTCATTATAAGCACTTTTGTATGCTAGCCTTCTTTATAGTGTGTATTATAATCAACAGAGAACATTCTGCTGGAAATATGATAGAGCCCTAAACATGATAGGGCATGTAATCAGCTTTATAATTATAAACCAGGAGTCATAATTCTATTTGTATTACCTAGTATACACATCACAGGTTTTAAATCAAAATATGATGCTAAAAAACTCTAGGATCAATGAAGAACTTTTTTGTAAATTCAACACATTGTGCCCAAATATTCTTTCTGCCATTTTAGCTACAATAAACATATTACTTATGAATAATTTTGATAATAATAGATAGTAGATAGATACACTTATATGATAGTTACTAAATTCCAAAATTACAAGTATACATGTGTTGAAAATATTAATTTTCATAGCAACTCTGAGTGAGGTATTGTGATGATAAGCAATTTAACAAATAAAGATATCAAAGCACAGAATAGCTGAATAACTTACCAAGGCCACATAGGTAGTGAATGGAGTATGCCCTGTGTTTATACTATTTACATGAATTGAATCATTATGCCCTATGAACTGAAAATAGAATAGACATGAAATATTGGTGTCATCTTTTCTCCTCATCAGCTTCTTAGCTGGTGGTTTTTGCCTCTTTCTCATGAAGAAAGCTCATAAGCCAAGTAGAGGCAGAAAAGGAAAAATATGAATTATAATTAACTTTTGAATTATACATAAAAATATTACAAATATCCAAAATTTCCCCATGTCTATGTAGTTAAAGGGAGCAGTTTTGGAGTTGAATTAGGGGTAGAAGAACTTGGAAAACTTGGTCAGAGACCATCTGAATGTGCCAATACTTTCCCAAATTTTTGTTGTTCCCCTCATGAGACAAAAGAGTTTATTACAAACAAACAAACAAACAAACAAACAAACACAGTCTCCAGATAGTTATCTGCCTGAAAATAAAACTAACCATAGGTAGCTGCAGGAAATCTGGCCCTAGATTGAGGCTAGGCAGATTTGCTTGTACTTTCAGTGTCCTCATTGTTTGGAAGTTGAGCAAAAGTTAATTAAGCATTTAGATCCATTTGCTGGGTAGCACATTGTTTAGTGAGTACTTTCCTTGCATCTCTAAATCAAGGTCTGTTAGACAGAACCCAATGATTTACGTGCTGTCGCTAATGCACTGAAAGGTCACATAAGCGATGCATGAAGTATGCTCCTGAAGAAAGCTGATCCTTTCTTCAGGATGTCACATTAGGCAGAGGAGTTTGTGAGGGCATCCCTCCATCTCATACAGCATCTGGCGCTTACCCTACGTGGCCACAGGCGCCATATTTACAGGAAGGATGCAGCTACAGAACCAGGTGATTTATGAACTCCACCTAGAATTTAAGCAGGAAATATCTCCCAATACAGGAAAAACAAAGGCAAACTTTTAAAATTGATTTAAAACGGTTAAACCAGATCAAAATTCACCACTTACAAAGAAAATTAATAACTTACTCACCCATTTAGCACTGCTTCTAGAACTGGGTACAGACAAGTTACCCATGGTTAATTAGATATAAATTTTTCCTTTCAAGCCAGTTTTAGAACTAATTTAGAGGCAGATTACAAGAAAAAATTTAGTTTTCATTTTCTACATATTTAATGCAAAAAAGATTTTATTAGCTATTTTTTTAGGTTTGCTATATGAGATATTTTATTTTTTTCTTATTCATTTATTATTAGAATTATTTTTACAATTAAGAAAACTCAAAGATCATAAGATTCAATGACTTTTCTATAAAATGATTGGGACTGGTACTTCAAACCTGAGGACCTTGTATACTACACTTATTTCTATTATATTATACACAGCAATTATATTTTTGACTAAATGATCCTTTGAGACAAGGCTAAAGTAAACCTTTTACTTTATGGTATTGTTTTTAAGAAATTTTTTTCTCAATGAACATTCTCAAGTGTCAGTCACAGCTGTGTCTTAAAAATTTATGCTTGGATTTTTTTAGCATCAAAAATTTAGTTGTCACGTTTTATTTTCAAAGGATTTCCATTTCTATGCAGAACCCCAAAGCATTAGAGAACAGATTCTTGGGTTTAGTGAATAGGATTTTTGTTCTTCATTATGTTGGCCTTTAGAAGTCAGAGCCTCAATCTTTCCTTTAATACTGTAAATGTAAATTGCCCTACTTCCTGCCATGAAGTAAAGAGAAATGACAGGATTTCTTTTAAATTTAACTCATCTTCTTGGGTTTTCCAGGTCCAAAGTTTAACTGAAAAGGACAGTAATTAATTGTAGATCAACTACTTTTTCATAGTCTGAATGGTAGCAGTCCAAATGATATTTTTTCATGTATCAGTTTTCCAAGGCTTAATTTTCAATTTTTAAAAAATTTATTCACAAAGGTCCCAGAATTCTCTTTTCTATTAGACCTTATTTTTTTTTTCCTCAAATGATGTTCAGGAGAATGATAATAATAACTGGTCTCAGTTTCTGAGGACATGCCAACATATTTTCGGAGGAATGTGATAGTCTAGGGCTACAATCAGTTCCACATGTCTTAGCTCTGGACTGAAGGGAGTAAATGCCAATCCCAGTTGCCTTATCTTAATATTCAGTGAGCCCGGGAGGCTGCAGACAAATTTTCTTTAGATGCAGGCACTATCATACATCACAGCAATTTCTCAGCTCCTTCATCACGCGTACTCAGAGGTACTGCACAGATCGCCAGAACAGCTGTTTTATGCTATGTTCTGAGCTGACTCAGAAAAATCTGTCTTTGACATTAAGACAACCAAATTTTGATTTGAGGTTGTTTTCAAGACCTGAGTTTGTTGGCAGATAGTATTTTTGTTGCCTTGACTAAATCATTAATTCTTTAAAAATTTTAATTTGCAGTATATATTGTTCTAATCTTTTGGGAAAGAAATCAAACATTGTTATATGATTTATTTAATATACAGAGGAATTCTCATATATCCACTGGACATAGCTGCTCTAACAGCATACTTGTTTGCTTGCCATATTCTGACAGCATAGAATATAGTTATCATTCAATTTTATCTTTTCTGAGGATGCACATAAGAAAGAGGCAACAACATTGAACAAAAGAACATAATTTACAAAGTAAATTTTCTATAGTGCATGATAAATTTTGTCAAGGTCATATTCTTCATTTCTATTAACAATAACAAGATTTGTGATTCTAACTGAGCATTTATAATCTTTTTCTGAGTTCTTGAAAAAATCAGAGTATGTCGAAGTTGGCAAACTAGCTTTATCAAACTATACCATCTTATATTTTTTTGCTGTTCTCTGTCATGGTAATATTACACTCACTTCCAAAGCTTACTACTTTGTGAAAAGCTCCTCTCTCTATTCATAAAGCTATAAAAAGAATTTATTTTTCAGAAGAGGTCCTAAACCCATTTGTTTGTTTGTCTCTGATTTAAGTTAGTGCCTTTACATAATTACTACAACCCAAGATGCATAATTCCTACTTTGACTTATGGAATAAATGTATTCTTCTACTGTTATGGACTTGGTCCAGGTAGTGCCACTTGGAATAAATATCTGTAAGTGCTATTCCAAAAAAATGAACATCACTGAAGTCAAAGCCAACATTTCTAGTTCATCTAATCATGAGCTACATGTTTTTCAAGCTTAAAAGAGAAAAGAAACTCATTTCTTCTAAACTGGAATTATTCCCAAAGTGATATATTCTGGTTGAGGAAGAGTAAACTATAGCAGATTTGGGGTAGTGTACATGGTCAACCAGGAAAGGTTTGTAGTCTCTCTTCTAGTATTGTCTACTACTTTGCACCTGAGTTATTGTTGTTTGAAAAACTCTTCACCTAAAGAGATTCAAGTGACAACATTATCTATGTTTTGGATGTTATGTTTGGTAAAGCAGGAGACAAATGAAAGCCAGTGAGAGAACAGTGACTTAGGCAGTGTAAATTGGAAATCATTGGGCATATAGCATGACAGCTGGAGCAGAAAATGTTGCAAAGATGTGCAGGCAACGTAGAATATGTAGGTGCTAGGAAAATGGACAAAATTTAAATATATCAGCAATGAAGGGGATGTGCATTTGGCAATCTCTGAGGAGGTTCTGTACAGTAACACTTATTTGGCACTAATCCTGGTCTAACATTGTCACATGAAGGATTAGGAACCACACATTACTAAGTTCACAAGACCATTATATTAATACAAGTGATAATTTAATTATTTTAATTGATAATTCAATCAGAATGATCTACCTATTTGCTTTACAAGGACTCATCTGAAAAAGGAATTAAGAATGATTTCAGACCCTCCCACGCCCTCCTTCTTTTCCTGTCTTCCCTCCCGTTCCTCCTGTTTTCATCCTCTCTTTCCCTATCCATCTTTATCTCCATCTCCTCTTACACTTTGATGACAAATGATATTTAGGAAGATTAGATTGGAAATGTCTTCTTATCTGTTTTCCAAGTTGGCAGATTTGTAGTAAAAACCAAGTTACAGAAGATTATCTCATAAATATGGTAGTCAAAACTGAAGAATCTGTATCAATCAAATGCTGACAGATATTATCTATGGAATAGACTAATACTTGGATCTCACAGTAAGGTAACTTTGTCAAAGGAACCATATTATTAATATCTTCTGGGAAACCTTTAATGGGTATTTCCAATATTTGGTTTGATGACCTTTCCTTTCCTTTCCTTTCCTTTCCTTTCCTTTCCTTTCCTTTCCTAGCTTGATTGGTCTGCATCAAAATAACACAGAAATGATGCATATTAAGCTACTAAATGAGATTTGGGAACTATTTACTTTCTTGAGAATAACCATGCTATACTCTGGTTTATTCCAATACATGTCTCAGAAGTCAATCTCATTTACCCATATTCCAAGTTCTTAAGTAAAGTGTTTCTGAAATAGCCATGTACTTAAAAGACAGGAAACTATCAGAAAAAGAAGAATAAAGGAGAAAAGGATATAAGGTTAATTCTTAAATTTCTAATGTGGGAAATTACCCGATTCACCTATGTGATAATAGAAAAGAAAACATTTGTCTAGGAAAAAATAGTGTATTTGAGTTTGATATGTTGAATTTGAAGCACTTTTAGGATACCAACATTATGTCATAGATTTAAACTAAGATGTTGGAAAAAGATCTGAAAGCATAATGTATTTAGAGTCAAAGCGAACACTACTCATATTATTTCTGGTTTGGTAGTTCATTGGCTCTTGTATAATGTGAGAAAGATAAAAGCCAGTGATATTTATCTTTAAATTATCTGCACAAAGGTTATTGCTTAAGTCAGCTTATGGGAGAGACAGTGGGGGGGCATTGGCTCATGGTGATCTATTTCAAGTATTTGTGATCCATGGATAAGTTGTGCCTTATTTGCATGGTTTAAAATGCTGCAGTGATGTTCATTTAAATTGGTCAAGTAACTTTCAGGCTGGTACAATTCCTCCTACTTTATAGTCTTCTTTTTTTGAAGAAAGTGTTGGGGACTGAACATGGTATGTAGCATATGGTAGGCAAACACTCTATGTTAGCTACCTTCCTAGCCTTTATTTCGCTCACTTTTGTCTGCTACCTGGCTCCTACTGACATGAGATTCTATGGACACAGGGATAAGCCTAGGAAAACACAATTCTTTGAACATAACAGAGTCTGAAGAAAGTAATTATCTATCCTAAGAGAAAAACCAGATGGATATTTTCTGCTAGGACCAAAAGAACAGAAAAATGTTGAAAAGCATGTAATTCAGCAGAAAAGTGCATAAAATGAAGAGTAAAGGTAAGATATGGAGAAAGCTGTTTCAAAGATGTTGCTGAAATTCAAGAGAGAAACTTCAGAAGATGTTGAAGCAGATTTTGAAAGAACAAAGGGTGAATACAAATAAGGAAATTGGAAAGAGTAGGCCTAGAAGGGCAACTTCAAGAATACCCGAGGATAATCCAGCACACTGCTTTCACTCACACTGACATTTATATCTATGCATTTATCTATTTGACATGCATGTTTAATCAATAACTCAAAAAGAAATGTGTTCTAAACAAACCCTTGATTTTTTTCATGGAAAAATTCTACTCAAAATATTTCTTAGCTCAGTTAATTGAAATATCACCTTTTCTTTTGTACAGATCAAAGTCTTTGGGTTCATGCTTGGTTGTTTTCCATAGAATCACTTTCCTCACAGCATTCTATATAAAGATAATGCTGTGAGTTTTCTTTACTCATCATGTATCTAGAATCTAACCACTTCTCTAGATGTACACTGCTGTTAATGGTTAGACCAACCATCTTCTCTTTCTTAGTGTTAGAAAAATTTTAGACACTATCTCTCTATTCTCACCTTTCCTGTGTATGCATACTTGGCAGAAAAATAGCCAAAAAAAATGGAAAATTTAATCAGGTTACACTTTTAAACACATCAATGACTGAAATTTCACTGCAAGTGAAGCTAAAATACTTTACAATGGTTTACAACACCTTTATTTATGTTCTTCACACAGTTCTCCCATAATTCAGATTTTTAGATTTTTTTTTTGTCTTGTATAGTTTCATGTTACTCTTACTTGGGGGGGGGCAAGGCCTGGAAAGACCAGAGTGTTGAAGGAATCAAATGCATAGGTGTTGACTTTATGAAGAATAATGCAGATGATAATGATGGACCAAAAGATGTTCATCCCAATGTTGCAGTCTTCAGAGAGCGGGGCAGTAAACAAAACACTGAACGCAAAGAGCAACGATGAATTACCGAGTCTGATGGCTTGTGCTTTACAATGCATTCCTAGAAAACATTTTTAATGGGTCATTCCGTGCAGTGAGTCCACTGAATTGTGCACCTACAAGAAATATGTGTGAAAAAGAATGGACTGGGAAGAAGAATGAATGGACAAAGAATGCACAGAAGTTAAAACAAAGGTGTTCAAGTGACTGAGTCTCTCAGGAAACCCTGTTGCTGGGATGGCCTCTCTGAGCTGTCTCACCTTGAGCACAAGTGATTGGTCCTTTGTATCAACTTACTATCCAGACATTATAGGCCGTGGTAAGAGAGAGGGCATAGATTTGGACTTTACTTCATCTGAAAGCAATTCTTAGAGAGGGATTTGGCTGACAGTCATCAGCTATCAGCTGTTTTAGCAACTTGTGAGACCATTTCTCTCTGGGTTCTAAGCAGTGCATTCAACTTCCATTATAATAGACTGAAGGAGTTGCTTTATTTTTGCGCTTGTTTGTCTTGTTTTGTTTTGCTTTTAGGAAAGCAAAAGGAATAATGAATAGAAGTCCCAGAAAGAATCAAGGACACATATTTCCCTTGTGAGACCTACATGCATGCATTATGATATGTAAACAACATTTTAGTCATTTGGTAGTGTTTTGTTTATTTATTTTCCCAATGTAAAGTTCTAATAGCAACAACAGTAAGAGGAGTATTGGTGGAATCCCAATAAATGAGAGCTTTGAGTTTCTTTAGTACCTAAATACTGTTCTTCTCATAACTTTTTTTTTTGTTACTTTATGTGAGCTTACCTTCCTCTGGTTTTCTACATTGTTGATGGTGTATATCCTACTTTTCTTCATCAATACATTTGTTTCCCAGTATCATATATCTCCCAGTAAGTTAAAGCTCTTAGAAAACAGAGACTTTTGCTTCCTTGTGCCTCTTTATTACCTAATCAATGCTAATACCCTCGATCAATTGCTTTAGTAATAGCAATTCTTCTACTACCCCCAGGGAAAACTTAAGAAAATTACCTTTAAATCCTCAATTTCTTTCACTTAATGGTGCCTCCTTCTCCAGATTTTTATAAAATAATTTTAAATGGTTTGCCAAATATCAGATACATATTAAGTATTACCTAAGTGTTTGTTTCCATCTCTTCTATATTACATTCAATAAATAATTGTTAAGAAAAGTAATAACTATTACTATAGGAATGATTAGCATGTGATAGAGCACAGACAATGGGTAAAAAGGAGATGGATATGAACCTGAGAGTCTAAGGAAAGTAGCTTCTATCATGAGTTTCCAACCTAGTAAGTAGGAAGAAGTAAATGATAGGAAAAAGAAATAATTCTTTTAGGTGTGTTGTGACATCTTTATTATCCAAAAAACCACTTCATTTGCTATATAGAAATGTTGTTTTCCATTGAAGAGATCTTTTAATATTCTTTTATCCTAATGAAGTTTTAATACTCCTCTGAAATGGACTAACAATAGATGAACATCCAGGTTTGCGAGTGAGCAAACTCTAGGGGGCCTGAGAGAGGAGTGCACTCGGGAAGTCTCCATGGTTGGGGCTTAGGGAAGGTGTGATTGAGAGAGAGAGTGAATGCTTGCATTTTTAAAATACAGTAAGGGACACATTGCTGTTAGTCCCCTCAAAATATTCGCCCTCACTTGGAACACATTGTCCCATCATTCTTCCCCTTTCCGAAGCAGTTCTGGAAGTTCTCTTCTGTGAGTGTCTTTATGAGCTGGCACGGAAGCTGCTGCACAGGGCCATTCCCTGGAGAAGGAGGCTTGGCTAAACCTTATCCTGTGTCCTCATTCATTTTATTCATTGGATCTGCTACTCAGGGACTTCTGACTCTTTCCCCAAGTCCATTAAAAGTAAATTTTTTGAGTTGATTCAGCAGCCAGGACAATACTACTAGAGGTGCTCATGAAAGGGGACTTCCAGAACTGCCTTGAAAAGTGGCAGGAATGAGGAGGAAAGTGTGCCCAGAGTGAAAAGGTAATGTTTTGAGTAGGATTACTGGCAGTGTGGATTTTACTGTAATAATTGTCAAACATTTAAATTTTCACCATACATTTCAGTCACACCTTATAAATGCTACAAAAGCCAAATCAAACCTACCAACCAGACAAACAAGAAAAAATCCTGGAACTCCTGGAGGGAGGTGGATGAAGGAAGGCAAATTCACTAAGGCTGTCTTACTAAGTGGATCACACTGCCAGGTGATGGGTACAAAAGGCCACTTGAGAAAACCTCTGCACGGCCAGGTGTCAGGCCCCAAATCCTTTCTTCCTGGGAGCGCTTGACAGCAAAGTTTCTGACTGCCTTTACTGTGTAGCAGGCAGGAATGGCTTTTTAAAAGGGACAACTTTTCAAACCAATTCTTTCCTCTTTATCACCTGTGAAAAACCATTTGGAAGAATGCTAAGGAAGTATTTTTTCAGGGTGGCCTGTTTTGGTCTCCTGATAGAACAATATTTTTAGATAGAAGGATGTCTTTTAAAGAAAGCTCTTCTGTTGTAGAATTATCATCCAAAGTTTTGTCTCAGCAATAGCTTCCCCTTCATCTGTCTAAATTATGACATCCATGACAGGATGCTTTAATCCACCAGCTTTCTGTCTTTTCTTTGGTAGCGGCACTGAAGAGAGGTGTGTTTCCTTCAGTGGGAGCGTTGAACAGTGCCTGCCGGAGAGGTGGCTTAGCAGCTTTGGAGCTCTAAAGCACCTGAAGTTCTCTCCAGGCAGCAGCTCAGGCAGACTAAAGTGAGAAATCCATTATAATAACATGCTTTCTGAGGAAAGGGGATTACAGGTAATTTTCTTGTATTCCCTAGTAACAGGGTTTTAATACAGTGCTGAGACAGTAGTTGAAAACCAAATACCTCATTGAATTAAGGTGAAAAACAGATGAATTGTCTCATTCCTTTCTCAAGACTTTGGAAACATAGAAGTTAAAGATTTTTTTTTTTTTTGTAGGTAATTTTTTGAACATCACATATACTTCCGTATCTAGAAAGCACATTTTCCCCCAGGGCCTGATTCAACATGAACAATTGTAAATTCCACGAGGTTCGTGTTAATAGAGTTTTGGTAACATAACACTTGAAAATGACCACATATTCTAGGAAACACATCTTCCAAGAACATACAATTGTACTTGCAATCACAAATTTATCATGCCTATCAGTGAGGTTTTTTGTTGTTGTTGTTGCTGTTTGGTACTGGGGATTGAACTTATGACCTTGCGCTTGCCAGGCAGGCGCTTACACCACTGAGCTAAATCCCCAGCATTAGTGAGCTTCTTGTTCTGATATGAGCTGATCATTTAGGAAGTTCGTACTAAATGTGTAGTTTCTGTCCTCCTTTTCTACACTTTTTTTGCTGGTTTGCCTGCTGATGGGTAACTGGTTTCTATCAACAAACTTTCTTCTCTCAGACAGCTCTCTGTTTGGCCTGCAGTCACGACAGAAAAATGTCTGTTTCTAGACTGAAAGTTAAACAGCCTCTGCTGTTGATCCCCACAGATGAATAGCCTAAATGTCCTAGAATTCTCTCCATATATTTATATATGCAGACCCTTGGTTACTTGTTCAGTACAGATTGCAGAGTGCCAGGGAGAATGCCCAAACAGAACTGTATCCAGCTCAGCCACATTTGAGGGAAATCACAAAGCCTCTGGGTATATTAATATTTTCATTTTGAAAGTCGGAGAACATACTTCAGATAACCTGGTGGTCCAAATCATCTCTAAAACTCTACCATGCACACATATGCACACTCACACTCACTTCCATAGTCAAAAGGAAGCTCCTTCACAGTGTGGTTTGTTATGTTCCCAGCATATAGGAGATGATCAATAAGTATCTGCTGAATAATTGAGAAGAATCTGAGTATATGTATTTTGTTAAATTGAACAGCTTACCAAGTTACTAAGAATAATTCATTTTCTCCAAGTGTTGTTTGTAGGCTTCAGTGTTAACTGTATAATTTCAGATATAGCACAAGGTGGGCCATTGATATATTAAACCCTGAAAATGGGCTTCTAATGGAAAAAGCAATTGACCATTAAGCAGAGTGGTGTTAGCAGTAGCTCCTCTAATGGTAAATTTATAATGAATAGCTGATTAGCATCATGCTGTGATTAGGAGAGGTGAATAACCTCATGTTTTATCCTTCCCAAGGACTTGTACTCTGTGTGAAATTGTTTTGAAGCCCAAGTTTATATTGTACCTGATTTTGCTGAGTGGGTAGAATATGGAGTTATACAGTTTTCATAAGAATTTCCTCAGTTCATCCTTCATAACTGTGTCAACATACAATGTTTTATTATGGAAATCCCAAAAGTAAAGAGAGAATGACATCAGTTTTTAAAACAAAATGGGATAAACTCAAGGTTAAAAAGAAAGGCCTCATAACTAACTTGAATTATTAGAAGCAAACACTATCATCTCTCAGGACAGGACAGTTAACATTTGACAGTGTAAACAAAAATTCAGATCACATTGTAGAGTAACAGGGAAGAAGACACAGTTTTCTGCTGACATCATAGTTCAGCAGAAGAGCCCGTGAGATTTTGCAGGATGACATATTTGCAGCTGGTGAAACGTAAGAGTGAAATAAATGTTTGCGGATACAAAATTTCTCCGTACACATTTTCAAAGGACAGACATGAGGAGGAAAGGTTATCTCAAATGTGTGGGCAAACTTCCTTTATTTCTTCTTGTGAATTCCAGCATAAATCAAAAAGCCAATAGAAACTGATTGAAGTGGAACTAAAGCCAGATGGTGACACAGAGGAGACAAGGGTTTTCAGCTGGCACTCACTGCTACCCAACCATGCCATGATGACAACATAGGGACTTGTTGGAAAGAGAAATACTGTTTTTCTCCCTGTCAAATGCAATTTCAATCATGGCTGACTTAAGGCATATTACAGTTTAGTGGAAGTTCCAATGTGTTATGTATATGGATTTGTAAATTACATTCATTTCCTTATAATACACAAAAGCCTGCATTAAAATTTCACTCAACTTGTCTCTCATATGAGAGAACACTTCTTATTACTAATATTCAGACTCATCATTTTTCTTAGTCGCCAGGGGTGGGGCAACAGCTGGGGATTGTCTTTAATCTATCAAATATGGTACTGAATACAAAGGCATAATCTTCAGAATCATTTCATCAGTTTCCAAAACAAGAGGATAAACATGAGTTGTCATCTGTCACAATAGCTTTAAGTGATCAAGGCTTTGCAATTGATCAAAATTAAGCCTTTAAGCAAAATTACAATAAAGAATGGTACATAACAAAATGATTGCTGGGGATCCAGAAAGTGCTGTAGCTACAGTGGAATTTCCCTTAGGGTAACTGCGTACATTTCATGATGTTTCTACGATACTCTATTATTAGATATATAACTCAGATAAAAATCAGGGCTTTTATCAGTAGAAATGCTGGAGTTTCAGGGGCAGAAACTTATAAACAACATAGATGCAAACTCTATGGATGAACCCATCGTCTCAAAAATAATTAATAGTGCCCCAGTAGGTAGTGTACTGAATTGACAACTGGTGGTCAACTTGGAACAACCAACTGAACTGAATCAGCGTGGTGCTGGGTGTGAAAGGCCCACCTGAAGATTGTTGCCAACAGCATAAAAAGAAAAACTGGAGAGGAGGAAGTAGTACTGGTTCTGTTGCTGTTGGTTCTCCTGGAGGAGCTTGTCAAGCTTCTTTCCTGATATAAATGTGGCTGTTCTCACCATAAGAGGAGCTCAGGAGGTGTCCTCACTGAGAATGGCTGCGGTTCCTTTTGAGGGAGCTCTGATCCTTACATTGAGCATCACTTCCTGGCTCTGGAGGGGAAGATGGTGTGCTGTTCAATTTCCTGGGGAAGCTTGTCTCTCTGACTTCCTGATATGAGCTCAGCTGTTTTTATCATCAAAGAAGCTTGGGATCTTGTTGTCGCTGAGGACGGATGTGGTACTTTCTGGAGGAACTTTGGTCCTTACTTTGAGGTTTGCTTCCTGGCTCCATGCAGATCTCTCAGGCTGCTGGCACAGATCCTTCATCCTGCTGGCAGAGACTTTCTAGCTTCCACCTTTGACCTTTGGGCATTCCCAGTGCAGATCCATGAAACAGACTTGCATGAGACATTGTCATAGGCTTTAGGCCTCTAATTGAACTTGTGGAGAGCATTGTTGTGGGCTCTAGGTCTTTAGCTAGACTGATGCAGGGCATTGCCACGGGATCCAGACCCTCAGATGGATTCTTTGGGTCTTTAGTGTGTGGACAGATTTCCTGCACTTCGTGTTTGACTCTCTGGGTGACTGTCGTAAACTAATCCTATAGATTAAGTTTCCTGTACTAAATTCTTTCCCTTGCAAACCTTGACTGCACCAGGTGGTGATTAGTCAGTGACAGTTTATGCACAAAACAAGAGAACATGCACAGAGACATGTGCTTGCTTGCAGCACATACATGTGTGTGGAGACGTGTAAGGGAGAATCAGAGTTCAAGAACCTGTAACATGTTTCCTTTTCCACTAAAATGTCTGGCACTCATACTTATCATATGGTAAGTCACATTCACAGGGGAGAGCTGGGTAAATAGTACAAACACATAAATATCTGAATGACCAGCAAGTGAACTAACCTCAAATCTTAATGCAAACTTGAGAATTTGATTGAACTTTCTAGACTTCAAAATCCCTGGAAAGGAGAAGACAAGCATTACCCACACCTCTATGCCTTACAGAAAATCACCTAGGCTTCATGGTGACTGATAGATACATTTGGGGAACTGAAAGAAGTCAGTACACCATGGAGGACTCAAAGTAACCATCCTGTTGGTATCTGCACTGCTCACACTAAGCTGTAACTCCTTGTACTTGTTGCTTTGTGTATTTGAAAAAATATTCTTTCTGATTCTTGTTACAACTGCATCCTTGTTAGGCCATCAACTATTCATTGAATTCATTCATTCATTCATTCAATATCCATCAAATATATATTGAATACACATCCTTGTCTTTGTGAGCCAAGTGCCCTGGAAGAAGCAATGTACCCAAGTCTCTGCTACAGTTGTGATGATGCTAAGAAAGAAACTATAGGCTGCTAGAGGAAATAACAGGTGCTTTTTTACCTTGTGTTCTCTACTTGTTGTGATTACTCTAATCTCATGGTTCCTCGTTTTATGGTCAACTTTTGGTCAGTCCTATTTTAGATTCCAACTATTAACTGTGGCCCAGAGAACTTATGCATTATTTTGATCACTATGTGTTTAAAGAATCTGCTCTGGTAAGGATGTCTTAGAAGCCATGAGACCTTAAAAGATCATTAGTTTTGCAAAAACTATTCATTTGTTTGTGTTCAGTTGTCAAGGGTATGTACCTGAAACATGGGGATTAATTTGTTAAAAACTCATTGGAAAATATACAAGTGCAGCAGAGATTCTGCATCTTCCATTAGAATTCCAAAAGTTCCTTGCACAACTACTTCATTATTGGAAAGCTGACATATTATTTGTCTTATGAAGATTGTCTCCCCACCCCCAAACTCCCTTATAGACTGTATAAATAAAAGTTCTTGCAGGGTGCAAAAAATCACTGCTTTCAACTGAATAGAAAAAAATTATATTAAGACATTTTAAATTGGTAAAGGGGCTTCACGACTAAGAAGAGTTGAAACATGCTTTCAAGAACACAGGCATAGCAGAGAGTTAGAGAAAAAGCACTATCTCAAGAGCTCAGGGAGAGACAACAAGAAGAAATATAAACTTGAAAGTGGGTATCTTCCACCCTTCTGCATGAAGCTGAGGCACAGACTCTGTCAGGGCGGTGTGGCTGAGGCCGCCTTGGAAGACCAGCACTTCACTGAGGTGCAGGAGCACACCACGTGCAGGATGTGTGTGCAGGTGAAACTCACCAGGAGTCCTTTTCATGGGGTTGCCATAAAAGTCATGGAGAAGCTGCTTGCCATGACATGAGGAAAGTGCCTGCTACTGTGCTGTGCTGCTGGTGGGACTCACTGGGAAACAGTTGTCAGGTTGTAGTGGGACTCACTGGAAAGCCACACTAATGCTTCTCTCCAGCACCCTTTATTGTCATCATGCTACCAGCAAAAAAGATAGGTTGACAGGATCCAGCCCCAGCAACACTAAGTGTGGAGAGACGAGTAGATTTGAAGTTGAAAGGTATTTTAATTGATAATAGGCTTCTACTCGTATTTAGTTTCAGTTTTTTTGTTACCATGGTTTTCATGTAACCTGCTGACTTTAGTGAACCTCTGATGAAAACCAACCTTTATTTTATTTACACTTACATCTGAAAAGCAGTTTTTTCTAAAATTATTTATCCATTATTATAATGTCAGAATGCAACTCTATGTGACAATACATAATGATGAATTAAACTCTTACAATATTATGCACGCTCACATTTGGATTTATTAGATTTATACATCTTAGGAAAATTTCAATAGTGTAATTTAATTAAATAGTTATTTGACACCCACTAGCTGCATCTTTTTAATAAAGATACAAAGATTTAAAGATGACCTTACCTTCTAGATTGTATAAGAGAAAGTCATACAAAATAACTAACACAATATACATTTTTATGATTTATTGTATTCAGTCATTTTATACACATTGACTACCTACTATGAATAACGTAACTTATTAGTTATAAAAAATGAAGGCATTCAGGAGTTGGCCTGGAGGTCTCAAAGAGTCTTTGTAAAAATTGGGATTTTAATTGTACTTAGAAGTGTGAAAATATTCTTTAGTAGCTGAGTTTAAGGAGTTAAAAATGAACAAAACTGAGATCACTACTTCAGCAAAGAAATGGAGGGAGGTGTAGGAATTATTTTATTATGTTCAAATCAGGGTTTTGCTTCAATGTCCTGTACCTAAATGGATTCCCTGGTCGTTGCTTTCCTCTTTGTGGTTTTCCTACACTCTACAGAAAAATTAACCTTTGGATAACAAAGTTTAGATTCAATCATGGCTGCTTGACACCTCAATGATTGTAGACCAAGGAATGCTGAATTAAGAATAAATGTCTCCGTCTGGTTTCAGGTCCATCCTTAGCAGTCTCAAATTCATGTTTCAATTTGTTATCTCATAACTTACTGATGCTCAGGTCAACTAACTTACCTCAAGGGCTGCTGTCCAAATGCACTTCTTCACCTGGATTATTCTTTCCAGCTCTACTGAAGAAAACCCATTTTTTTCCAAGCCTATCTTAAATTCAGCTTTCCCATGAGATAATTTCCATCTTCCATTGGATGAGTTCCTTTCATTAATGTCTACATTAGTGGAAGGAGAAAAGAGTTCTTAAGGTCAGTAATGGGGCTGGTCTTGTTTTTGTAACTTGAAAACAGCAAAAAGTATTTATAAAAAAGTTAGAGGGCTACCTGAATATAAGCTATTTGATGTTAATTATTCTACCAGTAGCAAATCTCAAATGCAATGTCTGGAGAAGTTTATTAGTATTCAGGAGGAAGACGGATTTCAAATCTCAATCAAATAGAGGGAAAATAGGAAATTTTTCCTGGATCAATGAAATGGAACACATGTTTTTGTATTCTTTTCAGATTTATTTCAGAAGTAAATGGGTATCCTCTTCCTGCCAACCTCAAAGGTCCTGTTATTTATGGTTTTGTACTAAATTGCCCCTCTCTCAAATCTCACGTGTATAGAAATGAAGTCTTCAGAAAGTGAGTGGATGAGGAGGGTCAAGTTTCATCAAATGCATTAATCTACTAACGAGATCATATTTGATGGCTTTATGGGGAGGTGATAGCAGGATGGGGGCTTGAGGGTCTCAATAAGGTTGGGGCACAACCTTGGGGACACCATCTGGTCTCAGGCTTTCTCTGAATCTTTTCCCTTCTCTGCCATGAGGTGAGCAGCTTTACCTCACCCCGCTTTGTCCTTGACTCATCACAGGCAGAGAACAGAAGATCTGACCTAACATGGGCTGAAACTGTGAGCCAAAATAAACTTTTCTTCCTTTAAATTATTTCTCTCAGGCATTTTGTCACAGTCTCATAAAGCTGAATAGTTAGTCAGGCACATGTCCCACAACATTTTGGGTTCCATGGTGAAACTCAGTAGAAAGAGAAAAGCAGAAGCAGCTTTATTATCTATCTAAAGTCATCTTGTTATTTATAATGCTTTATTCTTCCAAGGCTTTGATGAATGGTAAGTTTGCAGTTGGCATCTATACTTTCACTTTAGGAGCTATAAATCTAAGACCAAAAGATACCATGCTTTATGTTTTTTAATGATCAAATGTTGGCAGTCTTGGGTCTTGTAGAAGGCTGTTTTTATTATCCAAGTGAAAGTTTATTATGAATATTGAAATATCATTTAGATTCCAGATGTGTGTGCAAAATATGATTAGAATAGAGAGTAAAATTCTATGGGAGACAATGATCTCACTCTCACTTCACGATTTATTCTTCCTGATCGCCTATGTTGTCACAGGATTGAAATGTGGCATCTAAGCAAGGTAAATTCCTTGGGCAGGAAGCGTCTCCTTTGGAAATAAAGACTGCTGTGGCATAGCAGAATTATGCGGCTGTGTGGTCTCTGCTGACTTGTTGGGGATGAAGCATACGGCGTACCGCTCACTTTCTTTACTTTCCAGAGAGTTGTGCTTATTGAAGTGTAACTGATTTTTTTTCATAATATGTCAAACTGGCACTTTATTGATGTAGGTAGTGGTGTAATACCCTAATGCTTTGGATGTAATTGTACTTTATGTTGAGATTTGGGGAAGAATTGCTAGCTTTTCCTCCCTTTCCCCTTCTCATTCCCCTCCTCTTCCTTTTCCACTGTCTTTGTGCAACTTAATACAGATTCACTTCTTTGATTCATAATAGAACAACACATTTAAGTCCCAGTGAAATAACCTTTGTGAACTTTATGCTGATTAGCTTCTGAAACTTTTAAACTTGACTTGAAAAAGCCCTAGCCAGTCATTTAAACTAAAATATAACAACCCTTAAAATCATAAGCAAAGCAAAAGATAGCATTTTTATTTTGGTCAGTGGGATAATGTTTCTCACTCTTACTTAAACTTATTAGAACTTATTAAGAAATAGGAACATTATAAAATGTAAATTATACATTAATGTCAATTACAGTGAATAATCCCTTCTCTGATTATTAGAAATATGTATTTTCCCCAGGCTTCTAGAAGGTTCAACTCTTCCATGTTAAAAGGCTATAATTAAATTATTTAAGCACAGCTGAAAAAAAGCTTTAGGTTCAGTGCCACAGAGAGTGTTCCACACCAACTCTACACTCACAAAGATGGACCATTTCAAAGTATTAGCAGTTAACTGCCTAACAATCAACTTGAAAGATCTGGCTTTAAAAGTCCATGCTCAGACATTTATTGTCTCCAGAACTGGCACCACATAAGTGAGATCGGCTTTTTATGCTTTTGCTTTTCACTCGGGGCACCTTTGACTATGAAGACCATTTATCACGGTCACCGTTGTCTGGCACTTTAGAGATCTCACTACCAACAGGAGCAGCAGGAGACTCCGGTTTAGAAGAAGAAACGGTTCCCAAATCATTTTTAAAGAATCTGAACCATTAAAAATTCTTTGTGTTTTGACTCGTTCTATATTAGTAACAGTGTCTGTAGCACTATTGTCGATGTGCTCTGAATACATACTTATTAAGGGGCAGCCAAGACAAGTTAGAACCTGTAACTCTTAAGGCTGCCTCCCTTTGATTCTTTTGCCAAAGGGCTGTGACTGGAAGGTTAGCCGTGCTTGTCTCCTTGCATCAAAATCTTTGGGCTTGAAGAGTTGGGGGGACAAGCAGGAGAGAAAAGTCTGGTAGCAGTAATGACACCTGTTCTCTCCATAATGCTGCCATTATCAAACTTTGAGGTCTAGCATGAAATGTTAACAGCTGATAACTTTTAAAACAATTTCTAACAGAAATCATTTCTTAAGATTAGTCATTCCAGTTTTAAAGACAAAACTATTCTCCACTTAAAACATCTGCAGGTGTTTCATAGTTGCTTTTCTAGGAATCGTTCATCCTGAAACATTAAGCTGGGAATAGCAGATAAGGTTATTTGATAATAATGCTTTGCTGTCTGTGGTCACCAGAAAGTTGATTTTTTCCTTTCAATTTATAAAACAGAGCAATAGCCAGGAGTGGTGGCTCACGCATGTAATCCCAGCACTCAGGAGGGTGAGGCAGGAGAATCCTTGTGAGTTTGAGAGCAGCCTGGGCTACAAAGTGAGATCAAGGCCAGCCTGAATTGCATGGTGAGACCCTGCTTCAAAAAGACAAAGAAAGAAAAAGAAAGAAAGAAGAAAGAAAGAAAGAAAGAAAGAAAGAAAGAAAGAAAGAAAGAAAGAAAGAAAGAAGCAGAGCAATAATCATAATGCAAGGATTTGTGTAAAATTTTTGGTTCTTAAAATTAAGCCTGAAATGGTTCATGTCTAATATATAAAACTGGACTTCAGGAAAGATGACCCGGCTCCTATTCCCAGTGATGGTCTAACCTGCTGCAAAAACTGAGAAAGAATTTTGCCTCAAAAGATCAGGATTGGAAGTTTGTGAAATCTAGAGCTTCTCCATTGTCATTCAACCCCTTGCTTTTTCTTGGCTTTGCATAGGTATGACTTATTCTGGGGTAAGTGAGACTGGTTATAGATTTCTGCTTTCTTTTAGTAAATGCGCCATTGAAAATAACTGTATATGTCATGTATGCAGCTCTACAAAAGAAGTTATGATAAATAGGTCCCTCTGTACTACTCTTGATAGAAATTGTCATTCAAAGCACTATCTGTAACTGAACTTCACATAAAAACATACACAATTATTTATTTAGTTTCTGTTTTTCTCAATGAGTTTTGTATTCCAAGATGAAACTGTATCGGTCTTCCTCACTGAACCTCACACAATAGCTTAAGACTTAATGACCCTTTGTTGTAGCAATAAATGGAAATTTAAGCTGAAGAACCTGCATGTCAGAAGACCTGGTCTTAGTACCATGAAGGAAATACAGATGGGAAAGCAAAGAGAACTTTGAGCATTCTGCCCCTTGAATTCACTAAAGGAGCCAATGAAGGTACTAGTAAGGTCATTCTTAAAAATTCTGTTTGTAACTGATTGAAATGCTTAAACATATTGTGTTCCTCTCGTAACAAATTCTTCATGCTCAGAAGCTGCCCCTTAATCCAGGTTTTACCCTCTTCTTTCTTATACAAAGATTTTTTTTTCTCCAATTATTTTTTCCTCTGCTTTTCCAAATTCCTGCCTCTGTGCTAGATTATTTCCAAAATCAAACAACAAAAATCTTAATGGTGTTATCATTAAAAAGCCTCCTCTTCTAGCTTTCTGAGGTAAAACTCATTGACCGATTGATTTATGCTGTCTTCATGTTCACCTCTTATTTACCTCCCTCATGGATTATCATCAAAATGTGCAAGATCTAATGATTAGTTTCATTTCTGTGTCATGTTCAAACTCTTCCCAGTGAAGACACAAATGTTTACTCTTTTATTCTTTTATTTTACAAGTTAATCCTCAATCACTGATTCCTTCAGATACCAACTTTATTGTTTTCCTCCTACTTCATTAAGTATTATCAATTACTGCTTGTGTGTCTGCTCCTTTTGCCCACTTAAATATTGCCAGGTGCAATGCTCTCTCCTCTCTTCTACCCCTGAGCACATCTGGAAGCACTATCCTCTGCCCTTATGAGTTTGAACGCAGTATAATTTTATGCCAACTCTCAAACTTTAGTACCATCCTTGAACTTTATTTCTGAAAAAGTATTCACATATTTGTAAATAGAAATTCAGATTATTGTTCATTATCATGCTCAAATCTTATCTTTCTAGACCTTTCCTATCTAAATGTAGAACAAAAGCACATATTCAATTGCTCAGGCAAAAAACTTTAAGCAGTTTCTTTCATTTCAGTCTTTTCTTAATAATCTTTATCCCATTCAGTCAGCAAGTTTTGTGAGTTTTATCATCTAAATATATCGAAATTCAAACTTCTAAGCATCTCGACTGCTAGGAGCCCAGCTCAGGCAATAATTACCTCTTGCCTGAGATAATTATTAGTTTGATGTATTAGATAATTATTAGATAATATATTAAACTTCAAATTGTTCTTCCTGTTTCATTCATAATTCCTGTAGTATATCTCCACAAAGAATTTAGAGATATATTAACAAGAAATATGTGATGATATTATTATCCAAGTTCCCATCTCTGCCACTCATCAAACCAAATCCACCAAATGCTTCCCATCCCATCATGAGTAACACAGGAAGTCTTCCACATTGACTGGGAAATCCAACATTTAGTGATCCTGATACTATTTTACTCACTCATTCACCCTGAACCAAACATGGGTACTGATGATTCTTAATGGGCTGACCTCACCCCACAACAGAGACATTATGCTTGCTATTTTGGCCCATGTGAAGTGCACTTTGCCAAATCTTCATGTGACTTTCTCCTTTTCCTCATCTCGGTTATTCAATTGCGTCTCCTTTAGAAAGAGTCTCTCGACAGCTCTATTGTTAGAGCTCTCCTATTGCCAATATTGAAAAATCATCCTATTATGTACTTTGCTTCCCATAGTACTCAACATTATCAAATCCTACACACGTACACACCGGGCAAATACATATCCGTATACCACACATGTTTGCCTATTGACTGTTTCAGTAGAATTTACCATCACTGAAGGAGGAGATTGGTTTTGCTCAGTGTTGTGGTTTTATGACCTAGAATAATTCCTGATCTATGTTAGCTAATGAATAAATAGCTGTTGGCCAATGATGGAATCAGTGATAAAAATGAATTGGCACTTTTTGGGTTTGGCCCCTTATGTAGTTGATTGAAGCAGATATGGGGATACAGAGTAAAAATTGTGATTAAATGCAGAGAAAAACTATTTTCATTGAAGATTTTGGTTTTTTAAGGAAGGGTAAAGGATGCAATCTTACTCAATCAGCCTGCTGAGATGCATGCCACGCTAACTCCAGAAACATCTGCTCTTTGAGACAGTCTTAAGGGTTTTAAAATCATCAAATTTTTCTCATTTTTAACAAAGCTAAGAATATGTTGCATCAGGGAGATAGTTTTAAAAAAAAAAGAAAATTTGAGTTCAACAATTTCACTTCTGTGTTCAATTCTGTTTTCTCCGTCTCAGTCTGATTGCTATAAGGACAGCCCTGGGAAGTTGAGTCACTGCTTAATTAGCCTGAGCCCCAATTTCAGTGGGAGGAAAATTTAGCACAATTAAGAAATAAATAAATGTTAGATAAATTCCATGTCGTATACTCCTAAAATCAGTGAAAAAACTGTAGAAAACATGATATCTTCCAATATACCCAGGCTTTATCCAGTTATCACTGTATTAAGGAAGCTGTATGATATCAAAATAATAAAGATGTGATGAGGTTTCCAAAGGGAACTTGTAGCGTGCCATGGTCTAATGGTAGACCCTCTATACCCAGGGCAAGTCCCTGCTCAGTACTTCAGCATTTAGGTGACTTTGGCTCACTATTGCCAGCCTGTTTCTCAGACTTTTAGCAACTGAAGCTCCTCCCTTTGCTTTGGTATCTCACAAGTTCCTTGAGCATAAAGAAATTATTTTCACCCACAACCAACTATGTTTCAAGAGCCTTAGCCACTGGTGATCTAAACAGTCATAAAGGGTTTTGTTGAGATTTCTGTGTCCTAGAAAATTTTCCACAAACCTGATTCCTTGCTCACCTTGGAACTAGAGGTAATTTTTTTTAGGAATTTATCATTAAATGTTTAATTTATCATTAACTGTTTATCACTTGAGGGTAGACTGAGAATATTCTTTATAGTGGACTCTGGTCAATAAAGCTACATAAGCAATACTGTCTTGAACCAACCCCCTTAAGTCAGTAACTAAGTGAGAATGCATTATTACTCCTTAATAGTGCATAAATCAACGTAATTTTCACAAATTACTGGAATAGTAACATGAACTTCATAAGACATATAGAAAAATATGGAACTTGGCAAACTATTTCATTGAGTCCTTTAGTTTAGAGAAGTGATGCTTAGGAATATTATTAAAATGAGTATGATGTATTGTGAGCATGATGTTGTGTTCCATAACAGAATGGCAGTGAAGTAACAATCTGCTTTTTTGTCGTTGGACAGTTGAAAGAACTGTATGGATTTTGGGGCTTGAAATAAAAGATGAAATTATAGTTGTTTTTTGTCTTTTATTTTTAGACATTTTCAGTGCCTACATGACTTGTTATATTGCAAGGTTAACATGCTCAAACTCAGCTTCTCACCAAGTATCTGATTTATTGAAGCACATGGAACATCTTATTGACTGGAATGGCTGCACCTCTTGTATGTACATTTTCAAAGCAAGTGTGGCAAAGCAGATTGTGTCTCTTTTGTGACTGTGAAAGCCAGCTCTCCTGGCAGAATACTTAGTTTCTGAGATAAATGTGCAACAGATACTGGCTGAAGCCCTTTTAAGCTTCTCGTCCTCCTACAAAATAATCGCGTTACTTGTCGTTTCAACTTATTACTGTATCTACTTTAATTCAAGGCATTGCAATGTGTCGTATGTAAATACTACTAAGAATTTCATGTATCAAAATGGGAGGTTGTTTCATGAATTAGACCAATTATGGGACCATATGATATAAAGCCACCTAAAAAGAAGTACAGTGTGTTACTAAAAAGATTAGTTTACTACA
Organism: Hydrochoerus hydrochaeris; assembly: GCA_004027455.1. Taxonomy (NCBI): domain Eukaryota; kingdom Metazoa; phylum Chordata; class Mammalia; order Rodentia; family Hydrochaeridae; genus Hydrochoerus; species Hydrochoerus hydrochaeris. The sequence goes on along the minus strand of PVLA01000835.1, from coordinate 384,087 downwards.
ACTGAATGTAATTATACACTATCATAAATGAGTAGATGAAAGAAATGAGAAATATTTAAATACATGATGCTAACAGAGTATGTTTGGTATATGGAGATTATTCCAATACAAGACCCTATTTAAAATAAACTAGCATTAGATTTTTATTTGTTGTGTAGATTTATTTCTAATCACCTAATGCCAATACGTTAAAAACAGCAATCTTTGCCATGCTATTTTGTTCACTAAATTATTGCTCTGAGTGTCCATTATATTTTAGAGTAGTTAAACCTTGTGGAAACATTCACCCTTAAGTAAAGAGACATTTACTATATTGACATTTTATCACCTATATCTAAAATAACACTTTCTGGTACATGAGTTTCTCATTGACAAATAGTATGCTTGTTCTGTCTATGTTAACTCATAAATATTACAAAGACTATCACAATAATAAATTTTAAAAAAATAAATCAAACTATTTTGAGGCAGATGAAAACCCAGATGCAGACGAGTTTCTCACTGTTATATTTTCTGCTTTTAATGTATAATTGCTTTCAATTATAATGTTAACATGTTTGGGAGTTTCCTCTTCTCAAAGCAACCTGTCACAAGACATTAACTTATTTATCTTTTTAAAAATATTTGTATGTTCTACAGATTGCAGAAATCCTTTAGATTGCTAAACTGAATACTTTCTGGATATAACATGCAGTATTGAATATTTTTAATAAAGCTCATACTGTTATTTATTCTTGCTGAAACAAGAGACTCACCTTTCACACTCTAAAATCAAAAAATTGAACATATTCAAGTAACTGGAAAAGCAGATATATTTCCTGGAATACTTCCTGAAAAAAATTGTATTTCAAACATTTTATCATTCGAGTTGTTTTTAATCCATTTGATTTTCTTGACCAAATTTCTCCCCAGTTGATCTCTCTCAATGCAGCCATATCCATTCAGGTATTTAATAACCTAAATTTTAGTACTACCACTGAAGTTTTTACCAAAATCTCCAAAGTCAGGATTTTGTCCACCTTCTATTATTTATTCTACAGTTTATTAAAATTATTTTTATTTTTGTAATAAAAACCATAGAACAATACATGTGCTTTTAAAAACACTTCTAGTACCTATCCTTACTCTTAATTCTTTTTATTAAAAGATGAAAATTATTTTTCTATCAAAGATTGACTCTAAGTATCAGTAGTTGTGATGATGATCACTAAAAACAATCCACTTCATCAGTCTTTGCTTTTTTCTCCCCTAAAAACACTTTTCTCTGAACCTAAATCTCTACTAAAGTGTCTGCACGCTTTTATAAATGATTACCAAGAGTATATGCGAGATATTTATTGTTCTTTCAACATTTCCCTAGCAAATTCATTATAAAAATAGTTTTGTTTGTGAAATATTCATTAATTTACAGAAAAAGATTTTCATATAAGTTATGCTAATCCAGTTAAACTGACTGAATTTTTGAAATAATCAACTGGTGTTTTTTAGACCATAATATACTAGCAATTGTATTTTATGAACTGAGAATTCCACCTTCATATGATAAATAAGTAGTCATTCCTTAAATCTGCTTGAGGAAAAGAACAAGGGAAAATGATTTATATTTTATAAGAAAGGTAAATACTCTATTTGTTCCACCTTCCTGACAAATACACTCAAAGTTTATGGATAATAATTTATGAATACCTCCCCATGATTTAAATCAAATTTCTTTTAGATAAATCCCATGTATCACTTTCTTGGTTTCATATTTTTCTAGAGCAATAAATAGATTTTCTTCAGCTCTGTTGTACTTCCAGTTTTTGTTTCATTCTTTTAAGTCGTATGTTTTGGCAATTATGCAGATAACTACCTCAAATTTTAAAATTCAAAGCTCTTAAATATATAGAAATTCATACTAATTAACAGGAAGTTATTAAATGTAGCTATTTAGGCATATTTTGAAGCTATCTTTCTCAAAAGATTTTCTCTTCTATGAATTTGACACTTTTTTTCTTTTCTAAAGCTATGCTAAGTAATATTAACATGCAATTTACATTTTTCTCTTTAGGCAACATTTATGTGACCCCGTCCCCAGGTTGAAAATGTGGGAGTTTTGACAAGAATTTCTGTCCATGTTGGAGTAAAAATCATCAGTTTTTGTGAAGAAACCTTACATCAGTCCTCTTATTTTTCTTATTTATCATGTGTGTAGGTAGGGTTTTCACAAGAGTAAAAATAAGTTCATTATTTAAGGGCAAACTTTCTTCCTCCTAGGTTATTTCTGTCTTACAAGCATAGTGTATGTGCCTCTGAGGTTTTGGAAGACTATGTAACCTTGAATTCACTGCTCCTTCCTCCAAAACATAGCTGTGTAACAAATAATCCTGATTTCACAGAAATATTAAGTTCATTCACTTGACTTCAGCTAAAAACCTACCACACCTCAATCATGCAAATTCTGATTCTATGATTTTAGGACAGAGACAGGATTGTGATAACTTTATGTGTTTTGTGAAACCCACAGTTGGTTTGAAAAAAATAATGAGGATTTTAAAATACTTTTCTAGAGTCTTTATATTATGTTTCTGAATCATGTCAGAAAATCTGAAACTTTTAACTTCCAAAGAAAGTTGCAAATTTGATTTGAATTTCTGCAAAAGCCAAAACTCTTGAGTCTGCACAAGTAGAAAAATCCCAGAAACTCTTCTGGAATTGGATTTACTGTGCTCATTTGGTTCAGGGTAAACCTTTGAGAATCCCACTGGGATTCTATATATGACAGCAGCTAGACAGATATGACAACATCAGCATTCCAAAACAGTGTAAAGACTTTCTTCCCACTGAACTCAACTCCATTAAAACCCCTGTGAAATATCCTGTACTTCCTTAAGGACCTACCTCTGAATTTTATTTTCATGCCATTTAGTTTGAACCACTATTAGCAGTTCTCATTATCTTGATGGGTTAGAGTGAGTCCTGTGTTTCTTGGTCTCCTTCTTGGCTTTCCCCTTGAATACATGGACATTGTATACTCAACAATTACATTCCTGTCAGCAACCAGCATTTGGCTTTTCAGAAAGATGTGGTCAGAACTGGACAAAGTAGTCCACATCATTCATACTTGGGAGATGGAGGCAGGAGGATCAATATTTTGTGAACAGCCTGGAAAACTTTAGTGATATTCTTTTTTTAAAAAACGTGGTCAGGAAAAAGACATCTTTAGATCTCAGATACAAATTATGACAAATCACCATAAATGTGATGGCATCAAGCAACACATTTTATTCTCAAAATTCTATAGGTCAGAGATCCAGGCAGACTTGGATAGTTTCTTCTACTTTGGTCAAAATCAATGTGCTCAATCTAATTTGGAGATAAAGGGTGGGAAATCCACCTCCAAGCTCATCTGAGTTGGCAGAGTTCACATCTTTGCAGCCGTAGGCCTCAGGTCCTGTTTTTATCCTGGCTGTCAGCCCAGAGCCTTTCTTAGCTCTGTAAAACCACCTGGATTTTCTGTCCTGTTACCTTCTCCAACTTTAAACCAGGAAATATGAATCTTTCAGATTCTGATGCCTCTTTTTTCAACTGTATGTCTTCTATGTTCAGCTAGGGAAAGTTTTCTACTTTTAAGTATTCATGCCTTTATGAACTTAGGGAATCTGAAACAATCTCCCTATTTTAATGCTTGTACAAGGTGCCCTTCAATATGAAATGTAAGATACTCATAGTGTCAGGTATTCAGAGAAATATTTGGTAGTGGGAGCGAAGAGTATGCTGCATATCAGATTATTAGCAAGAAATTTTTATTTTCTCTTATGCATTTGATTTTAACTCGCAAGGATTCTGGCCACTCTGTATCACTTGAACGTAGAACTACACAGTGTAAGTCTCTCAGTCAAGTGTCAATTAGCTTAGTCACTTTCCTTATAGCCAAGTCATAATATGAGATACCTGAAACTCAAAGGAAAAGAAGTTGTTTTTGACTCAGGTCTAATCCATAGTCAGCTAGCTCCAAAGGGAGAAGGCATGGCAGAAGGCCATGGCAGGGAAGGGTTCCTCATAGCTTGTCATCCAGGAAACAGAGAAAGGAGGCGCCAGGAAGAGAGATGTGCTTTATTCCCAGTCACATGCCTTGACAACTTTCCTTTAACCAGGTCCCATCTCCTAACAGCAAGTTAGCTGTAGTTCCCGCAAATTCCAATCACCTTAGACAAGCCCTACCTCTGAGCATTAGAGCCTTTGTTAGGGACATTCCAAATCTAAACCACAGCATCAAGGTTCTCCAGAGACCCTAAAACAGTAGACCATGTAAGATAGAAAGAAAGACAGATGGGTAGATAGGTTGATGTGAAGCATTAGATCACATACTTACACATGCTAGTAAGTTTCATGGCAGGCTGTCTGCAAGTTGTAGATTTTGGAATGCCAATAGCATTCCACATGATTCAATCTAAATCCAAAAGTCCCAGAATGAGGGAAACTAATGACATCATTGTCAGACTGAGGCTGAAGGTCTTTTTAGCTGATGTGTAACTGCTTGGAATACTAGAGCTCAAAAGCTAAAAATCCTGGAGTTCTGATGCCCAGAGCAGGAGAAGAAGCATGTCCTAGCTCCATGATTTGACTTTCTCTGTCATTTTTGTCTGAGTCCCCAGTTGATGGTATGGTGCCTTCCTTACCTCAGGCAGATTTTCCCCATTCACACCAATGTCCTCTGGAAACTTTGTCACAAAACACCCAGAATTGATACTTTAACTGTTCAGGGAATATTCCTTAATCCAGCCACCTTGATACCTAAAGTTAATCATCACATTAATGTAGGTTCAACTGTTTGGCTAGATGTGATCACTTTAGATAGATTTGATATTTGAGGATTTCTGATGTCATATACTCTATTTCCTCCCAAGGACGGACACACTTACCCTTTGGAACTAGTATTCCTGTTTCTTATTCCTGTTTCATCTGAGTCTTATCACACCATGATCCAGAATATATCTGCTTCAGGTTTAATTAACTCTGAGCTCATAGCATGCCTTCCCCTTAGAAGCTGCAGAGAATATTTTTCCTGAATTTATACAAACACCCTTTTCTATGCACTTACAAGTATGAGTATGAGCAATTTAAGATGTGTGAGTCCCTGTGGACCTAAACTACAGTTTATTTCTAAAATGCAGAAAAAAATGGGATTGCAGGGTTCTATTATCATAGTTTCCGAAAGAAAACAATGTACATTAAAACCGCAATTTCAAGATTTGTTTCACTGTTAAAACAAGCAACTCTATCTTAAAGTACATGAACATTTTGTATAAAAGGCTGAGGTACTAAAACACATCCATTTAAAACAAAATCATAATAGTCTCAGGAGCTGCATCTTATCACACTCACTTCTCACCAAGAAGTAGTGCTGTGTACAGATGACAGGGGTGATGTAATGCAATGTATGTGGAGAGCATTTATTAAAGTACCATTGGGGACTAAGGCTTTATAACAGCTGCAGTCCTTTCTTGGGGAGCTCAGTGTTAAAAATGATTTCTCATCCATTCAGACAGATTTTTTTTTTCCCTGCTAAAGTCTCCAAAGACTATTTCATTATCCTACCTTTATAGTGGCTTTCTATACAGGAACACAGGATGTGGCTCTGGCTTTTAATATATACCATTTAAAGTGGCTATCAATGATACATTAGTTATTCCATCCAGTCTCTCTGTGAGGTGGGTGAGTGAATAATTACAGGTGACTTTCAGACAAGTGCAGATCTAATGTAGCCTTGAAGGCTTCTAAGTGTGGGGTGTTTGGGCTGATGGGTGAATAAGCAGTGAGTCATTAGTATGACACTTTAGAGATCATTTGGAATTTGTAACTAAAATACTCCTATTTTTCTTTGACAGATAGAGGGCTACTGTTCTTATGCATAATGTTAAATTTTAGTTTTTTCCTTCCTTGTTTCAAGATTTATTACTTAATGGATCTATTTTCCTTCAGGAAGAGACATACTGTGGAGCCATCAGAAGCAACAATGTCTAATAAAAATGTTTTCAAAGTCAGGAAATAAAAAAATGTCAAACAAAAGATGAATTCCTATTTCCTTTTCCATGATTACATTGAAAAAAATTGTTTCCAAGAAATTACAGTCGTTTAAACAAACTTTATAGCGCTGTCCTGCCTAATCACCTTCAATGATTCATTTATCCTGCTGATTACTACACTTTTTAAATCATAAACAGAGTATGGAGGATACCTGTCATCCATCTTTGTGTTACCTAATGTCTTACACACATGACATGCTTAACATGTCCAATTTAGGAAGTGTTAAAATTTTCTCTTCTTCAATAACTTTGTTCTCTGTCTCTCCTCAAAGTAAAGGGCAAGATGAAGACTCTGTGTCACGTAGAAAAAAAAGAAAAAGATTGTTTGTGATTTAGATATTCTTTTTCATTGTCATATTCAAATAAAAAGGTATTAATTCAGATAATAAGTGAAACAATGCTAATATGAATATACTAGCCAATATTTTTTCTGTTCTTTATTCAATACACAAATGTGATGGAGTTTTTCACTGGTTTAATATATTTTCTCATTTTTTCCCATTTTCATATTGATTTCAGTCTACTAACTTCATTTTTTTCTTTAAAATATGCACCCCTTACTTCTTCTGTAGATTTTTTTCCATTTTTTCAAGACCCCAAGATAATTCTTTTCATTGTTAGCAGACAAATTTTTCCTTTTTTGTGTGACAAAAACTCATTTGGCATAAAATAAACATCAACAAGTTATGAAGATTAGAAACATTTCCCTTTTTTCATGTTTCATCTTACCATTTTTTTTCTTAAAATAGTTTTAGCTAATTTATATTTTCCTTCTTTAATTTTGCCCTTCGTGTCTTCAAAGCCAAATGTGACATGTAATTTGTTTTGTTTTGTTTTGCTTAATCTCTAAGGGCAAAATCTGTTCCATAATTAAGTTGAATAGTAGCTGGGTGTTTAGCTCAATGGCACAAGTACCTGCCTGGCAAGCACGACGTCATGAGTTTGATCTCTGGTACCAAAAACAAACTAACACATAAACAAAAAAACTTAAATGTATAAAGATCCTATAGACTCTTTGACCTTGGCTAGTTAAAACCATTTCATTTTTGAGAGATAGAAAGTTAAAGCTAAAATTAAAAACAAAAAAACAATGTTATCTTGGACTACCTTTGATACTTTTATAATTATTTAACTTTGATATCTGCCATACCATGACTACTAGATAAAGTTGTTGGAAGGTATTGCTTAGTTTAGAAGGCCTTTAGTCTCCACCAATACAATCTAACAATCTGCTAAAATAACGTCTGAAGCCTACATAAAGGGCTCCCCAACTTTGCCATCGACCAATCAATTTTCAGTTCTTAACAATGTGTGGAGCATACTGATTTAGACTTTTTGTTCTGTGGGTATAGAAGTTCATGTAACATTTTCATAGCAAAATATGTCATTCCAGAAGAATGTATGTGTGCATTTTAGAGCCATAGTCACTCATATTTTGTTCAGAATAGGCTAATTTACTATTTGCCTTACAGTAAAGTTGTTATTTTATATTAATACACAAAACAAGCTTTCATTTAAGGCAAGAAAATCTTGCAATCAAATGGTCAATAATTGCAACAACTAAGAGAAATTGAATTGTTTTGCTCAGAAATTGCATCATTTATTAAAGAAGTACAATATTACTGCCTGCTCTTTCAGAATTAGTTTGAACTGTATTATAAAGAAGTATTAAAAATTGATGGGAATAATCTTTATTATTTCACCTGAAAGATGCTTTTAAGAATGAGTTTCTCAGTCCAAAAAACTTCTTCATGTATTGATTGATTCATTCATTTACTTACTTATTCAACAAATATTAATGCTAGGGACTAAGACATTTTTTCTCATATGAGTATGATAAGGGTAAATGTGAGTCAAGACTTGAGTATATAATCAAAATCCAGTGTTTAAATAAAGTTTAGAATTGTGTACATGGAACTTCACACCATAAAGGTGGAACTGATTGTTGACCCAAGGAAAAATGGAGTTGGACAAGATGAATTAAGTGACTATTCTAGTTCTGAAGTTGCTGAGCGACTTTGGACAAGGCTCATTACACCTGTACATTTCATTTATCTTATGTACACATCACACTTCCCATCTAGTAACAGAACAATAGATAAATTCACTGAGCACTTTCAATGTGGCAGATGCTATTCTAAGAATTTGCATACATTATTTTTTCCAATCAATCCACAACATAGGTACCATTAATGTGCCACTTTTGTTCATAGCAACCATGATGCCCAAAAAAGTTAAATAATTCGAATAAAGTCACCTTGCTAGTAATTGGTAGAGACAAAATAAAGCTACTCACTTCTTTCATCTATGAACGAAGTGAAAACTCTTGGAGTGGAAAATTCCAAGTTCATTTTCTGAGAAAGCAGCTGGAGAAAATTGTCCAAGTTTAATATAAACTGAAGTGGAGTTTTCTTACAGAGAATTTTTTGTTTACATATTTGTTATAAAGCTCCTTTAATACACTTGTGCTTAGTTTCCATGGAATCCATGAACTTGTGGAGAACATAGTGTACTTTTCTAAAGTCAGATGCTTAAATCCTTTCAGATGTCTGACACAGAAGTTGGATTGAGAGGCAGGATGACTGGATGGAGAGTGGGTGGCCCTGGCTATGAGGATACTCAGTGTACAAAATTTGTGACCTTAAAAAATTTTCAAAGACTCTTCTTAAGATAATTGGTGTGATCATATCTAAGGGCATAAACTCCCCACTCAGTAGAGCTGTTTTTAAATACAGCCACCACACCAACATCCCTCTCCACTGGAGTCTGCCTGCTGGCAGTGTGGGCACACATCAGTACACAACCAAGCTCAACACTGATAGAAAATAAGCTGTAACAATACATCTCCTCCTTTCCCCTCTCATCTTAGTTCTCTCTATTTCTAAAAAATGAGCATGTGACCTTGTACAACAGTACTACAGTATTTCCAAAGAAAACAGAGGTCTTTGCAAGGCCCTATTCAAATATAAGAGTACTGTTTAATTTTCTTGATGCTGCATTCAGAGGAGCAAACTCTGTGGTTGAGAATATATTTGGTATTTAGCTAATGATTTCATTAGATCCACACCTAATGCATTCACTGTGGAAATCAAGGGGAAGGTCCCTCAAAAGACTAAAACTTCTATTTGACCAACCTACACCTCTTCTGAATATCTTCCTAAAAGAGTTAAAGTCATTATAATACAATGATACATGCATACCTACATTTATTACAGCAGCATTCACAGTAGCTAACTTACAGAAGCAGGGTATATGCCCATCAATAGATGGATGGATAATGCAAATGTGGTGTACATACACAGAAGAGTACTATCCACCCATAAATATGGATCAAATTGACTTATTTGTAAGAAAATGAATGGATCTTGAGACCATAATCCTAAGTGAAATAAATCAGACACAGAAGGCTCGTCATGGCATGGCTTCTCTTGCATGAAAAGCCCAAATACAAACAACTTCAAGAGTAAAGTAAAAAGGGATGGTGGACAATAAGGAAGAAGTCTCTGTGGAGATGGAAAGAGGATCTGGGAAAAGGGACAGATGAGGATGAAGGAAGAAGGAGTAAATATAAATAAAATGTTATGATTAAGATGTATTACAAATACATACCAAAAATACATTTAAAAGTGTTTGTAACTCCTGAAAAACTTTCAGGAAGTTCTAAGTGGAATATCTGTAGATATGTTAATGTCCACATTGTTAAAGGCAGTTATACAGATGTGGAAAAAAGACCCCATCTCACATTATAAGCTTCTAATTGCTAATATAGCTCAGCTTATAAAATATTATTAGTCAAGTATTTTAATGTTCCTATCTGTGCTACAATGTGATTTTATTAATATTAATCTTGACAAATTAAGAAAAAAGGTTTTAAAATATTAGCAAACACGTTCAAGCTAAGGTTTGAATTTAAACATGTATTTAGAGACCTTATGACTAGTGTCATAGTTAGTTTTCTTATTGCTGGGATAAAATATCCAACACTCAAAAGTTAAAGGAGCCAGGTTTATTTGGCTCACAGTTTATAGGGGTTTCTGTTCATACTCAGCGGACTCCAAGCCAGGGTTGCTCGACAGAGAGGCATTGCAGAGGAGAAAGAGTCCACAGCAAACAGGCAGGATTAAGAACATACTAGCCCTCTTTCTGTCCCTTACATTTTATGCCCTAAGGCAAGTGCAGCACTCATACCTTAATCCTTGTCACAATTACACCAAATCAATCACTAAACTGACTTAGTAATCACACATGCTTAATCTCATCATCCATTACTCTAGATCCAGTAACCTCTGAAAAGCCACCCACATGTGTACATGAGATTTTAGGGGCCATCTATACATAAGCCATAATAGCTACTGAAATAATTGTTTGAATAATGAAAAGTATTCTAATTCTAGCATACCACACTCCCATGTCAATTTTTAAACCACGTAATAAGTCAAGACAAAAGAAGGTAGCATTAAAAAAAAAAAGAAATTTTTAATTTTACAGGAAAAAGATAAAACAAAATGTCATAACAATATAAATGGAAAACAGTAATAGTTAATGTGTTGCACGTTCTTATCTTTAAAGTAGCTGCTTAGAATGCAAGATATGGACATAAAATTTTCTCTAATCCATTTTAGCACAAACCTTCCTTTTCAGTGAACTGAGAGACACTATAATATAACCAACTTGCATTTTCCCCTTTCACCCATTCTAATTCCTTTTTCCTTTTGAACAGTTTCTTCCTATTTCACAGTATCTTATTTGCTCTTTCACTTTCTTTCACCAGAGATACAATATGATGTTAACACATGTGAGCCTGATTTATTTCATTTATGAGTATGGTCTCAAATTACATCCATTTACCTATAAAAGTCCCAACTTTAACCTTCTTTAGGGCTGAGTCGCATTCCATTTATAAAAATACCACATTTTAAAAAATCCATTCTTTGGTTGATGGGCATTTCTGTTGTTTGCAAGATTTAGCTATTCCAAATTGTGTGCTATAAACATAGGCACACATATATCATTGTGGTATGATGTTTTTAATTTTTCTGGGAAGATACCCAGAGCAGAAGAGCTGGGTTGAATGGAAACTCTAATCCTAGTTTTTTGAGGAATCTTCACACTGATTTCCACAGTGGTTGTACAGGATGTACTCCCACTGACACTGGAGGAGGGTTCCTTTTCCCCACAACCCTCGAGCTTTTGTTATTGGTTGATTTCTTGATGGTAGCCATTCTTTCTGGGGTGAGATAGAAACTCAGTGTTGTTTTAATTTGCACTTCTCAAATAACTAATAATGTTGTACATCTTTTCATTTATTTATTTGCCATTTGCATTTCTTCACCTGAAAAGGGCATATTCATCTCAGATGCCCATCTTTTGACTGGATCTTTGAATTTGGGAGGTCTGAGTTTTTCAATTCTTCATGTATTCTGGATAGAAGTCTTTTGTATGAGGTGCACTTAACTAAATTTTTTTGCCACTCTGCAGATTGTTTTTCACTCTTGTCAGCGATTTATTTTGTTGTGCAAAAGCTTTTTAATAAGATAAGAAACCAGTTACTGATTCTTTGAAATATTTCCCATGAAGTTTGTTCATAATCTCTGCCTATCCCTATGTTTTCAAGATTTCTATCTATTTTTCTTCCAATATTTAGTAGTTATGTTTTAATATTTAGTACTTTGATACATTTTTAACTTTGGTTTAGTAGATGGTTATGGACATGGATCTAGCTTTAATTTGCAGCAGTAGAAAGCTTGTTTTAACAGCTGCAAAGATAAGGTGATCAAGTGTGTTTGTAGGTGGTCTGCATCTTCTAATCTGTACTACTAATCTTCAAGTCTAGTTTTTTTCCAGTACCATGCTGATTTTATCACAGTGCCTTTGTACTATAATTTTAAGTAAAGAATTTTGGTGCCTCCTGTCTTGTCTTGGTTGCCCAGAATTGTCTTTGCTATTCTAGGTCTTCCAAATAAATTTTAGCAATATTTTGCCTAGTTCTGTGAGGTATTCTAATGGCATTATGATAGGGATTTTATAGTCTGTATAACAATTCTGGAAGTATGGCTTTTTTCATTATTAGAAAATAATTTAAAATCATTGAGTATGGTCTCAAATTATATCCTAATATTTCACTACTCTTAATATTTTACACCCATACCCAGAAATATTAAAATCTCCAAATATTCTTCAAAAACAACCATGAAGTTAAGGTTATTTCTTATATCACTTCATCGGAGTACAGTGTTTTACTGGTTTTTGCGGTTGGTCGAAGCCTGAGTGTTTGGAAGGGCCTTGTAGAACAGTGTGTATTTAATGTGATAAGCAGAACATCATCGGGGCGTGTTCTAGTGGAACCCTCTGAGACCCTTCCGACCTGGGTTGCGTCGTGGGAGGTTGTATATGACAAGGCTTCTGAGAAGTTTACATTTTTGTATTAAGAGTTTTAACCAAGCTTCCTTTAGGAAGTGAAAAAAGGAATAGGCAACATTTAGCTGACTGGAGTCGGGGGCGGAATGTCAGTCATGAGGTCAGAGGTCAAGTTTTAATTCCTGAGAAAGGAAGCAAAAGCCACTGGGTCTGGTTAGGAGACAACTGTGACTTACCAGGCCTTGACAATGTGATGAAATGCCAGTCGTGGAGCAGGGTGCCGTGACATAATGGGCATTAAGGGCAGAGTGGGAACACTTTGTAAATAACAGTCAGTAAAAAGAAGTGAGATGAGGCCTAATTTAGTCAGGAAAAATCGCGAACACAGTATAATCATCTGTCGGAAGATTTCATTTGTTTTCTTACTCCAGGCAAATGAGCATCCAATGCCCAATTGATGTGTATAAAAATGAAAGATCTCACAAAAGAATAAAGAATAGTTCTAAAGAATAGTTATTTGCTAATTTCATGTCATTAGTACTTTATTAACATTAATTTATTTTTAAGTATGAGCAAAATTTTCTTAAGTGAAATTTTTAAGAATGCACTCAACAAGCCACTGATAGTTTGGCTAAATTAGTGGTTTACAAAATGCCAGAAAGTCATATAAGCTTGGAAGTCATTTCTGTATCAAAGATGTGATAAGGTAAGGCTGTAAAAAATACTGGAGATAAAAGCATTGCCATTCACCAGTTTGAAATAGTCAGTAGTTCAAAGTGCGTGCTAATAAACTTTTAAAAGGGTTTTGTCTTACATTTTGCTCAGTTATCTTTTTTGGTGGTTTAAAATGAAACATATAATGTTCATAGGACACACATAGGCTTTTAAAAAGAAAAATAAAAATTGTCACAAATTTTAATGAGTGTTTCCATCTGTGAATTTAATGTACTGTACTGTACTTCAACACTGCATACCGTTAAGCTTAATGAGAAAGAAAGAAAAAGTTTAGGTTGACTGTTATTTTGCACATAGAATATACTTAGTACATTTATTTAAATGGATTGTATAACAAAAATTAATACATACTGTGTTCCTTTTGACCTAAATATCTCTGAAAGTGAAAGTATTTTGCATGTTGATACATATTTCTGTATTCTAAGTGTAACTAGAAGACTGATTGTCTACTCAAAATAATCAGTAAAAAACCTATGAAGTATGTGCTCCTCTCTGTGGTATTTCTGTGCTTTGCTGTAAGCAAAACTCTGTGAAATAAGCACAACACTCGTTGCATTAGAGATGAGGTTGTCACCATCTACTTCATATACAGTTGATATTAAAAATAGGGTTTTTCACAAGGTAAGCAACAGGGAAATTACATTTCCTAGATTCAGGTCCCCTGCACAATTTCCAAGTGATGTAGCATCAAGAAGTTTGATTTTATGACAATATGTTTACAAATATATTGCCGGTGGAATTTTCTGCACCCTGAATGGGAATTGAGATCCAGTTCTTGCTTATCATAACAGTGGATATTTGTCTACAGTTGTGTCTCTTGGCAGTATGATAAATATGAGTCCAGAGTTTATTTTTTATCCTCTTTGGTTTAAACTACCTACCCATCCCTACACAAAAACCTATTTAGATTATATTTTAAGTGTCAAAAAGACACATTAATTAAATTTTAGAGAGCAAATGTTCCAAAAAGGATGTCATTCAAACAAAAGGCTTCAAAAAGAAATCACATTCGAATATTGGGAATCCCCAAATGAAATACAATAGAAATTCTAGCAGCCAATCAAAACCAACATATACCCCACAAACCACTCACAGCTCTACGTCCCAGAGTATGAAATTAAATCCGTGTTTCTCTCTAAGGTTTCGTCCCAGTTGTCTTATATTTCTGATGTATAAACATTACTGAGATATTACTTCATGGTACTTTATTTTCCTATGTTTTACACAATTCTATTGTATTATAAACTTTTTGCACTTGACAGTGTATACAGTATGAGGATTAGTTTAAAGACTACAGTTTTGAAGAAAGATAAATTAACGTCAAGTACATGGCAACAATATATGGAAATTTTCTCAAATACTTTTGAGTTAAAAAATAGATTCAGGCTTAAGAACATTTATTGAAGGTTATGATACTTCTAGTGTATGCTGATAGCTTCAGTGTAGATAATTTTCCTAAACAAATGCAGATGTTGTAGAGACTAATAACCTCTTCTGCTGTTTTAACTTTCCTAAGAATTGGTATAACTAACCTTGTTTGTCCCTTTCCTCTTGTCTACTCACTAATTCACATTTTTTTGAGTCATATCAGTGACTTGAAAAAATGAGAATCAAAGTAAAATGTGTTTCCTGTGTCTTAAAATTGTAAAGGTTTTTTTTCCTTTGACTTCAGTTAATTTTGTTACTGTTGCTGAAAACAAAAATTTAAAAATACCAGGAAAATGTGTCATCAAAGGGCAGGACCTATGCAATTTAGAATGAGAGCTTTGATTTGAAGTCTTGGCAGCTTACTTTGAGAAACAGTTGTGTGTTCAGGACCAACTTGTAATGCTTAGTGGGGGAGAGAAGAGAGCTAAAGAATTTTGCAGGTCCTGCTACATTTTGAAGGTAGGGATTAATCCATAATAAGTAGAAAGAAAACAAAGGTAAGTAGCTAAGAAGGAAAAAAGAGGGTAAGAAATTGGTCTCATGTCTTAAGGGACAGTGTTTTGTTTTGTTTTCTGGATAGTCTTTATTCTACATGTGATTCAAAGCTCTGTGGTGTGGGTTTTCTTTATAACTAGAAGTAAAATAATTAACATTGACTGTTGCTATTTTTCTCTTGAACTACAGATACTTGAGTTAATATATTTGTGCTTTGTAATCATTGTATAACTTTGGGCAAGTGTGCAAATCTTTTTAATGTTCACAGTTCTTATTGGGAAAGCGAAGTTAAGAATACTCACCTTGCAGGGATATTGGAAGGAAGAGAAGTAAAATCTATTAAGTCAAAGTGCATCTAAGAAATCTAGTAAAAAGCAACTGGACAGCTCATATCGTATGGAGGAGAATGGAAATGGGAGGAAAGGCTGAGGCTGGCCTGACAGGGTGAAATTTTCATCTCTGCCTCTCATGCTCAAACTAGAAATCCCTGTCAGTGCGAGCCTGCTTTTAGGTGAGAGTCTAGCTGGCTAAAGTTGCTGACTCAGGGTCAAAGGTTATATCCAATGATGTCACTAGCCTTCACCTATAGGGTCAATGATGAGAAAACTCAGTGGCCTATGAAAGTTGAGTTACAGCCAGGGGCTCAGGTAGCCAAGGAGAAAGCCCAGCCTTTAAGGTAAATTCAGTGTGTATCAGCAGGGAGCTCAAAGGCTAATGGCATACACAGATGGGCCAGGGTCAGCCAAGGCTGTACACTGCAGAGCTAGCAGTAAAACTTTCTCTGCTAAGAAAATCTAATGTATCAAGGTAGTCTAAGATGGCCTGGGAAGAATCCCAGCATTTGTGCCAACCTACCTTGGCTATTGTGTTGGGAGCCGTTATTCTTTCTCTCTGGGCTCCAGTGCGTAGACTTTCTTTAAAGAACTTGATTTGACATTTAAAATTTTTGTTCACGCAACTGTGACAAATGCTTACTCACCTTTACATTTCAGCTTGATGTTACTTTTATAGAGAATTGTCTCCTCAAACCTCTGCTCCTTTTAATACAATATTGTATAGTCCTGCACTTCTCCATGTTGCCAATAACAGAAATTTAAATGACTGCCTAATTGCTCACATAATGTTTCTTAGATAGCTTGTTTTTTTTTTTAAGAGAGGAATTTTGTCTGTCTTATTCAACAAATGCTTGCATTATCGGTGCCCAGCATGGCATCTTATCAATGTGAGAAATTAATCAGTAATTGGTAAGTGATTGAATGAATAATAATCAGAAAGACAAAAATTAAAAGCCTTAAGTGTAAGGCTAGGAGACTTAGCAACACAAATAAATAAGGGCCAGAGAAATACCTAACAAGAAACAGGAGAAGGAAAACAGAGCCTGAATGTGAAGAGGAGTGGAGAGAGTCCACTCAAAGCTAGAAGGTTATCATTCTGTGGATGAAAAACTTTGAAGCTTAAAAATTGTGTGCGAGAGTTAGCTTTATAATACATTCAAGGAAGACATTTGTATTTTGTTTGTTCTATGTCATTTGCTTATTTTCAACTAATGTATCTTCATGATTGCTATGCTCTGATTCAAGTAAATTTTAGTTTTAGTGAATAAAAACAGACACAAATAAATAAATGAAAACATACACCTTGTTAGTCATATATTTGATAATAGATTTATGAGATTAATGCAGGTATTGAGAAATTTCCTACATTTTTCATCTAAATTTATTAGCCATTTGTACTACTAATCTCTTTGTTCATCAAAAAGAACAGTGTTGTCATTGTTTGATTGATCACTTTTGTATCTGGATTTGGTAACCTGAACAACTAGTTCAGAGATAACAATGTGTCATATATATTAACTAATATTAATTCCCTACTTTTTTTTCTTCTTTGAAATTTTGTATCATTGCTATCCTTTTTTTCTCTTTTGCTTTTTAAAATAAAAAAATTATTAGCCACCTCAAACAGGTATTGTCTGAATTTTACAGATGAGGATACTAAAGCTGAAAGATGTCAAATAATTTCTTTGCTGTTATGCAGCTGGTAAGAGACAGAGCTACAATGTGACCTCCATCATGGGTTTTGCAAGGATCACATTTTCAAATCTTAAGCTTCACTTGGCATAGTAAAAGTAATGTGGCAGTGATCACATTACTTCACAAAGTTAGCCAAGATTTTACAAAATGGCATGAAGGATGACATTTTCTTTTGTGTCAGAAAGCTTGAGTCTTAGTGCCAGAATCTACTCAGCAAGTCAGGCAATGATTTATATGACTTTCCTTTATTTCTATTATAGTTTAAGTAAATAAAATGGAAATATATAACTCTTTTATGCTAGCCACTATGCTGTGACCGGAAACAGACTTATTATCAGTTGATTTAGAATCACATGAAGACTTCCCAATGATGTTAACAAACTGCAATAAAACATGTACATGAATAATGCTGGAAAAAAATGAAGAAAAAGAAGAGGAAGTAGCAGAAGGAGAAGAAAGAGATGGAAGAGGAGGAGAATGCCATGGCATGTTGTACTTCATTTTACCCCTTTTTCCTGTGTGTTTGACTTCCTTCATGATCTGGCCCTTCCATGTTAACTATGCTTTCTTAGCTTCTGTTACTTTTTTTTTTAGCTTTTTTTTCTAGCTTCTGTTCTTTATCTTTAATTTGATCCCAATATTTTTAGATATCTTGTTATTGCTCTCTCTAGAATAAATCTTCCAGCTCCTTACATAAACCCTTGACCTCTCCCCAAGATCCTGCCTACACTTTGCTGAGAACTTACACAGTCTTCCCCTGTTTACCAAAGACTGAAACTGGTTATGCTAATGCTATGGTTTGGATGTGGTTTTTCCTGCCAAAATTTGTGTTGAAATTTAATTGCCAGTGTCACGGTACTCAAATGTCATGGGGGTCCCTAAGAGTGAGGGTGTGGAAATGAAACCCTCACAAATGGACTTTTTTGCTTCATGGGAATGAATGATCTATTGTGGGAGTTTACTTCCCTTTTCTCCCTTTCCTATACAACCAGTTGCTCTTCTTTTTTGCCACAAATTGAAATTGTGTGAGGCTCGCATCAGGAACCAAACACATGTGTCATGCTATTGGACCTCTAAAATTGTGAAACAAATAAATCTCTTTCCATTATAAATTAACCACTCTCAAATGTTTTGTTATAGCAACAGAAAATGGACTAATACAACTGAAAATATTTTTTCTTAAGATAAATGGCTTTAAAAGAGACTACATTTTTCCTTTATTTCTAGTTCATGACTGATTATAAAATAAAATCTCTATTAACTATGCAATAAGTAAAGGTGAAGAGGTGTGTGACTAGAATAGTCCTTTTATATTTATTAAATAAAAATTCTTTTGCTGAGAAAGTTTACATAAAATTGTATGTGTGAAACATAACTGAACATTAACGTTTTGGGAAGATGTGTACTCCTATGTAAACATCCCCATGAAGATAAATTTCTCACCCCTAAAAGTTCTGTGATCCATGTTGCTTTTTCACAAATGTTTCCCAAACTCCAAAGGCATACTCCTTGTAGATGTTTTCACTATAATATACTTATTCACGAAATTAAATAAATGTAGCCACTCAATAAGTATTCTTTTGCATCTGATTTCCTTCATCTTACATCATTTCTGTAAAATAAATTCATATCGTCATTCTTACCAGTGGTTTATTAATCTTTATTGCTGAATAATATCCTTTGTATTTGTGTCATGATTTATATTTTATTACCTGGTATTCCAATAAAGATTGTTTCTATTTTGATGCTATTAAAAAGAACAAGGGTTATGCAAACATTTTTATGAGATTTGTAAGGAATTTTTTTTAGTAAATACTTACCATACATTTGTTGAGTTGTAGGATATATAACTATGCAACTTGGCAAGACACTACAAAATCACTTGCAATTTGCATTAGCATTATATGAGTACTCTGGTTTGACACATCCTTGTCAACCCTTGGTGTGGTCAGTCCTTTAATTTTAGCCATTCCAGCACATTTGGTGGCTTTTTTGTGGCCTTATGAGCATTACTCTGATGAGTAATGCTTTTGACATACTTTGTGTGCTTACTTCCCAGCTATATAGCTTCTTTTCAAAGTGTCTCCTTCATTCCTTTTTACCTTTTTTTCTAGAAAAAAAAATTGTGTTTCCTTTGTATTTCACAGTTTCAAGAGTTACTTGAATATCCAAGGTGAAAATACTTTGTTAAATATATATATTTTGTAAATATTTCAGCCTAGATTGTGGTTTATTCATTTTATTGTGTTTTGATAAGTGAGTTTTATCTGTTGATGAAGCATATTTTTTATGATTTTTTTCTGTACTCTACATAAAACCTCTGGCTGTTGACAGATTGAAAAGTTTCTTTTATTTTTTATAAATACTTTATAAGTTTAGCTTTTCCTAAGTATTTTTAGTCTGAATAAAATTGCACGTGTGGTAATGGGTTGCATGGACAACCAGCTTTTCATGCCAGCTTTTATCACTGAGGCGTTGTACACCTGACTTTTGAAACTACTGCACTCCATTTTTCCCTTCTACCTTTCTATTTAGAGGGAAGGTTTTAGATAAATAATATAAAGGGAAAACGACTCTCAATATTTTACAGAGATAAAATTTAATTCACAATTTCTTACTAGGATGTTGGAAGACATAGAAGAATAAGAAGTTTAATAACTGCAGTAGCATTTAAAAGAACAAAAGTAAAGTAGGACTTTCCTATGTCTCAGAACCTCTGCTGGTAGAAGCTTCTGCCATGAGAGCCAATGACCTGGGACCTGCCTCCCTGGACCCAAGCTACTGTATCCACCACCACTAGTGTTAATTTTGTTACACTGCAGTGGAAGAGCCACTGGAAGCTGAAAAGATGAAAGAAGCCGGTCTTTTTATCCTTTCTTTCAGTCTCCCACCTGTGCCTCTCATTGGCAGAACTCAAAAAGAAATTGATTGTGTGTGTGTGTGTGTGTGTGTGTGTGTGTGTAAGAGAGAGAGAGGCAGACAGACAGACAGACAGACAGACAGAGACAGAGATTGAATATTAAGGCAGGGAATCAATGGACCAACACATAAGGCACTAGGTCCTATCATGTTAAATAGTTTTGTTTTTTTTTTTAATTTGAAAGCTTTTTGTATTGATATAAATCACTGAAAGATACCACATGGATTGGTGGTCTTTTTGTCCCTCTCTAAGATTCTATGCAGCCTGTTTAGGTCGAAGCACATTAAACTCTCAATAAAATACTAGTCTTATCCTTACTCCTTGCACAAAACATAAATTAGGACATAAAGTGAGAGCCATCTATGGAGGAAGTCCTGAATAAGCTGGTTCCCAAGGTCCACCCTCATCTATATTCACAACTCCAGGGCTTCTGTGAGTCTGAGGTCATTGAGCTGCTGACTGGAGCAATCCCATTGCCTGATGTGGCCAGAAAATGTTTGCTGAGGAAAAAAAAATTATGCTACAAAGAGCTCTAACCATATAATTATACCAAGTGAGAGAAACCACAAGAAGGAGTTAAGTAAAAACATCCAAGGGGAAAGACTTCAAAATGGAGGCGTGGAGAGCTGTGCTAACTTTTCCCAGAAAATAATAACCATATCAGATAAACACTAAAAACAAAAACAAAATCAATTGTCAGAAAATGGCCTTAAGCAAATGGACAAATATTTACTTAAGAATATTGTTGGAATTTTGGTGAAAACAGGAAGAATCTGTGACATTTTAGCCATGATTAGTTGCCATCTTCATTGAAGCTTTGAAGTATTACTCAGGGAAAGAGCAGCCATGAACATGAAACATTCTAGGGCGTCTATGTGAAGCCACATGAACAGAAATCTGAGCCTAGAAATACTATCAAAAGATGTAGACTTCAGCTAAGTAGAACCAATGTAAACAAACCCCAAAGACTACACTTGCAGTGGAACTGTGCATTACTTTGACCAGATTTGAACAAAATTTGAAAAAAAATTATGCTCCAGCACATTGTTACCAATTGTTTTAGCAAGCAGTGATAACTTAAATCTGGGTGCAATATCAATATACAGAGACCAGTCAGAAACTGACAAGTAATGTCAGGAAAAGTCAGTCAGAGTTCAGAAAAATACAGTCATCTCTGGGCTCACCAGAGGGGATAAAGATGAAATGTATGCACAAGAGGAACCTTATGAGGAGCAGTATTATGAGCAACATAGTGTAAATGAAATAGATTTTGGTGGACAAAGCTCTAACGTATGTAAAGCAGTAACCGACACAATTAAAGACAGACATGTACATGATGCAAATACAATAGTTGCAGCCTTCACTAACACACTTGCAATGAAAGATTGCACAAGTAAGCAAAAGATTGCAAAAGATAGAAGACTTGAACAGAACCATGAGCTAAACATGACTCCATCTCTAGACCACTCCTGTCAATGACACCGGAATATACTTTTTTGTAAACATCCATGGAACAGTTTTTAGAATTGTCTATTGGACCATAAAACAAGCTTCACTAAATGTAAAGGCACTGAATTTACACAAAGTGTGTCTTTGCCCAAGAGAGAGTAAAAGTAAAAAAAAAAAAAAAATAGAAACTTGGAAAATTCACATATGTGAAATTTAAAACTCACTTTTTGATAACTTATGGGAAAGGTAGAGATGAAAAGAGGCATTGGAAAATAGTTTGTAATGAATGAAAGGAAAAGTAACGCACATCAAGTCATATGGGATGCATACAACCAGTGATAAAGATGTAATTTTATAGCTACAAACGGCTTTATTTTTTTAAAAAAAATCTCAAATAAAAACCAAGACCTCTTAATTTAAGAAACTGGAAGAAGTACTAAATAAACTCAAAAGTGAATTAAACAAAAGAACTAATAATGGTCAAATTATGAGTCAGTGACATACAGAAAAGAAATACACAGAAAAAAGTCAATAGAATAAAAATTTGGTGTTTTAAAAATTTTAAGAGTCAACAAAATTAAGAACTTTAGGGTAAATGAACAAGAAAAAAAAGAGAGAAGATATACAATAAAGAATGAAAGTTAGGGCTTTATCAAAATATGGAAAATGATTACAAAGATGTTATCAGAATTATATTCTAGATCTAGTTTACTCACAGGCAAATTCTTACAAAGGAAAAATATCAAAATCAATTCAAGAAAAAAGAGAAAATATACATTAAAAAGTAATTCTCTGAAGATATTGAGTAGAAAACTTTAAAATGTGCCATTAAGAAAAAATGTCCTTATACATCACTGGTGAATTGTAGCAAACTTTCAACAATTAGTTATTAACTCAAGATTTTTTTAAAAATGAACTGCAATACTTAAGAAAAATATAAAAGTTTCTTAAAAGGAATTGGAAAGCAGCTACATACAGAGAAATGTAGTCCATCTTCATGAGTCAAATATAACTTTTAAAGATGGCAAGTTTCCCCCAACTGATATAGAAATTCAATGAATTTCATAAAAAAACCCTGACTGACTTATTCGCAATGGATAAGCTGATCTAACAACTATATGAAAATTCAAAGTACCCCAAAAAGTGAAACGTTCTTGAAAAAGAACAGGGCTGATCATTTTCAATTTTAAAACTTTTTACAAAGCTGCAGTATTCAAAGTGGTGGGGTGGCTAGCAGGAGACTAGACATATAGATTATGGACCAGGGTTGAGAATCTGGTCATAATCACTCACTCTTTTATGGTCAACTGACATTTAGCATTGATGCCAAGAACTTAGTGGTGAAAGAATAATCTATTGAAATAATCTTGGGCAACTGGATTTCCACATGCCAAAAATGAAATTGATTTCTTCTTCAAAGTACAAATTAACTCATAATGAATTGTAGTTCTTCAAGTAACGAAACTACACGTTCCTAGAATAAAGTTAAGAGTAAGTTTTTCTAACATGCATAACTATTTCTAGATATAACACCAAATAGTAAAAGAAATTATATAAATTGGACTTCTTAAATTATTTGTGCTTCAAAAGGCACAAGAAACAATGTGGCCAAATAATCCATAGAATGGGAAAAAATTTTTAAATCATGTACCTAACAAAATGTTGACACCCAGATGTAAGGAATAGTTCAAACTCAACAGTAAACAAATGAATCAGTTAAAGACATGGAGAAAATTTGAATAGATATGTACTCAAGGATACAGAAATGGTCAAAAAAAAAACCATGAAAAAATGCTCTATTGTTAGTCATTAAGGAAATATAAATCAAGATCCTGATGTTATACAGTTTCCATAAGGCAGGATGACTAAAACTGACGGGAAGTAGAGAAATGAAAAATCTTCATATATTGCTTGTGGGATTGTAAAACTACATAGGCTTTTTGGGAAGCATTCCAGAAGTTCCTGAGAATATTAAACATAACTTATCATATGGCCCTAGCAATCTTACTCTTCCATACATAGCAAAGGAAAATGAAAATACATGTCCACACAAAACCGCGTACCTGAATGTTCTTAGCAGTGTTATATGATGGCCAGTCCAAAAGACAAAATGCCATCAACTGATAAATGAAACACAATTGTGATAAATCCATACAATGGAATATTAAGCAATAAAAAATACTGATGGATACTACAATGTGGGTGAGACTTGCAAAATAGTATGCTAAGAAAAAAGCCAGCCATAGAATACAGCATACTACCTAATTCCTTTTATAAGAAATGGACGAAAAGACTCATCCATACAGACAGAAATTAGATGGAAGCAGGGGTTGAGGTTGGTAATGAAAATATTTTACAATTGTATAGTGAAAGTTTCTGTGATTATATTAAAACTCTTGACTTGTCCACGTACAGTTTGGATTATCTCTCAACTAAGTTTTAACTGACGAGATCAGACACGTTCAAAGTGGCCATAGAAAATAAAGTTTTACCAGTAAACAAAGAAACATGGGAAGCTCCATTTCACTCTCAAATATGGGAATACTTTTCATGGCTAGTCTTAATGGCATAACAGTTTATAACAGCCACCATAATAATAAACACTGTAACAACTCTGGGAAGCAAGTATATTATTTCTACTTTGTTGATAGTATAACTGAGACTAATAAAAGTTAAAGTCTTTGGTCAAATTTATGTTATTATTAAGTTTCACATCCAAGTTCCTGTTTTTAACCATCGTGTTATACTGCCCGCCTCCTCCTGTCACCTCAAATAAAGGTTCATTGCCACTGGATGCTAAATACAAATTCTACACTCTTTGGGAAAGTCTTTTAAACCTTATCTTGCAATACAACAAAAGAGATTTACTGTTTTGGGAAATAGTAAGTTTGTAATATTATACAAGCTATGGAGTCCTTGTGAGCTCTAACTTTCTGGCAAGAATGGGTATGTGATAAACACGTAGTTCAAATAATTGACAGAGCTGTATGCATTTTTTTTTTCAAACATGGTAAAATGAACTAGTTTCTAACCACCTGCCTGGCAAGCACAAGGTCCAAAGTTCCACACCCCCCCCCAAAAAAAAAACTGGTATGTCAGATGTCTCTTTAGGGTCTGCTTTAAGATCTTCTCATTTTATAAGTTGTGAACACATAGATCATAATGTTGAGCTCAAATGCAAAGGAGAAACTGTCAACAGTAGCTAAGGACAATCAATAAAAATAAATTCTGATGTGAATCAATAGCTCATATTATTCACTATTCAAGTTGGTAAACAGTTGACTTCACCTTTGGCTGTAAGTAAATTAATCCACTTAGAGCCCCACAAAGTATCAGGTATATGAAATCAACCCAGTGATCAAGTGGATACTAAAATTATACAGATCAAATAAATCTTTATAGACAAAAAAGATGATGACTCAAGAATTATGATTTATTCAGTAACAGAACTAAGCAGAGATATAATCAGAACTAAAATGTAAGTTTTCCAGGCTAGATGCAGTTTTCCCTGGCCCACATTTTCCCATTTAAACCCCTGGACACTAAACCTATATTTAAAGTGCACAAAGTAAGAAAAATATTGTTATCTGATTTTGGAGTAAAATGAATGTTGGGTAATCACCAGTTTATGAAGTTATAAATTTTTTTGCAGTTGAACTTCTATTTATTTAAGATAACTTGTGTCCTTTTCCTCCTGTAAACAATTGTTCCCTATACTTCTGTGTGGGGTTCCAAACTGAGGAAGTTTAATTAATTTAGTGATAATTTAGAGATAACAAAGACAGCTAGCTATTAGGGAAAAGATACTTTAAGAGAGCACTGATTCAGTAAAGAAAACAAAATGATAGAAAGGGCAAAGATAGTATTCTTTGCATAAAGAGAGAAAGTTCAGTGAAAAATTAACTTTGAAATTTAAAATGTCCTATCCCTTTTGTGCAGTAATATAGAAATTTTACAATTTCTATTATTACAGTAGGACTTCCATGCATTAGTCTTACATTTTGGAATGGATCAAAAATGAACCCTTCAGACTACTTATATCATACCATAGGTTCTTTAAGTATTCATTATCTAAAATATGCTGGGGGTTTAGCTCAGCGGTGTAAGTACCTGCTTGGCAAACATGAATTCCTGAGTTCGATCCCTGGCACACACACACACACACACACACACAAAATCTGCATTATCTAAAATATGACATTGTAAACTCTATTTCCTTGAAAGTTTGATTTCGAAAGAGCTGTATAACATTTTTGTTTCTATTTTAGATTCTTAATGTAAATTTTAATCTTTTGAATGCTTTGTCTCCATAACCAGGTTGTTTCTGTTTTTCTACACCTAAATATGACTGATAATAACAAATTAGTGGAGTGGGCCTCTGATATAACCTGTTATCACTTATTACTCAACTAGGTGGGCTGGGGATTTAGCTCAGAGGCATAAGCGCCTGCCTTGTGAGTGCGTGGTTGACTAGGTGAAACTCACTGATCTTAGAATCAGACAGTATCTCTATTGCCTTGAGTCCAATCCAATGAGAACACTTAAATGGAGAAACAACTTTATTAAAGACTAATGCCACTTTGGCAAACTATCTCTGTATTTGAGGTCTCCAGCTATTTTCCCAGATGGAAGAATCATATCATTCACAATCCCCTTATCCAAGCCACTTAAAGTTCATATTATTTAATTTAGTATAGCCTGCTTGTCGCTTTCACAAATGTGCAAATCAAGTAGAATATAACCACAAAATACGATGATGAATTATTCCTGGGACTTTCAGACATAGATTTAAACTCTGTGGTTTAAACTATATTTATGTGGTGTATTTAGGCATGTATATGTATATACTCACACAAGCACAACACATACACAAATTATGGATAAATGTCACTTTTAACAAAATTTACTCATGTGCATTATAGAAAATTCTTAAAAGTGCAGAAAAATATTTTAATCATCTGTTCTTTCACCAGTTACCAGACCAATTTTATTACTTTTTATTTCTCTCTAGCATAAATAAATATCTGAAACCAGGGTTATGTATTTATTCTTCACACTCAAAACAAACTAGAATTGCACTTCTTGTCATAAAGGCAGAATAATGTAATGATCATCTCCTGACCCAGGAGCCAATTAACATGATGGTAAGTCTAAGGGTAGCATAAAGCTTGATCTTTATGAATTCAAAGTGGCATGTTCAGTTTAGACAGATTAATTAAAACAACCAGGTACATGTTATCATATTTGATTCACATCTTTCAGTATTAAGGTTGTATTAGGTTTATAAAATAGGGAATTAATCCAGAGAGGTGCTAATTAAATGTAAATAAAGGCTATTATGAACTTCTTAATGGAACTCTATTGGTATTATTATATTAAATAAAAGTGGTGTCAATCAGATGGCCAGGTGCATGGCCTCTTTTAATTTTCAGCTTTAGGATTTAAAAAAAAATATTGACTGGATAAATTTAATTACATATTCCTAAAGAGGTTTGTTCTTGAATAGTGTGAGTTACTTTGCAATATAACTATATATTTCCTCAAAACAAAGGTTTATTTCACCAACAAAATGACTTTAGAATATCATTCATGTCAAACTGTTCATTTCACCCAGAAAAATTCCTGGACTGTAAATTCAGTTGTGGGTCTTTTCCAGTGAAAGTAACAGAGCATGTTTCACAGTTTGCAAATGTACATTATGAAATATGCTCATACTCTTTTGCATTCAAATTGGTTTAAATGTATCTATGTATTAAAAGAAAATTTTTCGTATCAATACAATAGATGCATGATGCACAATTCTTTCTTTCCATGAAAATGAAAAAATGGTATTTAAATGGTACACTTCTATTTTGAAAGTATTTTTGAAAAATATTAGGATCAGTAATTTTTAGTATGGGCTGAGCAGTATTATAATTTATTTACTCTTCAGAAAAGTGGGAAATTGTAACTCTATAATTGTTCTGCTCTGATTTCAACTATTCTGTATGCTAATATTGAACATATGGTTGATTACAACATTAGGTGAATTTTAAAAGTTTGGATTGTCAGCCCACATATCTAGAATGAAAGAATTAAATAATTGGTGATTTTGCTAAAAACTCCAAGTATCCTCACTTCTTGGTATCAACTAAGTTAAGATATTTTGCTTTAACTAAATTGAGAAACTTTTACATTTCCTTACATTAAAGATCTGGCTCCTATTTTTTAACACACCTATCCAAATACTAATAATAGGTAATAAGAGTGCATTTTCTTTAACAAATGTTATTTATTTTGAATTAAACTTAGAAGATATACAATAAAAGGACCATTCCTAAGATCTTAAATTTTAGAAATGAAACAAAAAAAGAAAAAAAAGCACTTAGAATCTGTAGAGAAAATAATTAAATTAGATATTCTATTAGAAAAGTCTTTTTAAAAGTTGAAGCCACTATATGATTCTACCATTACAAGGAAGAAAACATATTTTGCTGTTTACCCCCTCTGAAAGTAGAAATAATTATCTATGCATGCTTTCTGCAGAGGTTTTTGGAACTGAAATAACGTCATGTTTTTTTATTGGAACAATATATCAAAGAGCAACAATACAAAGCTAATTCTCTGTGGAATAACACTTTCAAGTTGGAATTTATGTTGCATTAAC
Organism: Hydrochoerus hydrochaeris; assembly: GCA_004027455.1. Classification (NCBI taxonomy): domain Eukaryota; kingdom Metazoa; phylum Chordata; class Mammalia; order Rodentia; family Hydrochaeridae; genus Hydrochoerus; species Hydrochoerus hydrochaeris. The sequence goes on along the minus strand of PVLA01000835.1, from coordinate 355,959 downwards.
CTATTGAGAGGTTAAACATGACAGTATTTTTGTCTATAATTTTATTTGACTAGAGTGTATTTATAAAGCTAACTATGCCAGCAAAGAAATTCTGGAATATTCTTTCTGTTACATAATTTAAAGGCTTTTCTCTCAGTGAGATACACTAACAAGTCTAATTTTTTCCATGACTCTAGGAAGTTTTCCAATTAGATTTTAAGCCAAATAAAAGTATCAATAACATGTCTCTAAACCCAAGGCTGGAGATTTTGGCCCACTCTTCCGAAAGGTAAGTTCAGGTATGTTGTTTCCCAGAATTTACGTCTTTCCTAAGTCCACTAAGGGAAGCCTTACCAGATAAAGAAATTCCTTACTCTGTAGCAAATTCAAAATCAAGAATTTTTCAAAAAGGATGATAATGTTTTATCAAAGATAGTAAGCATGTGTTTATGATGAAAACCTTTTCAGAACAATTAAATCTTGATACAAACTTTGGTTCTGCCACATGCTGGATGAGTGACATATGAAATGTAAGGAAAATAATAACTACTATTTCATGTGACTGTGAGAATAACAAGATCACATAGGATGATGTCCAGAATACAAAAGTGGTCCATAAGTGATGCCTATATTTTTTATTTGATCAATTCATAAAAGGAATTTAATGAGATGAAAAGGGAGAGTTGGGCCATATATTTATGTACACATTTTTTTAAAACAATAACCAGAGAAACTCTCAAGATATATTACAGAATAAAGGACAAATAAAAATAGCAAAATGGTGCACCATGAAAGCTCTGCTGTTAACGGTGAGATGTTAATTATTTTAAAGTGGAATAAAAGGTACGAATCTTAAATAAGACTTGATAGTGACCTGCTTAAAAGATATCTCTGCACTTGACCTAATGAATTAATGACATTTGGAAGCAGATGTGTGGAGTAAAGCAAAAGTACATTTTTTTCTTTTTTTTTTTTTTAGTGGAGATGAGTAATTCATAAAGAGCAGTGAGAACTTAGGGACTTGAGAAATCATCATTGCAGGAAATGTCAAGCTTGAAAACCTTGCAAGTCAGAGGAATAGAATGAAAAAGATGCAGAGAGCAGCTCAGGCCCTGCAAAAGGACACGGCCATGGGGAATCAGCTTGGAGGAGCCACATTAGACCCAATGCACGCATGGTTAGAAGGGGCCCAGGGACAGTGTGAAATCTGGAATGAACTCCCCAGAGATCTATGAAGGCTTCAGAGGGCAGACATAATCTCTGCCTCATTGATAAATGCATTTTATATACTTTTATCCATCATGTAGCTAGCATAATATAGTTACCACTAACTTTTTTATTATTTCATTACTTATGAAAATGCCTTGGACATAGCATCTGAGGCTTCTCTTTTATGTAAAGAAGACCAATGGAAAGTTCTTGTGAATCATGTAATTCTAGTCATTGGGAATAAGAGGACAAATTAAGATCTACATTAGGCAGGAACAAACTTTCTCATTTGACCCTCAGTATTTTTTGTTTTGAAATTGAGCTCAGGACCTTGCGCTTGCCAAGCAGGCCCCACATCACTAAGCGAAAGCCCTGGCCCCAGCCCTAGTATGTTTTCACTTCAGGGATCTTCTCAGTGGGTAGTATGAACCCACCCAAGCCAGAAACAATAGTATTGAAAAATCTCTGACATTCAATCACCCCATATTATCACCCCATATTATTCACATGAAACTTACTGTCCTGAGTTGGCCATTTGGTATGATAGACTCTTTGCTAGAAAGAACAATCTATTCAGTGATCTTATTTTTCCTATTTTTGCCTTTTCTGCTTTTTTAAAAAAACTTAATTGACACCCCAAAATTTTATGTATTTGTAGGATGCAGTGTGACATTTAATACCTGTATCCCATGGATAATGATCAGATTAGGGTAACCAGCACACGCAGCACAGGAAAGATGTATTATTTATTCCTTTTGGTAGCATGAAAAATCCTCTCTTTTAGCTACTTTAAAATATACAATTAATTACTGTCAACTATAATTAGTCTGTTATCATTTTTCTGAACTTTTATCAGTTCCCTTCTTTTTTTCTCTTTTTCCAAAATTTCTAATAGTTCAGAAAAAAGCAAAGAAAAGCACTAAAGTTATAGATTAATATGAAATTGGGTAAATTTCCTCTTTTAACTTTGGGACAGTTGGAAATAATTTAGAAAATTGGCATATTTTTATCAGAGATGTGGTCAACAGTTTGAAAAAATATCATATTTGGAAGTAAATTCTGCTGAAATCTCTAAGAGGAAAAAATATATCTTAGTCTAAATGCAACAAGGTGGTTAAGTAATAAGTAATATGAAGTGAGAGTATAAATATCTAAATTAAGAAAGTGATTAATTTTTAAAAGAATGATTTCATTTTTTAATATTGTATAGTTGTGAGTAACTTGAATTGGGAGTCAAGGTAACTGAGACAGGCTCTTATTTCCTTATTTTCTGTATTGATTTTTGGAAAGCTATTTCATTCCAAAAAGCCTCAGTCTATCAATCTGTAAAACTGTATGAACCTCATGAATCTAAATCAGATAATTATTTTGAAGCCTGAATGAGATGACAAATGGAGAGCATTCAGAGTATCAGCTGCATGATGTCTCTGAGATAATATTTCTGAGCTAAGCTTAGATAACTGTTTAGAAGAATTTGGAAACCGAATAATACATGAATCCTTAGAGTTAAATGACATTTTTTATTTCAGTAGAAAAACTTATATCATCACTGAGGGATAAATACTTCAAGACTTCTAAGAGAAAAAAAAAAAGATTCCAAAGCATCATTTTTTTTTTACCTCTAAAAAACCCTGATTTTATTTTCTGAATAAAAAAACCTTTTAATATATTGCCATCTTGTTTAACAAAGAATAAAACTACACTATAATGATCCCTTATTAGGCAACTCTCCACAAGCTAGCATTTAGTGGTTTGACCTTGGGAAATTGGTGTGATTTTATTCTATAAAAACTTTGACCTTCTTCCTTTTCAGTCTCTACTCTTACATTTTTCAAGGCTGTTATTATTTTTAAAAGTAAAACAAAATTGCTTTGTGCTAAGAAGCTAGTGCCATAAAAAGATTTTATATTTCTATAATGAAAGTCACTCAGGGATTTATTTGAAGAGTACCGCTTTGAATCCCGGTTTTGCTACTTGTTAAGTATCTGGTCATCTCCAAGTTATTGAGCCTGTTTTTTTTTTTTTCTGTTTTCCCATAGGTAAATTGAGAGCAATACTTAACTTATAGGTTACATGAAGGATTAATGACCATTATATTACAGAGATGGTTGGAAAGAAAAATGAAGGAAGAAAATTAGGCAGGAAAAAAAAATCACTGGTAGAGAGGCAGAAAAGGAAGAAGAAATTCTTACCAAAGTGAAGTGAATTGATAAGTTCAGGATTTTGGGCCTTAACAAGAAGCTACTAATATGAAATGTCTTACTGCATAGGCTACTTATGTCTAAGATAGATTCTCCTTTATACTGCAGATTTTTCCTTTATCTGCCCAATACCTGGCAGAGGCAACTTTAATTCATTCCAACAATAATGGAAGATGTAAGGAAAAAATGACAAAGAAAGAAAATTTGGAGTGTTGAATGAAAGTGTCTTTTAAAGTTGATGATTTCAATCGGAATGGTAGTGACATTGTTGGAACTGGTTGTATCATTGACCGTCTGAAGCTCCCAATGTATGCATGTCTCAGAATTTTCTTACCCTGTGACATTTATTCCCTTCTATAATTTTACAGAAGTATTTAAGTATTAGGGTATGTTTTTGTTAGGATGTTTACCTTTCTAGTTTTCTATTTAAAATTTAATCTGATGCTGAAAGAAATGATGTCAAGGTAAGCGTTTCTTCTAAAACTAACAGTTGGGGCAGGCATAGAACTGTCCGTAACCCATGTTCTTTCAAATGAATGCTGAGCCAGCCTTTCATAAGAGAACTGCAAAACTCTTAGATTAACTGTGATACTGGAGGGAAAAACAAAAATTCCCCAACCGAAATAGGAGGCTGTAGCCCAGGATTGACTGGAAATGGTCCTTGTAATATGGAGTCATGTTTTAATTGTTTGACCTTTGGGAAAACTTGTTCTACATTTTAAAAATATTTGTCAAAGAGCTTAGGAGAGATGCTGATAAAGAAGCCAAGTGAATAACTGAGCTGTTAGAATAGGTAGTTGACCCATCAGAGCAAATGCTGGTTATCCCAGAGTAGAGAAATCAGATCCAGGGTAACTCTTAGGAATGGAGTTGCAAAGCTCATTTAGGTGTTTGAGGCCACTCTGAAGCCATGGCATTGAGTCAACCCAACTGATTTCCATCTCCTTGAGATTCACCTATGATCCTAAAGAAAATCAACACTACTGTATCTTTTGACATGAAATGTATCATTAAAAATTTTAAAATATCCCTTTATCATACAATATTATCTACAATACTACAGAGTTCAAAGGGGTTAGTGTCAGATAGACCTGAATTTGCCTTCAATTTCACTTTTAACTTAGAATTCTACCAAGAACAAGTCTCTTAAACTTTCCCAATCATTATTTTCTCATTTGTGACAAAGATGTCGTTAGTTACCCTTTATATGTATCGAAAGGATGAGATAGCTCTCTACATGCCATGTCTGAGTTACCAAAAGTGAGAAAATTACTGTTTTAAAAAAGATATACGTTAAATATTTTATAAGTTAAAATCTATACTACTTTTGTTCAATTTAATGTTCTCTACATGAAATCCACTTGTCAACGTGTTGCTTTTTTTCCCTTATTTCATTCATGCCATTAATTAGAAAATAATGGAATTGGGTTGCTATTTCAACAGAAGTGAGTGTGAGAAATATGTGAATCACATATACTGTAGTTTAAAGCTGGTTAAAGTCTAAAATATAATGCCTTATCCAAGTTATAGTTGTTCATGAATACTGTTACTGTTCAAAATGTACGTTCAAAATGTATTGTTCAAAAATGTACGTTCCTGATTGAATATCTGCTAAGAAAGCAGCAATTAATGAGATAAGACTACTGATCCACTCAATTTTAATATAAAATAATGAGCTAAATAACTGCAGAAGTTTATCACACACTTTGGTTATATTTCTTGCAATTTAAGTGCTTTTGGAAGCACTCAACATTTTCATAATGCTTGTAACTAATAGCTCCCAGCTCACAGAAAGGACGAGTGTCTCATCTCTTGCTAGACTCTCTCCTTGAATTTTGGTTGCCTGCTGAGTTGCAACTACTATTTAGTCACAATTTACTTGACATGTTCTTTTGTTGCTGCAAAAGAAGCTCACACCTAGTCCTTATTTGCACTTTGGCTTCACATACTTTATGTCACATACACAACAAAGTTGAGACTGTAACTTAAAACTATGTGCCCATTATGTTTACTTGCAAAGCTAGGTGTTGTCATTTGGTTTACTGTATACTTTTTCTGTTGTGCTGTAATATTCAAATTCCCTTTTCATGTTAGTTAACACTGACAAAAACAGCCCTAGTTCATTATAAAATTAGGACAACTTAAGACTTTAGATTTCTACTCTTGATTCAAGTATGTCAATAGCAATGTTTCCAATTTCAAGTGCTTCAGTGGTTTCATAGTAGTTCTTCAAAGGAGTTAGTAGTTTTAATCAGACTGTGTCGGTTATCATCATAGAAAGTTAAAAGTTTTGCAACCCAATTAGTTGAAGTGAAGCTTCTACAACAGGGATTGTGCAAGTAGAGATAATTTGGGAGTGCACAGGTATCTGATGCTGAGAGAAAATCAAGTATAAGGAGTTCACTGTTGCTTTCCCAAGGACTCTATTCCATTCAATGGTTGCCCTTGGTCTACAAGATAAAGTTCTTAACATAACACATGAAGTTTTTAAAAAATGATAGCAACATAATTTTATTCCTCCAATTCTGCATTCCATATTCCAGTTCTTTAAAAAATATTAGGAAAAATAGTACAAAACAAAACAGAAAACTCATGCCTATATGTATCTTATATTCTAGTGGACATTTTCAGGTAATGCACAAAAAACAGATGTATGAGTGATCAATACTGTGAAAAATATTGGAAGTGACTCTAGCCTAGGACAAGAAAAGAAATCCTACATTCTCCAAGGAAAGGGATAGTCACCCTCACTCTCAAAAATTAAAAAGTTTAAAAAAAAAAAGAGGATGAGATGAGATGCCTGTCATCTTACCATAATAAAGTCTGGGGTTGATGTGTACGTTACAATAAAATCATATTTCTGCAGGTGTGGGAATGTGTCATTATGAAAAACTCAAAGTCTCTATTTGATTTCATTTGTATTCACGCAAGACAAGTAAGTGAGGAAGTGCGATAGTGTGAAATTCAACTCATGATGATCTGGTTGTGCTACTCACATACTCACCTCTTACTCTATAATGATTCCCTCACCAAGAGACATTTTACTTTAACAAAAAATGTTTTGTAGCATAATAATTTCATGTAAAGCACCAAAGATGGGTCAGAACGTCTAAGGACCTCTGCAGGAGTCAATCGTTCAGCTTGCCTCTCCCGCTAGCTAGCCATTGAGCATCAGCAGTCTGGCCCTTCCTCTGTGTTGGGCAGAGCACTGAGGAGATGGCACTACAATGAATTGTCTGTTTCAAAGCACTTGACTCTGGTAAATCCAACTGCTCATGCCTGTGAGTTAGTTTTCTATCTGGCACAAAAATGTTAGGTTGCCTTTCACAATGGTACCTGGCCTTGCATGTAATTAGTTTTAAGCCAGGAGAAAACACTGCAGGGCAGTCAGCAACTGGCCAAAATTCAGACAAGAGGGTAAGTCTCTGGGATTGACCATTTCCATTGCCACAGCTTTAAACTGCTGAGGTTAATTTGAGGGTGAGGACCATTCATGTACACTTCCTCAGGGACTGACTACCTGGACTAACTCCAAGCATCACACAAGCAGTGCCCAGGCAATTCTGGCAGTGAGTCACGACACTGACCAGAATCGTCCTGCTGTTAGTGACCATGGCGTTCTACCATCAGAGGTTGCCAAGTTAATTACACCATGCCAAAATGTAAGAACTGCACGAGTGTCCCCCGGACTCCACATTGAGCATGGTAATTTAGTAAGGTCATGGGCCTTTGTAAACTCCTGCTGGCAAGCCAAAACCCTCTCTCATAGTAACTGACACCAAAGAGGCTCTTCAAAATTGCAAACCTAAGGTGTTTGAAAAATATCTTCTGTGTGCTCAGAGGTGCTTGCTTCCACTGATGGCTGAGTTCAGCCACATCTCGGCGGTGCCCTGGAGATGCTTCTACTGCCCATGAACTTGATTTGGAAATGATTAACTGAGAGAGGCAGGAGACCAGAAGGGCTCTTGTGGTGTTAAGAAGTTCAGTTCTTACAAAAAGATTTCATTAAGACCACAGAATTTGGATATAGACCTGTCACTTTAAAATGCCATTGCTTGACTGCTTCCACTCTGATGGTCCCTTGAAAGGCTTCTGCTCCAAAGCAGGAGAGGAGCAGAGCCGCTCCTGGCAGCGTGTTTTAAAGTGACAGGTCTGAATATTTAGTGGGATGGAATGGCTGTGTCCTAAACCCCAAAGTAAACATGGGAGCAGAGACAAGGTATTCTTCCAGTCTAAGCTTTCAAATAAAATTGTCACAGGGCATTGCCCCTAAAAGCCAAACGTAATTGCAGACAAGGACTGCAGCAGGTAAACTACAGTGTACTTAGGTACACTAAAGAAGTGTGAAGTAAGCCATTTATATTCCATAAATCATTGGTCAGCAGAGATTATCTATGAGACATTGAAAGACCAAAGTTAAATTACCTGTGATTGATTTAGCATGGAAATAGAGTATTTGTTTTATTTTGTTTTGTTTGAATATATATATATATATATATATATATATATATATATAGAGAGAGAGAGAGAGAGAGAGAGAGAGAGAGATAGACAGCAGATAGACAAACAGTTGCTTTACTGAGTCTTGCACAAATTGACAAATAGAAAAAATAGAAAATTTTTCTATAGATTATATAGTTTCACTAAGGTGGTCACTAATTTCCTGTAACCAAAGGACTAACAGAGACATGTTTTTTCAGATTTCAGTGTGTGTGTTTGGGTGGAGGAGATGTCAAAGGAACCTACCCTGCAACTCATACTCCAAGCTCGACTTTCTTCATATTTCTCTTAATATTATGTATTTGATTGATATCTGCACCTTTAACATATCTATAGTAGAAAAGGAAAAAGAAATGTGCAACAGCAGAACTTGTCACTGTACGATAAAAGTTATTTGGATATTCAAAGTGGAAATGGGAATTTTTTAGAAATACTTGAAAATACCAGAGGGCAGGAGAATGGATAAATACAAACAGCTTTCTTTTCCATTTGTGAGAGGTTGGCTACATCTTCATTCACTAAGAACACAAATGCTCTTCCTCACTGGTGTATCTCAGGCTTCTAAACTTTGTTCTCCTTTTATGTAGGCAAACGTGTCCCTTATTTTTATATTTTAAAAATTTTAATTTCCTATTAACATATGTTTTAATTTAATGTACTTTTATATATTATATGCAACCTGTTTTGAATCACACAGAGTTGTGGATGGTTAAACCCAGCTAAATGACAAATAAATTACCTGATATATGGTACTTAACTCTTTCGGTGAGAACACTTAACATTCACTTTTCACACCTATCTACAATACAATATATCATCATTAACTGTGGTCACCATGATTTACAACCAGCCTCTCAAACTTATTCCTTTTATTTAATTACGACAACCTATGATTTCACCAACGTCTTGCCAGTCTCTCTTCCTTGCAAATTATTCAGCTTTGCTTACTACGACAAAATAAATAGGGATAAATGCTTCTAGTTATGGAGGTCCAAGTCGCAAACTAAATGATCATGTTACCTGGGAGGCGGGAGTCTGTGTGAGAGTAAGCAGACCCACCTGAGCCAAGAGGAGGAGTTGGGGATGTCACAGTCCCTGTGTGCCTGCCAGTGACCTAAGGATCTAAAGTAAGGTTCTCCCTCCCAAGGGTTCCACCACTTTCTAGTAGCACCACTGTGAAAACCAAGTTTCTATTCTATGGGCCTCTGGGAAATACCCATCCCTAATACAGCAGTCCCTAGTCATCTGAGCTTCTGGCAACATTCTAGTTTCTAATGGCATGAGTTAATTATTTTAGATCCAATATGAGAGAGAGATCATTTAGTATATCTATACATAATGCCTTCCACATTCATTAATGTCATGAATATATGTGATGGTTTTGTTTCCTTTTCATGGCTTTGTATAGTTCATTTTGTGTCTCTACCATTTTTTCTTTAACCATTCATTCACTGATAAATACCTAAGTAGATTCTACTTTTTGGCAGGGTGAATTGTGATGTGATAAATATGGGAATAAAAATGTCTCTCCCATGTATTGACTTCCTTTCCTTTGTATATATCTGCCCAGTTGTAGAATTGCTGGATTATATGGTAGTTCTGTTAGTTATTTTGAAGAACCTTCATGCTTTTTCTCATAATGGATTCCACCAGCAGAGCATAAGTGTTCTTTCTACACATCCAGCATTTGTTAATTAGTGCTGTAGTCAGGGGTTGGGAGGAGAACAATCAGATTGAGGACATGGAGTTTATAATATTATTTTATGATGGTCATCCAGACTTAACACAGAAAGTGCAGAAAATCTGTCTACAACACTAAAGACATAGAATATTTAACCAAGGGCCTGAATCCCAAGCAATGTCCCATATGAGCCCAGATGAAGACCCAGAGCTCATGACAATGCCTCCCACAAGTCCAGCTGGAGTTTTGGAGCCAATGAGAAGAACTCGTGCCAGTATGTTTTATGGAGCAGTGCTGGGAAGGCCCAAAGGTCAGTGGTGGAAGCTAGAAAATCTATGCCAGCAGGGTGAAGGAGCTGTGCTGGTAGGTTGAAGGTTCTACACCACAGCCTAGAAGTCACACAACAAAGACTAGGGCTGCCCTGAAAAGCACATCCATCCTCAGCAACACGGAGGCCCTGAGCTCCTCCGACGATAAGTATAGTTGATTACATGCCAGGAAGCCAGTGTGACAAGTCTACCCTGGAGACTGAGCAGCACAAGGAAGCGATGCTTGATGCAAGGACCAGAGCTTCTCCAGGAGAACCTAACGGCTCAAACAGCAACACGAAGAAGAACACCTCAATACCTCGCTCGTCTTCTCCACGTCTCTATTTATGCGGGCAACTTTCCTCAGGTGGAACATCTATGCTCAGTACCATGGTGGTTTACAATCAACTCATTCCAGAAGCTAAAAAAAAAAAAAAATCTGTTAAAAATAAAGTTAAATTATTTTACTCTTCTGTTATTATTCTCTAATAGCTCCTTTCCTCAAAGCAGAAGGCTGTACAGAGCCTTCAAAGTGCTGTGAAATTTCATACCTTCGATTTTTACTACTCTCTTGCTCTTACTTTTTGGCTAAACCAGTCTGTGCTCATCCTCCAACCTCAGGTCTCTGCCTGAGCACCTTTGCACTTAGGAGTTCCTCTGACCTCATGTTCCCAGGTAGCCGGATGGTTAGATTCCTACAGCTTTCACCTCTTTAATTAGAGTTGACTTTCTCAGTGCGATCAATCCTAAAGATCCAATTTAAGGTTTCAAGCACCTCGCCTCCCAGACTGTCTATCCTTCATACCCCCTAGAATGAAAACTCCTTTATGCAGCAAGTTTAGTCTGTGTTGCTCTTTGCAGACTTCCAAGCATTGCAAGGAGCACCTGGAATGTAGTAGTCCTTAAAGTAAAATGTGTGGGGTGAAAACAGGTGAGGATGTTTATTGATGAATCCACAAACTTCAAGACAATTTCCTCAAATAATAGCTAATGACTGACAGATTTCCTTATGTTTATTTTAAATAAAATGAATATTTTCTTCTGCATAGACAGAACTTCCGTTGTAGGAATGCAGTACAAAATCTTTTTCCTCAAATGGAATGCTTATATAAGCTGAGACGGCCAAAAGTAACCCTTTGCCTAGATTATATAGTGGATATTGTAGTGAAGTTCTCATTCTTGACAAGATAATTTTAACTTCTGTATTGTAAGGAGGTTATACCTCTTGATACGTTTAGGTATATTCAACAGATTTAATAGTTGGTAGATTTTCTTAGTAAAACGTTTGCATATTTTGGGAAATTTTGCTTTTCCTCTTTCTGGTTCTGGAATATAAAAAATAATTTGCTATATTCTAATTGTTTGGAATATTTTTGTTTTCCTTTCTACCTCAGAATGAATATACATACTATTTCAGGTTTTAATCAATTTTCATAGACTATGTAAATGATAATGGTTTTACATATATAATTATCCTTTAAAGTATTACACTATTTTAAAAATATTAGGCATTTAAAAATATTTTTCTTCAGTTAATGGGATCCAAAAAGTATAAAAGATATTGTGAAAATGGAAGGGAAGGAAAGTGCTCTAAAGAGTATAACAGTATGTATAGTGTGTAAGCTAGATGACCATATTACTGAATTTCTATTGGAACATTGAACAGAAGGATTTGCACTGTCAATGTTTGAGTGTCTAGCCACTATTTATGCTTTTATTTTGTGACTTTGGCAACTATTTTTTAAGATGACAATGAGTAATATATCAACTAGTGATTCCATGATGTTAATTATTTTTGAATTCAGTATTGTTGTACCCTTCTTTATTGTTTTTCTATTTTTTTTAATTTTCTTTTCTTTCTTTGGAAAAAAAGAACAATATGAAATATAACAACTATTGTTAAATTTCTTTCATTCTGTTTTGAAAACCTATATTTTTATCGTTTTGAGTTTGCTGTTGTTGTCTTTTGCTTTTTGTTTTTCTTTTCTGACTTCTCTTTTTAAAATAAAAAAATTTAAAAATCATATTTGAAGATCTATTCTTAGAAATTGAAAACATATTTCTACCACATTGCATTTATATTTATATACAAATAAAATTCTGTAGTATCAAAGTTTAATAATTTTCCACAAATATTTTATTATTTAGTATCACAGAGTTTAATTATAAATTATGAGACAGTTGTTTTACTGGAGCAATATAGCAAGAATTCATCACAGGAGAAAGCTATACACACTGAAATTTAGGGTAGAAGTTTTTAGGTTCCAGCAATAATGAGCATTGATAAATGGTTTTCATACTATTTAGTAAAAGCAGCTTATCTTTTCACAAAAAGAAGTTCAGAGAAATGTGACATTTGAATAAAGTTTCACAGTCTGAACAGGCAGTAAAAATAAAGGTTACATTTCTAGAGTCATGATTGATAACAATTGCTCAGTTTAACTGCATTTTATAGGTTAGGTAAGCAGTTTTAAATTAAAAAGTGACCTACACAAATATGCAATCTTGAAAAGAAGTGGAAATGAATAGCTTCTCTTCACAACTCTAAGAAACCTGGTGGGATTTTGAATTTCCAGAGATTTGAGAAATTACAAGGATATATTTTGTAGTGCCTTCATATGAAACATACTTGAAGATTCGTTTTTCTTGGAGTAATTTTTCAGTTATGACTACTAAAGCATTCCCTTGGATTTTGCAACGTTTGAAATATAGTTTATTACAATCAATTATATTGCAAGGCACCATAGGTAGTCTCCCAGGATGAGTTTATAAAATACACCCTTCTGTCTATAGATTGTCCACAATTAAAAGTTCCTCCAGAGAATCACCTGGTTACCTCAGTTAAGAGAGCTAGTGATGGTTATGCAGCTATAAGACAACTAAAGGCAACATTATATTTTGTAGCAGAAGTTATTACTTGTCTGTTGTGATATTATAGTTGATCAAAAATCCATAGTGCTTTTTCACTGTGTTTTGCTTAGACTAGTATTAAACTTATTTTGCATTACTAACAAAACATAATTTTAGATGTGGTAACCCTAAGTAAGCCAAATTCATATCTCTAAATAAATTATACATTTAAACTATGTGAAAGAAACTTTATTAGTGTTTCCAGTAATCTTTACAATATATTTTGACCCCCAAATTTTTGTTTATTCCTCAATAAGTGCACAGATTTTGCCCCTTAATACTAATACTGATTTCTCAAATATTTTTAAAAAATTTTACTCTTAGCTTCAGAATTACAATTGATACCTTTGGACATTCTTATAAACCTGAAATTCTTGAAGGGAGTGTGTCTTTTTTTCAAAGCTCATTCACTACAAAATGAGTAAAACAATTTAGAATTCCATGGAGACATTCTAATGAAATTATTTTTGTTTGTAAAGGAAATATTCTACCAAATTGAAATCTTTGTATGCATCTTTATCAAGCATATTTATTTTACATATACTATGTACTTTTTACCATATATTGACATACATAGTGAGATGGTTACTATAGTTAGTGTTACTATAGTTACCTGATTTGGGGATAAGAGCATCTAAAATCTACTTCCAGAAAATGTCCAGTTTGCAATATGTTATTTTAATGATAGTCCTAATATTGTGTATTAAATCTTTGTACTTATGCATTCTGCATATTTGCCATTTATGCCTCTTCTGATTTACATATATATGAAAATGGAACCTCCTTAGATTTTTCTCCTTCAATTATACATTTCAAGGGATGAGAGCACTCATACAACAGATTGAAAAATGCAGCAACAAACTGTCTTGATTTGTTCATTAGTCCATTAACTAATTTCATTTGATTTCTCTAATTTCTTTTGTTCCATTATACTAGTCAGCACTCATTTTTATAACATCATTAAAGAATATTAAATACAGTATAAGATACATTTTTATAACAACCACTTTCCTTAGGTATTTCGGAAAAAAGTATATATACATATACATGTATGTTGTATTGATTGTATGTAGTTGATTAATGTGTTCAGTACTAAATTTTCTTTCCTGCAATAAATAACATGGTTTTTCATCTATATATTTATTAAAAAGAGATAAATAAAACAGGGTTATATAATGTGAAATTTTATTTTAAATATATTGCAGCAACTGACTAAACTCATCTCTTGTTAAACAAATTTGTGCCATGCTAAATCATATTCTGTCTCAAATAAATCATAATGTGAGTTGATTTTTTGGTAACTTTCACCCTTACTGTCTTGAACATTCTTAAAGTGAAGCATTCGTCTCTGAAAAAAAAAATGGTAAAAATGGTTTCACTTAGTGCTACTTGGTTTTGAAAACACTGAATTCTAAAAATGTTTGTAAGAGAAGTTCAATTGAGCTTTCTGAAAATCTATAAAATATTGTCTTAGAAAAAATGTTTTGTTTTGTATTTACTATGACAAAGAAGTTGAACGTTTAGTTCCTTTGAAAATATAATATTTTTAATTTTACAGAGAATGATGGAGTAAATATAAGCTTTACATGTGCAAGCAAGTTAATACTTTTATATTAAATATAATATTTTTGAGAAATATCTATCCTATCTGCCAACTTAGGAGAAATTCCTCAATTGTCTTCCCACCTCTACACCCATTTCTTCTTAGGAAATGATCTGCTAAAGTTGAATTCGTTATAAGGCATAGACTGGTAGTTAGAAAATTAGAAATGTATTGATGTTGTGTAAACATTTAACGGATTTACAGAGTATGCGGGTCTATTTTTGCCAAGTGTGGACAATTAATCTATGTGATTCCCAGTAGTATGTTTGAATAGCCATAGTTCTTAATTAGTGCTTTAAGGATTCTCACATCTGCATGCACAGGACAGGTGAGCTTGAATTCACTATGTAAGTTAACAATTTGCGTAGTCCCTAAATACTAAACACTTATGGGAGTTATATTTCCTACAGCCTCAAGTTTGCTATGATATGAAAATGCTAATATTTTTAAGGCCTTAATAGAGGAGTATCAAGCTGGAATGCTTGTGAAAGAATATAAACAATATTTATGATAAATCAGTATTGGGATACAACATAGATTTGGGATAATCATTTCCAAATTTTAAAAACTATTTAAAAAGTTATAGAGAAATGACTAACTTCTAACATAATGCAAGTTTTACATAAGAAAAATAAAGATATTATTCAAGTGTAAATAATTCCTTGGAGTATACTATGTATATTCCTGTAACGTTTCATTTTGACATAATAGACTATATTGGAGACCATTTCAAATCAATCCATACAGAACTTATTCTTTCTTTTTATGGCTTTATGATATTTCACTGACTTCCTACTGATGGACATTTGTGTTGTGTATAATCTTTGTTAAGCCAAAAATTGACACACTAAATATTCCTCTGTATATGCACTTTGCATGAGTATTTCATATAACTTTCTATTCACATCTCCTGATAACTCATAAATACATATGAATTTTTATCTTCCATTGTAGATAAGGTATCTGAGACATGATTCACTTTTCCTAAACATATATTTAATGGAAAAGAAATATGACCCCAAGTCTATATTGCTCAAACAGAAAAGCTGTCATATTATTGGAAAACAAAACAGAAACAGAGAAAGAAGATAAAGATGAGATGGCTACTAGAATACTATATAATATTACCAGCTGGTATTTTTATGATATCTGAGTTAAAAACTAACTCTCAAGTACTCCAACAAGTGTTCAACATTGTATATATGATTAACAAAAGCCTAGCTGAGTGTACTTCATAAATATTAAGGAAGGAAAATAATCATACATAAGATCTGGAAACTACAAAAATAATATTGCTAGTCAGTCATGTTGGTACATGCCTGTGAACCTATTAATCAAGAGGCTGAGACAGGAGGACTGCTGTAAATTTAAGGTCAGTCTAGATTATACAGTGAGTTGGAATTCAGGGTGGACTATGTATTGATATCCTGTCTCAAAAACCAAAACCAGTAAAACACCTAAACAAAAAACCAAAAGATCTCTTACTTTTCAGTGTGTTGCATGACAGAAATACTCAGGTTGAGAAATAATTATCAGAAAACACACATTATTTAGAAATATTTGTCTTTAATGTTTGCATATTTCTACTGGGAAGATGTTTCTCATTTATATTTTTAGGTTGTAAGATTTGCAAATAGTTTTGCAATGTATTTTTGAATATGATAGCTGTTGCTGCTTAAACCTAAGCTACATGAGTAATTTAATTATAGTAATTTAGTCTTCTGGAATACAGCAAAATAATTTGATTAATTTATTCTTCATTAAAATGGAAGCCTTCATTTCACTGGAAGAACACTGGTTATATTTGGAAATATATATGGCTTTTTGCTTTGACAACTGCCAGACCTACCATCTTCAAAGGCTTGATGATCTACTACTGAATTTGAAAGGGAAAACCACAAGAAATTTACAAGTATACTACAGAAAGATGTCAGAATTTCCCAGAAGAGGTAGATGTGACTGAATAGTTTAAATGCACTGTCATGAAACTCTAGACACATTGAACTTAATGCAAACGAGTAAACTCATGAATTGGAATGAAGTAACACTTCTTTAAGGATGCAAATTAAAAAGGAAACATCAAAATAATGAAATCTGCCATTTTTTTTTTCTCCACTGAGAAAATTCATCACCAGTTCTCAAAAACAGGCCAGGCTCTCTGCAAAACAATGATAGAAAAAGGTATTTGAAGTAGAAATGTGTATTGCGAACTCCCTCAAGATACCCTAGTTAGTATTTTAATAACCTGATAGAAAAACTACAGTAATTAGTTGTATTTGTTACACATGCTTAAATATTCATTAAATCAGAACATATTGTAGAAGAAAAATGAATTTATAGGCAGCAATGTCACTGATTATCTCCACAGGCTGAAATACTTCCTTTGTTTGAATATGTGTGTCAGCGAACCTTGGCATCACGTACGATAGGTGCTTAGGATTATCCAAGTTAAATGCCAAGGAAATTCTCAAATTTATATTTACAAACCATTTTACAGAACTTTTAAAATGCAAAGGTAATATGTGTGCTTTTTTTGGAATTCATAAATTATGAGAAGTTACAAAGAAAGAAATACAAATTGCTATAGCATGTAACTACCTTTAGTAGCTCACCTGAGTGACTGACTATACGCAATAAATTGATGCATTTTTCAATATTTTTGTACATATGAAATACATTGTTAGATTGAGTAAGAATAGTATGTGGTATGTAGTGTACAACATGCAATTCATGCATCATGCCACGATTAGAATGTTTTGTCTAAGTATTATAACGACAGATTTCAGTTTCCTCTGGACAGATATCTTGAGGCATTGTGTGGGGAGGGCGGTTGAATGAACACACCCAAAAGGAGTGGATACCCTCTGTGCCACAGCTTTGTACTGCCTCAGCTGTCCCATTGTCCTTTCACAGTATTTTTGGTGGTCATGAAATGCTGCCGCTCTTTTGGATTTTTTGTTTGTTTGCTTGCTTACTTGCTTTGCTCTGCTTTTCCCTTCCCATAGCACCAGTGCCTTTTGCAGGGGCTCAGGCCTTCCTGAGGAACGTTCCACCTGATCGCCTGCGCCTGCGTCTACGTCAGCACCTCTCTGATTACTTCTTCAAGCGCAAAGTCGAAAATGCAGATTTTCTTCCAACTTTCAGAGGGAAAGTGGGATAGGGGCATTCCCGTGTCCCTTGACAGCTTCCTGGATGGATTTCTGTGATGCAGAATTTGGGAGCCACTGTGTATGTAGCTGTGATTATTCCTGGTTAGTGGATGAATCTAGAGTTCTAGAGTTTGATTCTTTCCATCTCCCTCCCTGTCTCCAACCTCCCTGCTCCTCTGGTCACCTCTGTCTTGCTTCCCTTCCAGCTCTGTTTTCTCCCTCCCTCCATCCTTCTCTCTCCTCTTTCTCTGTCTCCTTTCTCTCTCTCTCTCTCTCTCTCTCTCTCTCTCTCTCTCTCTCTCTCTCTCTCTCTCTCTCTCTCTCTCTCTCTCTCTCTCTCTCTCTCTCTC
>PVLA01000835.1:0-337969 GCA_004027455.1 Hydrochoerus hydrochaeris | reverse complement strand
AGGTTATGCAGGTTACATGCCACCACACCTAGCTCTCTCTTTTATTTCTCTTAATGCAGAACACTTAACCATACCTACAGATTTGCTTTGGACCTCAAAACTACCACTAGCTATGTGTTTGAATAAGCTTGTTTGAATTCTCACATGTTCAAATAAAGATTACCAGTTCTCTACTTGAACATTTCTGTATGAATTAAATGAGATAATATATATGCAACTTCCTGGTATACCATCTGATAAATAATAGGTACTAAACAAATAATCTTTGTATTTCATTGTATGACAAGAAGCTTTGAAGATCAGCCAGAATTATTCTTAATTTTATACTCAGCAGGACTAAGGCTGAGAAAAAATTCCAGTCCTAAAAATATCAGCAGACTCACCTGACATTCATATATTTTGGTTAAGATAAGTTATATTGATTCTAAATTAAAATAAAAACTTGTTTAACATTAAGTCACACACACACACACACACATACACACTGCACATTATAAGCATGTGATGCACAATGGAAAATATAAAGAAAATGTTCACAGACCACCAGTAGACTAGCACAAATTATGTTTCTTTGATTGAGTACAAGTTCCTAGTCAAGCCATCTATGGCATACGTGACAAGACATCTTCAAGATGAGCTCAAATGCTGGAAATCTGCTTTCACATAAACTGGGCGGCCATGTTTCCCCCTGGATGCTCACAGCCAGGGGGCGCCCATGGCAGGGATCTGGGAGTCAGAGTCTTCACTGTTGCCCCCTGTGACTTTACTGAACTGGATGTCCTCTAGGGTCCTTCCCCAACCTTCCCTTTCTGGCCCTCTTATTGGAGCTAAAATTATACAGTACAATAAATTATATGTCTCATAGCTCTCCTGACCTACTAGGCTCCTTCTTCAATTTATTTCACAGTTATTTTCCCTAATAAAATCCCCACACATGTCATATCATCTCGCCATTTGCTCTTTTTTTTCCCATTTGCTTTTTGAAGGATTTGAATTAAGCTATCTCTCAGAGCTCCCTACCACCTCACCTAAACTAGACCATGACTCTCCAGAATTAATATCTAATAAAACTTTGCATGCACTGTATTTTGGAAACACATGTTAGAGATTCATTCATTCATTCATTAAATATTTATTAAGTGCTATTACAAAATGATGTTGATAGGGAATCAGTAAAGGAGGAAAATTATATAAATTCACTGCGCCTGTGATGCCTTCATCCAATATCATTGCAACAAATGTGTGGATACAGCATGTATGAACTGATGGAAAAACATGCTCCTGTGACTAACCAACCATGGAACCAGGAATAGAAACAGAAGTGTTTGCAGTTGGGCAGAGCAAAAGCAGAATTAAAGGAGGAAAGAAGTAGAGAGATGCAACCAGGAAATAACTCTTCAGAATTTGACACCAAGTCAGTAATTCGTGTTCCTGGCATGGCTGCAGACACACAATTGCATTGGTACTCCAAGATGTTTCTACGTCAGGTGCGATGGTATTCTAATAACGATAGCAATTAATGGCAGAATTCTTGTTAATATGCACCCTCTGAATTAATCAGTTTTTAAATAATTATTAGCCTATAGAAAAATAATCCTTTGACATTAAAAAAGAAATCTTCTTTAAAAGATTAAGCCACAATGTAATAAATATTACACATATAGTAAAAGCATAAAGGAATGAGAAAGCATGAATATATATATGAGAATGACTTCCAAGAGAAAATGAGATTTGAATTGTGCCCTTACTAATGACTAGAGCTTGTATGGGAATAGAAAAGAAAAGGAAGTATCATAGATGGCAGTGACATTTATGTATTTTGGGCCACTAAATTCTTTGTGACACCAACTATTTCATATGGGAACTTATAAATCCATTATAAAGCCATTACTAGTTTGGTAGCAGTATGTCAACACTAAAGAAAAAAAACTGAAGCTCTCAGAGGTGAATCAACATGTACAAATTAACATATTTAATGACCAATGGAATAAAATATGACTGAATCTAGTCATGACACTTGCTCTTCTCATTTACCCAGGAAACCTCAGGATTTGGGGTTATCAGTCAGGTTTATTGGAGGACATTTGTTTTCCCAGGATTCAGTTTCCTCTGTTACCTTCTTTGTTGGCATTAATTCAGAGAGAGAGAGAGAGAGAGAGAGAGAGAGAGAGAGAGAGAGAGAGAGAGAGAGAAAGTTGTACATAAGGCTATTGTATAATCTGCGCAGAGAAAAAGCATATGCAACCTGTAGTTCTGAGTGTTGAGAACACCTCTTTATTCCAGAGACAGACACTGAGCCCTGCAAGCCCAGTCATCAAGCAAAAAATTCTTTTAGTATATAAATAATATACTCATAGTGTATCTCTAATGCACAAGAGGACAGAGGGAGAGAGAGAGATGAAGATCTCTCCTATAATAATCCATGAGAATAAAACAGAAAAGTGACTTTGCATGGGAAGAAGGAAAGAAATTATCGGCAAAACAGAAGTGGGTTTAAAACCCAATTGCAATGCAGAAGGAAGATGTACCAGCAGTACCACAACATGGGCAATAATTGGACAAGAGTCTCCTACTTTCAAGTTTGAGGAAACTTTACTAGGGGAGCAAAAATTTAAGAAAAGAATATGCTAATAAGGATGCAGTATTATAAACTAGACAAACAAAACTAGTCTGGATCAAAAGGGTCATTCACATGGAATTTCTGGAACTCTTCAACCTGACAATTTCTAAAATAAGCTTTGTTCTAAAAGGTCTTCTTTTATCACTGTTTGCACTGTAAAACCACAGCTTGTTCGATTACTCAGGTTGGACCAACAGTTTCTCAAAACGGGACAGTCCTCTCAGCTGTCCACCACAGCAGTCAGCAGCATTCACTAAGTGACCCACATGTAAAAAGTGACATGCGAAAGAGGATTTTAAAAGGAGCAAGGGGTCCCGTGCTTCTCTTGCAATTCGTATGGCTCCGTGAAGAAGACAAGGCAGACTCATAAGATCGTAAACTCAAGTGACAGAAACATCTACCAGAGGGAAGCTGTAAAGGGAAATGTATGGAAGTGTTCACTACGCAGGGAGGTGGACAGGAAGAAGTTTAAAGTGGCTGAAGATAAAAAGCCAGGGGAGATCACTTTAAGAAGGATTTTTTTTTGGTGTACTTAAGAAAACATCTGGTTTCATCAACTCTTTTGCTTCTTTGTGGAATTCCGAAGATGGATGCTCTATTAAATTGACACAATTGTGATGATTTTTATTTCTCCTTTTCTATCATTTTCTTGCCACACCTAGGTTGACTGAGCACCCTGTTCTAGTAAGAGTCCTGGCCACAAAGCCATCTTCCCCTGGGGTCTGTTTGTCACACTCTCGCACTGTCCTTCTGTCGTATACCTGAGCCTTGGCTCACTTCAACACCAGGGCATGTAGCCAGGTTCTTCCTGCCTTCTATTCCTACCAATAAAAAAGCCATTCTGTTGTCACTCTTCTCGTTAAGACCTCCAGAAAGGATTTATGTTTTTCAAGATTAAGAATCAATACTAAGTGAATTTGTCAATGGTCAGTTTAACTAAGCCAAAGCCGTGGCTGTCAGGATTCCTCTCTGTGTACCTGTGTCTGAGACATGAAGCTGGAAGATGGAGCAGCGGTCACAATCATCTGCCATCAGGGGATCGGCTCAGAGCATGGCACTGTGGAACCTCCAAGCCCACTGTCCCGCCCCCCTAGCTTGAGTTCTTTGTGAGGAGAAGCAGTCACACCCTCGCCTCATCAGCTGCAGTCTCTCCGAAGCCCTGGCTGGGAGTGCTTAGCTCTGTGAGGAAGGGGGAGCTTCTTCTAGACAACATGAACGGCCTCTAAGGTGAAGGCTGGGAGGGGTGAGAGGAACAGGGTGGAAATTAAATCCAATGGGCGTTGCTCCGTTCTATGTTCTTGTAGCTACTGGCTTCACATAGGGTTTCTTTCCTGACTACTAGCTTTGCTCTATGTGCAAATACTACAGCTTCTCCCAGACTGTTAAACCAACCACCATAATTCCTCAGATTATCTCCCCTTAACGAACCTACATACGTGATTATACAGGCAACTGTCTATGTAATTATATGTATGCACAAAGTATGTGTATGTACACTGGCATGTCTAGGTGGACCACATAAATTTATTAAATGAATGTTTACTGAAAGACTCTTTCAAACTCTTCCTTTTTCCCTGTCTTCCCTTCCCTTCCTTCTCTCTCTCCTCTTTTTTGTCTCCCTCTCTGTCCTTCTCATTCTCTCTCTCTCCACTTACCATTGGTCTAGTAAATACATCCATGATGTACCTGGCAATGTTTGTTGCATATATTTATTCTCTGCCACTTAGAACCTGTTGATTTGTTAATTTCCAGGGTACCCCCTTCTCCATTCTTACCTCAAGTCATTCCTCCTTTGGGGCCACACACTTCAGCTTCTTGCCAGGTATTTTTTCACATTTATACTCATTGGTTGATCGTATGTCTTTTTCTCTAATATTACTTTCTGGAAGTAGACTTTTTCATGTTTCATATGTTCATTTATATTTTTATGCACAGCTTCAATTGTGTCAGGCCCGGAGAATACTGACGTAATGAAAGCCTAGATTTCTCTATTTTCTAAAATCTGGGATGAAATCTTGAGCTGCTTCCATCGAATGTGAGCAAGGATAATTAGTGAGGACTCACACTTGCACATCACCTCTTCTTTCTGACGGCTTAAGTCCCCCTGTCTGATTCCAGATGGTCACAAGGTTTGTGAGCTTTGAGAGATGATAGGGGGAAGATTCCATGCTTGGAGCTTTTGGATGAGCCAAGAAAGCCCTGAGACCAAACCGATGCTGTGCCTTCACCAGAGAGCCATATAATCCAGGCTAGCGTGACCTCACCCTGGGCTCCCTGTGTTTCCTCACCCAATTCCTCCTCTTTCTTCACAATCTAGTCATAATCCATAACAATGTTACGGAGTCCTATTTAATTATGATTTTCAATTTTCACAATGGTTTTGCTGGCTGTCCACTTACTTAATATCTTGCTTGTACAAATCATATCTTCATTTTATCAGCTTCATGGTTTTTTTTTTCCTTTTCCTGGAGTAAGTGTTAAGAGCCTAATTTGAAGATAAGAGCTAAATATTGATTCTTTTCTTTCAGTTTGAAACTCACTTACCTCAGCAACTTACAGGTGCCTCTGACTCATTAATGAGAAGTCATGACAAATTATATACAGAGAATATAAGAATATACAAAGAACATAAATATATTTTGAAACAGTGTCATCATGCTGAGGTTGGTCTATTGTACATATACATCTAACTTTGGAGGAAGAATATAAATTTGTTCTGGCAAAAGTTTTTGAGTTTTTGGACCCTTCTTACAATGCCAGCATTCTGTGGAGAGGTGGTAGAGACCGGTATGAATTAGGAAGCAGCATTTGCTAGGTAATTAGGCCTGGCGACGAGCTCTACCGGCTACTGAGAGCAGCAGTGAGACAGTGATTGACGTCACGATGCATAGAGAGTAAGACAGAGCATGAGAGAAGCTAAGGCCAAGCAGAGCACCTGGGAGAGATGAGGCAATCGGTAGACTGAAGGCCTCTATGGGTCCAAGACAGTGCTAACAGACATGATAGAATAAAAAAAAGAAAAAATAGTGTTGTAGAATTGGAAAATAATAGTTAAAATTTCTGAAATGGAAAAACTTGAGGGTATAAGAATGGTTATGAGTTTCAATGGGTAAAGTAGAGAAGATGTTATGATCACTGCAGCAGAAAAGATGAACTATGAAATTGAGTTGCATGATTATTATAGCTTATTTAATTAATTGTCTTCCTCCATAATGCTGTAATTCATTCAAAAGTTCCATGATTATCCTATGGATTGTAATATCCTTAGTCTAATACATGGTCTGTTATTTGAAACAATAAATTTACAGAAACAATAATAAATACAAGAATCATTAATTTAGCTCTCGAAGATGCCCAGAAACAGCATTCAAGTGTGGCAGTATTCAAGCTGGCTTTCCCTGGCTAATTAGACTTTGTAGTTCTTTGTCTCTGGATTGGAAAGAAAAAACCTTGTTTAAACATTGTCTTTCTAGACCATATTAATCATTTGGGTCTCAGATTAGTCATCAGTTCTTACATTAATTCTTTCCCTTATCATTACCTTTTAGTTAGAGAGTTTTCTTTGTATTTTCATTGCATTCTGGACCTTCTCTGTTTGCAGACTTATCCTCCATTCCCATAATTTCTTATTTACTTGTTTGCCTCTTTCAATAGACTGAGATCTCAGGCCAATGAAGGACAGAGTCTCATTTATCATCATTTTCTCCATTCATTATAAAAGAAAACAAATTATTATTTTCCCTTTTCCTACTGTATTGCCTATTGTTGGTGAGGCAATCCAAGATCAAATCTAAAGCTTTGTTATTAAGATGTGACAAGTTGATAATCAAAATTTAACATAAAACTCTATGAATTTATATTCTTCTACTATATTTACATCCCTGTGCTTCATTTGAGTATGCAAAACAAGGTAAACAATTGAAATGATTATCAAGAAAGAACTTGGAACATGATTGTGATGTATCCACTTGAACATAAAACAGAATTAAGTAGACATTTTTATGTTTCCACAGAAAGTTCCAGGAGGGCTAGATAGTATGATATTATAATCCTATGTGTGACATTTTCCATAGTATATATATATATATATATATATATATATATATATATATGTACTGGTTATATAATCAAAAGTCATTTAAAGAAATGAGATTTAAAGAAGTACTTTGTGATTACTTTTTGAAGATACTAAGGATATTTCAGGACACACTGTCTTTTTATTTGTTTATTTCTTTTATGTGAATGATTGGTGAGTTCCACAATAAGCAATCTCATGAGTAATTTTTATCATTTTTTTTATTTTACACCATGCTCTGATGTGTGTTTGTTGTTTTTGTCTTTTTTATTTTTTATGATTTTTGTTTTTAAATCCTTGCATTTATTTGTTCATGTTAATCACCTCTGCTTTTGCAGGTGATGTCTCTACATCTGTAACCATTTTCCGGCTTCACTTACTACAGAAATATTTCTGCTCTTCACTGCCAATCTGATTGCTTGCCTCCTTAACTGAGTCTCCTTCCTCATCAAAAATAAATAAATAAGTAAATAGGAAACAAACACACTTGAGCCCAAATGGAACTGCCTCAAATATCCCTCCCACTTTCTACAAGTGTCTATAGGAGCACTTACAATAGGCTACCTCAGAAGACGGAAGCTCTAAGAGAGCCCCTGCCCAGAGCCAATGCTTTTCAGCTCATCTGTCCCATATTTACCTCTT
The DNA here is from genome assembly GCA_004027455.1 of Hydrochoerus hydrochaeris. Lineage (NCBI taxonomy): Eukaryota > Metazoa > Chordata > Mammalia > Rodentia > Hydrochaeridae > Hydrochoerus > Hydrochoerus hydrochaeris. The sequence goes on along the minus strand of PVLA01000835.1, from coordinate 330,632 downwards.
TTTTCCCTGCTCCTTCCATACTGAATCTTTGCCTTTTAAATATTATATAGCATAATGTACAGTCTTCTCCTTCAGGCCATGGAGCCAGTCCCTGCGTGTTTGAGCCAAAAGTAAACAACACATCGCCAACTCTTTTCCTGATTAACAATCTTTTCTCAACTCACCAATATATGGTTTTAGTTATCAATACTCCACTGAAACTTTTCTCTAGAAATCACTGAAGCACATATTTCAAATCTAGAGGAATAAGTTCATTCCTTGTTCTGTTTTTTTCCCATCTCACTGAATGCTGTTTACCATTCACTCCTATCTGAAAAATTCTACTCTCTGCTTTGGTGTTCTTAGACTTCTGACCATGCTTTCTCACTGATTTTAAGAAGATTTGTCCCTTGATCAGTACTACAAATAAAATGTGCAGAATGAGGGCAATCATTAGGTTTCTTTAGGTCAATGCAGTGTTTTAAAAGAATTCAAAATCATCAATATTTTTTAAAATTAGATTTTATATAATAATTGAGCTCTGTGATTTCTCTTGAAAAAATCACAGACTATAGTACAAACATGGTGCCCTCACATTCACATGCCCAAAATTAGTAAAATGTGTAAACGGTGCCTCCTATTTCAGTTATACATTATCCATTTTTTATTGATTTTAACTGGCAAACAACCTAGTGCATGCATTTATATTAATTGTTTTAATCTTATAAACCAAAGAAATTTGAACATTTTGATTATATAGTCCTGCAGAAAAAACATCTTAATATTGACATCCGTATGTGTATACGTTTATACATGTTTTATCCTAATGCTATACATGTACTTCTTAGAAATTCTCTTCATTTCTTCGACTTTCATTTTGATATTTTCACTTGCTTTTATTATCTTTTTTTCATTAGGTTTATGATTCTTTCATCTTTTGATGATCTCTTCCATTCTTTCAATTGTATCATTATCCTAAGGTCTGGGTAATAAAGGAAATTTGCCTACCGTGGTTCGCTCAATCATGACTGAATATTTTTTCTTGTGTTTGTTGTGTGATTGACTTTTCCAGTTAGACTTTGTGGGTAAAATCCTGTAAAACTTAAGTGGAAGACACAGCTAGAAAAAACACGATTTTTGCTGCTCCTGGAATTTCTTGCCTATAATTGCTCTAATACAGCCTTTTATGCAGATTTCTGACTCGGTTAATCCAAGCCTACTCAGTAGTGAAAGTGAGCGCAAGGTCAGATCACAGAGCAGTGTCTGGGCTGTGTGGTTAGAGGATTCTTTGGGGCTGACTTATTTATTTTTGTTCTTACCTTTAAAAACACATAAATCAGCTTCTGTTATGTTGTTCTGAGATGCTGGTCACAGTGTTCCTCAGTCTTCATACAAAACCTTTTATCTTAGCTTCTTGAATGATGTCCTACATCCTGTTCTGCACATTTCAATCATGTGCCACCTGACCCTCTTTGGCTTGCCTGTTCTCCCTGCTTTTAAAGGCAAACCTCAGTTTTCCAGCCTCAAAGGACTTTCCCTATTTTCTGAGGAATAAAGGTATAATTTGAACATGTATCGTTTTATATAGCACCTAGTTTTTTCAGAATTCTGTAGTAAAATCTTTCGCAATTATTTCATTTGTCATGTTTATAAAATGAACTCTTTGTAAAAAAATTACATACAGATATTATTGTAATAAACACATCTCATACTTTATAAACCACACATAAAAAGAAAATAAAATTTTGAAAATTAACAATTTTATCTTTAATGCAAAAATCATATTTGCTTTTCTTAAAATAATTTTTAATTTTTGTAAATAATTTTAATTGTTAGCAATGCTATTGAATGTGCTTAACTATACACAAGTACTTAAAAAGTCTGCTTTATAATTTTGTATAACACAGGTTTAAAGGCTTACATGTAAATCTGGTTTGCTTCAAAAAGTTTGTCATACCCAGAGGTATTTGAAATATATACCTTTATTAATTCATTTTGTTTCTTTCAAAATTATTCCAAAGTTTATTTTTTAAATTCCACTCTAAATATCTTTTTTCTCTAATAGAAACAAGATCTTGCCTCTTTGGCAGATTTTCAGTGAACAGTTTGAAGTTATGTTTTCAACTTTGTAAGTTATTCAGATATGAGAATTTTAATGGAAGACATACTGTCTTCATTTATAAAATCATTCAAAAGTTTAAACAATTCTCAATTTTCTCAGTGCTTTCCATGTAGCACAAGTTTCATATTCATTATTAAAATATTTTCTTTATCTTAAATAGTCATGTTTTCAAAGTATATATGCTAGAATATATGCTTTGACAACTAATTATCATAATAAAATTTGTGGATTAGTAACTTGTTTTTTTTGAAAATAAAAATATTCAGTGACTACCTAAAATTTTTAAACTTTCACAGAAAGTAGAGAAAATACATGCGATTGTAACTATCACCTATCTTAGACGTTTTATCTATAATTGCTTTTTAGATTAGAGTATTTTTAAAAGAATCTTAGATATCAAGTCATCTATTTGTAAGTATTTAATGATATACATCTAATGGATGAATATCTTTCATGTAACACAATATCCATAACACCTAAAAATTGATAATTTCTTTTAAAAAATTAACTATATAGAAGTATACTTTATATAGTCCAACGTATTTATTTTCAGCTTACAATTGTTCTTTTAAATGTTACTTTGCATTAATTTAATTCTCATGAAATTTCAGATAGTACACAGAGTGTTCTTGTATTCTAAATTAAGCAGCTTCTAACGTTAACATCTTATATAACCACAGATTATTGGTTAAAAATAATAGCTTAACATTGGCATAACTTATTAAATAATGTATTTCAATTCAGATTTCACTAGTTGTTCCACTGCCTTTATTTTTTACCATATTCTAGTTGACATCCCATCTTACATGCCACAGCCATAACTCCTTATTTTCTTCGAATGAATTATTCAGTCTTTCATCAGCTTTAATTGTATCAATGCTTTAGGAGAGGATAATTGAGTTACTTTATAGAGTGCTTATTAATTGGAATTTTTCGGCCTTTTTCTTATGATTACATTAAAATTCGAGACTTTTTTTTTTTTGGTACCAGGTATCAAACTCATGATCTTGTCCTTGCCTGGCAGGTGCTTATGCCTCTAAACTAAATCCCTGGCCCCCTAAAATTCTGTATTTGGATCAGGAATATCACGGATGTCCTGTGATTCATATCCAAGTTATGTGATGTTGATATGGTATGTTACTGGTGATATTAATCTTTGTCACTTGGGGAAGGTGATTTCTTCCCTATCCTTCACTGTAAATTTACTGTGATGAATTTTGTTAAATGCATTTTTGGCTTCCTTGGAGATAATTTTTCCTGTGCTTTATTCAATGATAAATTATGTTAATTAATTTGCAACTCTGGAATGAATTTTTGTGGGCCACGATTCAAAAGCTATTTTTAAGTATTTTGCTGTAAGGTAACCCAGAATCTTTTTTTTTTTTTTTCGTAAAAGATATTTTCAAAGTCAGTTCCCAACTCATTGGAAAATAGCATAATTTTGTCATTTAAGATAAGATAATCTGGAAATTTACTTAGCAAATCACTACTTTGGAATATGTGGTAAACAAATGAATAACTTCTGTTCACCTGTAACCCTGCCAGCACTGTACAACTTTCTCTTCTTTAGAATCACTTGAAAAGGTACACTTGACATTTGATTCAGACCCAGATTGAGTATCATTGGGAAAATTTTATACTAAATATTAGAAATATTTAAACTAGTCATTTCCCTTCTGCTCTTCCATAGCTCACAACCCTTACTGAACTTAGCTGATTGGTGAACTGTGTCATACAGGTTAATCCTTTATTACTTGCTTAGGTCCTTCTCCCACTGTTACCAGTTTCAGGGTCTCACAATGTCCAACAGCATTGTACTAGTCACAATATACCCCCTGCTTTATTTATGTCTCTGAAATTCCTCATGCTGAAAAACTCAGTCAGATCCTCATGTCTTTGGTAAACTGACAGATTATCAAAATGTGAAGTGTTTTCTTTGTTTGTTTGTTTGTATGCTGTTGACTGGTTCCCTTATCAGCCAAGTTAGATCCTAGAGGGCCAGATTTGCATTTTATTGATAGCTAGAAAGCTAAACCCTACCATAAACCAACTGCAAAAAAGTATGCATTTAATAAATGCTTATTGAGCAGAATTGAATCAAACTTGACACTTAAGGAAGGTTGGTGGATTTGATTTTATTTGATATGACACAATTTTTATGAAACTACCAATTAACTGGAGGAAAAGGATAAGGGCTGGTTCTGGCATTCCTTTCACTGAACATTTGACTTTAATTGACTAACTTAAAGTCTTCTTTTTGTTGGTTATTTGCTCCAGAAAAGGCAAGTCCCTTGACAGCCAAATTCCTTTTAATTTCATTTTCCGAGTCAAGAGAGAAAAGAAAGCTCTTTATTTATGAACCTTACAAAACATTCTTAAACATCTGATGCACAAATATTGATCCAGGAAGGTGTTACCTCCTGTGGTTACCCTGTGGGTTTCCACTTTGAATTGCCAGGGAACTCACAGTGAAATAGGAAAGCAATGTCAGGTTACACGTCCTTCTTCTAATACTGAGCAATGGAAGTCATATATTTTTTAAGTTCACAATATCATCTGTTGATATTTAATGTCAGAAAAATAGAAGAAACATATATGGTATGAGAAATTATTGTATATTTTAACTGCTATTTTTCGTTGGCAAAGATAAAGTGAGCTAATTAGTATATAAATAATTAATAAGACTGAAAGGCAAATCATTGTTTTAATGGTTGGCTGAACCATTACTCCCCCCTACTAAATGGTATTTACAATCTTTGCATTTAACTAAGGAAACTGGTCTAATATTTATGTTCAGAGAAAAGAGTAGAAATAAGAGATTATTTTATTCACTGTTAATATTCATTTCATAAATGATTGACCTTTGGTCAGTCACAAAAGGAAAATTTCCTCATTTAGATTGTCAAACTACTTTAAACTTTATTTTTAGATTAAAAATTGTGTAGGCTTCATCTTTTGGTTGCATTGGTCTTTTTTTTAAATTTGTTTGCATGTGTGTTTGTTTGTTTTATTGAGAGAAAGCATCATTCCAAGCAAGTTCACTATAATTTTAAGTAGAGGAGTTTCATGGTACAATGAAATAATCTATCCAGTAAAGTAATTTGAGATAATGAAATGTACAATCCTAAATACAATTTCAAAACTCCAATGGCAGAAAATGATTAATGGAATGAATGAAACTGAGTCAGTTGTGCAACAGGAACTCACAATGTAACATGATTGCTTTCCCCCAAAATTTTTCTTAATCAATTGTTGTTAAGTAATTCAGCATTTCTTACTTCATTCTAATTAAAGGTTTTGGTCAATAACTATAAACTGTAGGGAACACACTTTCATTCAGTAAGAGAAAACACTAACTGCTATGCCTAAAAATGAATAAATATGCTATGAGAAGACTAATGTCCATTCACTGAAAACAAACAAAAAACAGCTTGAGGAATAATACTAGAATTCAGCAATTAAGGTAAGGTATTTCACTAGAATCATGACTCTCCAACTTTATTTCAGGACCATTTAAATCAATCTTTAATATTATTGAAGACTCCAAAGAACCTTTTTTTGGTGTGGTTACCTTTACCACATTACAAAATAAAATGGAAAAATTTCAAACTCTAAAAATATTTATTCAAGGAGAAGCTGAGAAGATGGTGGATCAACAGGCAGCAAAGTAAAGAGCCTCTCTGAGAGAAACAGCTCAGATGCTGGAATAAAACATCCTGGAGAAGACCAGATGAAAGGAGATGGATCCTCTAAAAAGCAAGAAAGAAAAGAAAAGCATGGACAGAAAGCTACAGCCAGACACACTCACACAGAACTGGTCCCACTCTGTGTGAAACTCCACTGGAATCTGAGGACACATGGTCATGGTGAAGTTGGGGGTTGGCAAGCCTGAGGGCCTTGGTGGGAGGTTGCAGTTGTGAAGGAGAGCAGCAGACCAGAGAACTGCACTGGTTCATGATGAGTGTGGGGTACTCAGTTCTCCTGTGGGAGTGGGTGATTGACCAGGTGATATTTTGGACTTGGGCAGGAGCAGCCCGAAAGCAGAACTGCAGCAGCTTCAGTCAGCCACTCCTAGCACAGAGCAGATTGGTGAGAATTGCTTGGACTGAGTCCCACCCCTATGCATGATCCAATAGCCAAGGACAAGGTCTCCCTGAAGCTATCCCTAACCAGCTCTGTCCTTGTGGCACACACTAACATGGTGAATACTCCCAGTGGTTGTCCAGCTCAGTAGGGAGGGGCTAGTCTGTCCTGTCCCTGCTGGTACTCCAGTGGTCACCAGCAGACTGGGGAGGGGAGCAATCCCTAGCCGGCATGCTTCAGAGGAATTGTAGCCAATACAGGAATTGCTGGGGACCCTCACTATCCACTTGTCTGGAAGAAACCAGAAACACGACAAAAGGAAGCAACAAAAGGAAGTCTCCAGCCTCTAATCCAAGCAGTACTGGCCCAGGAGAAGTAAACATGGAAGAGATTGGGGGTTGCACACCCACAGTTTCTGAAGAAACAGTATCTGACATAAAGAGATATCTTTGTGAAATTATAAAAGGACTTAAAACATAAATATTAATACAAGTAATGGAAGCTATAAGAAAAATAAATTAAAAACTCCATTGAAAGCTGGCAAAACTGCTTCAAAGAAACTAAACACAGACTATAAAACCTTGAAGACAGGTTTGCAACTCGTGATCGTAAAAGGAAAGATTTCTTAAAAATAAGAAGGAACCAGTAAGTAAAAATACAAAGGCTAGAAGATAACAAGAGGATCTGTAACTTAAGAATAAAAAATGTGAGTGAGGAAGCAGGGATAAACACAAATAAAGTACAAAGGCTATTTACAGAAATAATTAAAGAAAACTTCCCAAACATAAGAAAAGGAAATGATATTCAGATATATGAGGCATACAGAACTCCGGCCAGCTATAACCAAAATAGATCTATACCCAGAAAAATAATAATCAAGATCCCAGAAATTCAACATAAGAAAAGAATATTAAAAGCTGTCAGAGAAAAGAAACAGATCACCTATAAAGGAAAACCCATCAGATTCATAACAAACTTCTCGACACAAGCCATCAAATCAAGAAGAGCTTGGAGTGCAGTACTCCAAGCCCTGAAAGAGAATAATCTCCAACCCAGATTGATGTACCCTGCAAAACTATCTCTCAAAATTAATGGAGAAACAAGATGCCTCAATGACAAAGAGGAACTGGGGGAGTTCATGACCACCAATTCAACCCTATGGAAAATACTGAAGGACATACTAAAGAGAGAAAAAATAAAAAGATCATGGCCTCAGAAATAGCAGCAGAAGGGGCTCACTGAACAGGGAAGACACTGGAATGAAGAGGAAAAGTAGACAGCCAATAACAGAAATATAACATGGCAGAGATGAGGCAGAGAATATTGGCCATAATTGCTAACATAGATAGCCTTAATACTCTAATAGAAAGAAACACAGACGGAGTGGATCAGGAGATAGAGTCCATCAAGATGCTTTATCTAAGAAATATAATTAACCTGAAAGATGAAAAAATAATGCTCTATGTGACAGGGAACCAAAAGAGAGAGAGAGAGAGAGAGAGAGAGAGAGATAGCTTGCTCTTCAGCTGCAGATTGGTTGGAGAGACCTAACACTTTTTTACAATTGAGAACTACTCAGCTATAAGGAAGGTAACCCTTGAGGCTCTTGTAAGTAAATGAATGCAACTTGAGATCATGCTCGGGGTAAAAAGGTTCAGAACCACCTAGGTAAATAGCAGATTGCCTCCCTAATCTAAAAACTAAAGAAGTTAGTAAGATACAAAATATACAATGCACCCTGTAAAAGTGAAAGGGGAGGAATTGTCTTGAAAGTCAGAGGACATTGTTAATCTTGTATCATGATCTGAAACCCATATTGTTTTCATCGCTCTGTTTAGTTTGGTTATATTCTGTTCCAGTCTGTCTACTTGCACTAGATTTGATGGCGTGGACAGCTATTCCAGAGATAGCGGGACATATATACTACTGTAACCATTTTTAATTTCCTATTAACTTAATCTGAAGCCCTGTATTGCTTTCACTGTCTTGTTTTGACTGATTTTATTTGAGTCTGTTTTGTTAGATCACTGTTTGTCTTGACTGATTTTATTCGAATCTGTTATGTTTGATAGTATCAAGTCTGAGAGTATAGGCAACTACTCTGAAGAAAATAAGATTCACTGTGATAACCCACTCTGGTTTGACCTTCTTTTGAAGTCCTATAATGTCTCCAATGTTTTGTTTTTATTGATTTTGTTCTGTACTGCTATGTTCAATTTTATTCTGCCTGATGATATGGGCAATTCTATTGAAGATAACAAGAGACATCATGGAGACCATTGTAAATCACCTTGCATTTTAGTTTTAAGTCATGTACTATGTCCATCCATTTGTTTGGACTGACCCCATTTTGTTTTCTCATTTGGTTTTATTCTCTTGAAGATAAAAAATAATAAAAATTAAAACATTTATTCAAAAATACCAACACAAATAACTATTTTTAAAAGATCTACTACTGAGGACCAGTTTGACAAGGGTACAGAGCAGGCATTAATTGATATTAACAAATTGACATAAAAATAAATTTAGTTAAGAGCCTGTCCTAAGCCTAAATGACTTGTGGCAAGACCAGTGACTGGGTTAGGGACAGATTAATCCTTAGGCTAAAGCCCAGGACGAAAACCAGCAAATAGTCTGTGACGTCTTGGTGTCTCAAAGCAATACAAAAGGACGGCTGTGGACTTTGGCTCACCTGAATTCCTTCAAGCTCAGACAATCAGGTTATAATTAACCATGATCTGCTGTGTGCTTTTCCAAAAATGGACTGTTCTTCAATCCTTGAACATTGACTGTGTTAATAATTTACTCCCACCACTTTCTGCAGCCCACCAGCACACCCCCCAATCAAACTGGTCATCTAATACAGGACAGGAACACCTGTCTTAGTCCTTATTGGGCTTTGACTATCTTGGTGTCCGTTATAAATGAAATATGTATCTTGTCTGTGTTTTATTTTGTCACCCCCTGAGCAGATTGGTGGTCCTAAGCCAAGTTCCCGATAATCTACGTATTTTAAAAAATTTTGGTGAGAATCACACTGCTTCACATTTTTTTGCAAGTCACCATAATGTATCACAATAGAAAACAGCCAAATTTTCATACCTGCTTCCATGTTCAGTCTGTGGCACCAGCACACACACATAGCCTCTGAAAATCTCCATAGCACATTTTAACAAAATGAGAGTAAAAAGCAGATTACATCTTGGAGCTGTTGCAAAAGTAACTTGGGCTACCAAACCTCACAAAAGACCAATGTGCTCCCCATGGGTGCTCAGAAGCACTGAGTTGGAAGAACTCAAAGGAAGAGATCAAGATATCAATTCCATTCCCAGAAAGTCACCCCTCTACTTCTGCTTCCTAAACCATAATGACAGGAGGTTACCTGGTTACTTTTTAAAAAGAGAATTCGATGAAAGATAAACAGTTTTGGTTGATTTGTTTTCTATTTTTGGTTTTTATAATCTGTGGATTTGGGCATGAAAAGAAGTATAGAAATGTATACCGTACATGTGTGCATTTTAATGTGATAAAGTGGATTACATCACAGAAATACTTCAGTTACATTTCTGTCTCCAGAAATTTATTAGGAAAACAACCTTAGACTACTCAGTTAAGCTCAATGACTATATACCTCTCAAACTTTTAAGAGGATAAAAACATAATAATAAACTATTTTATTGATTCACATTATTTCTGTGTCTCTTCTAATATGTAATAATCATTTTGTGATTTCTTAGCTAAACTTACTATTCTCACTTTAATCGTACTAGTTTTGTTGCTTGCAGAACATCCAATAGATATTCAGTGACATGGGCATTGTGTGTAATATGCCTCCTAGCCATAAATTCAAAACCTAATTGTTTACCTGTTGTAAGGTGTATTACGAAATTATCAATTATAGTAGCAAACTGATGTATCATAAAAATACATCATGTGTCTTAACAGTGAGCTGTTCCAGACATACATTTTTTGTTTTGTATACAATTACATAAAATAATATCATAAAAAATAATTGTTGAATGTGCATTTGTTGAATGAATATATAAATGAATTGTGAATTAGTAAAAATATTCATTTCCTGCACCTGGTAAATTTTCAAATAGTGCCCTGAAATTTTCTAAATATAAATACTATGGTTAATTTCACACTAGTATGTCCCAATAGCGTGTTAGAATAAGAGACCTTAAAGCATACTTGTTTTCTCAGTTCAAACATTTTTCGTATACTTTTTCCTGCTGAAAACTACAGGAAGAACTCATTCTTCATAAAACAGTTCATTTCGTTTGATCATGTGATCTTTTTATGCTGAAAATTTATCCTGTTGATTTTCTAGTGCCTAAAAGTTAAGTCCCTGTGTTTTCAGCTCCTAAGCAATTCCTAAGTAGATAAAAAAAAACTTTAGGGGCACAACTCTGAAGCATAAATCAACAATCCTGAATCTATAAAAATAATTACTGCCTAGCTACTTTTGATTTGTCTATATTGCCTTTCTGTAACCGCAACAGAGGTTGAGTGAGCTATTTCTGTTTTGAAGAGAGAAACTCACTTCCTGCACTGCATGGGCACGACTGTATACCTAACATGTTTTCTCTATGTTTCTGTTTAATGCCAGCCATTACCATGCGTGTGGAAAAGTTGACTGCAGGAGGAAGAACGGGAAGAAATCAAAGTCAACCAAGAAATATGGATAGTAGATCGGCAAAGGCATGGGTTTCACTTCGAGCCCTTTAGTCCAAAAGACAGACAGACACAAAATAAAATACTTTGTATCTTTCAAGTCCAACTCTTACAAGAAATATTGCAACACCAATTAACAAAATGAGTGGAAAAGATAAGATTTAATTCTGATAATAAGCATGTTTAAAAATGAGTTGTAAGAATTGCTGAAAGTATAAGTAATAAGAGAGCAGTGACGTTGATTAAAAGACATTTTTTCATTATACAGTTAATAAATTCTTTGTATTCTTTCACTTTTTATCCAATAGAAACTTTCTGCATGATTGGCTTTTGGCTTTCATTTTCTTCATATTTCTTGAAACATTTCTTTCATTTGGACTCCCATGTCATATTACTTTTATCCTCCTCATTTTTTGAGTAATAGGCAAGATTCCCAACTCTCAGTTCCTTAGGCAAAGCGATTGTCTGCCTAAAGAAGTCTCAATAACTGATCACAATTTCTTTGCATGTTAATGCATTTTAGCAATATCAGTAGTATTTTTTTGAGATTATCTTTTTTTTTCTAGAGTTGTTAAATACCAACGTTCCCAAATAGCTTTTAGTCATTTTGATACATCAAAACCACTCATTGGTACCTACAATGCCTTTCAAGAGTGTCTTAATGAATTTGGTGCAGTTCATGAAATAAGAATTACACAGGACTCTTTCAGCCTGCCTCATCTTATACTGCAAGGTTTGCTTTATTTTCCTCAATATTTAGGGGGAAAATTCATCTACACCCTCTGGGATGTCATACTCATGATTGGCATTTTTCATAGGTACCCAGCATGGTAGCATCAATATTTACTCTGCTCTCAAAGTGAGTCTAAGTGGAACTTCCAATATTTTTTCATGGTTTGCTCATAGCAGTATTAGTCAATCATCCATAATGAGGATTCTATAAATGACTGAAGATGCTATTAATTTTCTCCAGGAGCAGATAGGCTAAAACAGCTCTGAAATCCATTGTTTACATTTACACATCTAGTCTTTCTATTTTATTAACGTATTTCCTAATCTTCCCTAATTCAGTTAGATGAATTGTTTGCCACTCAGCAGGCAAGAGTCAGAAAGTCATGATAAGTTTGTAGGGTTTTATGTTCATTCTTAAGGCTCATATCTATCCAAGTGATTAATGGTGGGTGATGGGTCTGAAATGGCACTTTAAGTAAAAACAACCTAAAAGAAATAATAAAAAGTTGTCATTCAAGGGTTCAATTAAGTAATTAGTTCATTGTTAGAAAGATATCAAAATCCTTGCCACTGTCAGGCTTGTTTGCATGTCTGATTCTATCCAGCAACATCAGTTTGACAAATTCTATAGCTACAACTTCAGCAAAATGTCCTACATATTTTCTCTATCTGTCTATAACAAACTAATTTTCTCATTCAGGCAACATGAAGTTTAATATTTACTGATACATTGTAAGATTGTGTGATCTTCATCGTGTTTTTGAACAATTAGTGTAAGCAGTGCTTTTTAAAAGTGAAATTTATGAAATATTTTAACCACCAATTTAGAAACCAACAGTAATTCACATCTAAACAAGAAGCATTAACATTTAAGAAAAAACTATAGTCAGGTTTTAATGTTGTCAGATATGAGAAACCCATTTTTTTCTTATAAAGCAAATGGGCAATAATTATTTTTATTTTCTTTAAAACACTGCAGCATCTCATTGCAAAATAGGTCACTATATATATATATATATATATATATATATATATATATACAATATAGCTCTTTTAGCAGACTATCTGATAATGAGCTAATCAATGAATCAGGTATACTAAAGAGCATAATTTTCAATATAAAAAACTGTCTAATATTCTTCATAGATTTTCTTAAGACATGAAAATAGCATAATTCCAAAATAATAAGATAAAATTATTGCCAGAGAGCTGCTGAGGCTGGCTGTACTGTGGTTTCTGGAAATTGATTATTACTCTGGATCCAAATACAACTGGGGTCTCTGTATGCTACCCACTGTATCGTGAACGGGAAGTTCAGCCAACCCATAGTTTATTTGCTCAAGCTAGACAACTAATCTAAAAAATGTAAGTTTTTTTAGTTTCTCATTTAGCCTGACTGTTTCCACTGATACTGTATAAAGGAGAACTGCCAAAACTGTACTTCATTTTGGGCTACAGAGAAAGCTCAGAGATATAAATGTAGGGGAGTTATTGTGCTGTGAGTTTTTAATCTTTTAAGTTCTTCACTGAAACTTGTTTCATTAAAATGGGAGAAACCTGTCAGGAAACTGCCTCTGTAGTTTGTATTATTCTCTGAGATTTGGTGATCTGCTTTATGTATAAGACTCCCCCCTAGACAGTTTATTGTGCTTTCCAAGCCATAAGCTTTTCTGGTTATGTTTTGAATTTGTGATGACATTGTTTTGGTTTAATTTGACATCTAATGTATGTCTTAGATTAGTTTGATGCTCATTTAAAGTAATATTTAATAATAGCCTGAGAATTTGAAACTTTTTCCAACACTCATATGTAGAAGAGTTACTAGAGATGCCAATTTATGCCACAGAAACACTTTTTATGCCTTCAGTATCTGCTAATTTGTTCTTTAAAAAAAAAAGAATATTTTGACTGGAGGCAGAATCTGTCCTTTTCCTTGGTGAAAAGCTATTTTCAAAATTTACCTTTGATCAAATTTACAAATACTTTTCAAAATGGATCAGTTTTTGTATGATAATATAATTCTTAGGAATATAAATGTGACATTCCATTTTGTGACATTTTCTTTCAGGAATAGAACATTATAGCATGGCAAATGGAATTTTCTAGGTTTCTCAAGTCTTTTAAATTCATTTGCTTTCCATTGTTTAAGATTTTAGTTAAAACTAATTTTGTGGGGTTTTTTTAGTAATTTTTCTCCCTGGGCACATATTCTAGGAGTTTTACATGTTGTATTTGTTTTATAAAAAGTTTAAAAATTAATAAAAACTTAATTCTTTTGCACTCTTTATCTCTTGATGAGAATGCAAACTAGGATTAGGGACTGATATGAGATGATTAATTCAAGGTCACAGAGGGGAGAAAGAATGAGAATTGTGTGTTCTTAATAGTCTACTAGTCTTAATGAACCTACTCAATAGCTATGATTGATGGAATGCATTTATTAAACACTGAATGTCTATAGCAAATTGTCCCAGAACTTGGAATTTCGAATGAAACACGATGGCCTTTACACATGCTGTTTTCAATCAACTTTTAGCCAATGGATAAATAAAGATGAACAGATACAATTTTTCCATTTAAAAATCATGGACTATTATTTCCTAGGGTGCTAGACACTATGGTGAAGGCTGAGAAAGGAAACAGTTGAGTAAGAATATGAATCCTCCAAAGAGAAAAGACTGATCAAGGAGACAGCCATGTATCAACTAATTCTATTAGAGAAAATAAGATAGGAGAAAGAAAAAAATGTAACAAGGAGGAAATAAAAGGTCCATTTGAGATTTTAGCATTTTGCCTATATGCAGGTAAATTTTAATCTACTCCATAGTAAACTGACTGGTGAGATGGGTTACATTTCATACTGTTTTTCTATCTGGTCTGGAACCTGCATGAATCATGTAAGGTATAGAGCCATCCTAGACACCCACAGGATGTCTCCAAATAACTTTAACTATCTAAAATATAAAAATGTTCTCCAGAAAACACATTTAGCGCTAGAAGTGAATAGATATAGTGGCACATATTTTCTAGCTAATGACTCACTGCTCTCATTAAAAAACCAACAACTCATAAAGTTTTTGTTTTGTTTCACTTCCAAATATCTAAGATCAGAATTTTATATTGTCAAATGCTAGTAACAGTCAGTGAACTTCTGATAAATAAAATGTGATGCCTCACTAAAAGCCCTAAATTCAGGGACTGTTTTTGCAATAACCTAGGATAAATGTGTAATTAAAAATGTGAAGTACAGAATGGTATATTTCACTGAATTAGCATTTCTGACCATTTTAACATATTTAATGTTAGGCTCCTCTGATTTATTTTACTTTACATTCCCTGAAATTTAGGCACTATGTTTAGAAATAGTACTAACCTGTTCTGCCCTATCCTTCTGCTATACTAGAAGCCCTGCAGTGCTCAGATCTGGTGAAAAGAGAACTGAATTTGGAGCTATAACCCTTAATTAAAACCCAGCTTTGATACTAATTAACAGTGTGATCTCACACATGTCATGCTGATCATCCCCGGCCACCATCTCCGTATCTATAAAAAGTGGACAGTTGCCATTATCTTATAGTCATCATTATGGTTAAATGAGGTAACATGAAAAAAAAAACAGTGGCGGTTTGACCATAATAGCTGACCGCTTCCTCAGTGCTCAGTGTGTAATGCTGTTAAAATGAATATACTCAAGTTAGCTGGTTCAGTTATGTCATCCAGCAATTCAGCAATTTGTCATAATGTTCAAGAGACAGTGATGTCATTGTTTTCTTTTGACTCAAAGTAAATACTTAACACATTTTTGAGTGAACAAATGAATAAGTAGCTGTGGAAAGTAACAAAAAAAATCTTCAATAAAGCCATCTTTTCATTCTATATTAACATGGAAAGTAAGTTCAATCAAGCTACCTAAATAGTTTAGTATAGAACTTTCAAAGGCTGAAAAATAAATGGTTTATATGTTATTTTACATTTCAGAGATGCAAGAGTCAAGAAATGCGGATGAGTTTGTGTCCAATCAAATTGCAATAAGTGACAATATTTTCTGATTTAATGTAGAACTAAAACAAAGTTCTCATTTTTCAACTTTTTTTTTTTTTTGGTCTTTTTGAGACAGGGTTTTGCTATGCAGTTCAGGCTGATCTTGAATTCACTTCATAGTCCTGATTGGCCTCAAACTCATGGTGATTTTCCTGTCTCAGCCTCCTGAGTGCTGGGGTTGCATCTGTGTGCCTAGTTATCTTCTTAACCTTCGCTTTTAAAAGATCTGTTAGAAAAACTTCATTGAATTTTCATCGAGATAGCTACTAGGGGCCAACACTGTACTAACTGTTCCATAGGATTGTCTTACTGTTAGAGTACAAATTCTAATCTCAACATAAATCCAACAAATTTTAAGGATAGGAATCACAATCTCAAATTGACAGATAGAGGAAAAAGATTCAGAGAGGTCAATCTGTAAGAAACAGACCTGGGAAACACACCCACATTCTAATTCTGTAGGCAATGTAGTTAACACTACACTCCATCGATTTCATCACCAAGACAAATAAGCTGGTGAATGTTTGGTTTTTAGGATTTTTTTTTGCCATCAAAGACAGTTTCTCTTTGATAATACTGCAACTATGGGAGCTCACTCTAATTGCAAGACATTACTGCTATCAAACTTACAATTTAGAGCTCTTATCATAATAATAACTATAGTATCCATGAGACTCTGTTTAGCTAGCTTTGTTACCTTAAAGGGCAAGGGTGATAGCTTATGTCACTTGTTTCACAAATAGCTGTAAGGAGAAAAAAGAAAATCTGTTTCACATTCAAATCCAAATGAATTACAAAAGGCTAAATTGCTATAAAATGTATTTACTATTCTAGCTTAGGTGAGATCAAAGAAAAAAAAATTGCTGAAAAAGAAACAATTTTTAAATCTAACTTCCTATGAAAAGCTAATTATTTTTCATATGTTTAGAGTGTGCTTGAAAAGGAAGACAGAAAATTCATAAATCCTCAAGTGACAAAGTAGACTTTCTTGTATTCAATCATTTAATAGCTCCTGGAAAAAACACACAATCACCACGTGGCAAAATTAATGTTTTACAAACTTCAGTGTCACACTTAAAATGAGCTAAACTGAAACATAAATGTTTCCATGCTACCACATTAGATAATTGGATGTCTTGTCTCAAAACCCAATTAGATGTAGGTTCCACTGGACTGATTGGGGAAGACAACAGAACTGAAGGAATTTCCTGAATGAGAAAGTACAAATGACAATTATGTTATGAGCAATAGTTATCTTAATAGGAGCTTTTTTTAAAAGGAGCTTTGATATTGTGGAAGATGAAAACATATCAGATTGCTTTGCACATGTTAGTAAAATTTTGTATGAATTAGTAATTTCCGGCAACTCAGCTAATGGAGGTGGTATTTGGATATAGAACATTCTAAATGTCAATACTGTGCTCTGCACAGTTCTTTGAACATAGAGAACTCTAGATAAGCAATTGTATTAAGCAAATGAAATAATTTAAGATTTAATTCAGTGAATTTTTCTTATTTTCTACTAAAAATGCATTTATGTTATGTTATGATGAGTTTTTTTTTCTTTTTTTCCATGGAACATGTTTTGAATATTTTACTCTTTTTTTGTGGCAGAAAAATTCCGTTTTGGTTTGTTTTGTTTTGTTCCTGAAGTTTTCACATGTTGAACATCTGGATGTCATAGCATCAAAGTCAGTTGACACAGCAAACCAATAGGTGTTCTTTTTGCTCATAAGCAAATGAGATGCATGATTGCCTTTTATCAAGCCTCCTCTTAACTTGGTGAGTAGAATCAGTCTCTGATCAATAAATAACAAATCATCTGTTTCATGAATCAGACCTGTCAAAGCAAAGCAGTGCTGTGTGCTGGGCTCTCTCTTCTGTGCATGTTCAGGCCTGGTAGCAGCTGGATAATTAAAAAATGCCTTCTTACACTTTTGACAGTTGCTTGGATATTCCATGTCAGCACTGCACAAGTTTACTAGTTATTTAGATTTATTATTCCTCCCTCCTTACTTCCTTCCCCTGTACCTTTGAATCAAGCTTTGCATCTCTTGTGAAAAGAAGGGGAAAGAAAATGAAAACATAAAATAGATGCAGATAAATGGGTAATCAGTTGGCTATTTGAATTTCTTTTGGTTGCATCTTAACAAAAATCACTATATTTCTTCTACTTTTATGCAGTTTGCTATTATGGAAATAATTAACATGAATGAAGTGGTAATAACTGGTAAATCCTTCTCAAGTTGTTCTTTCACTTTATTCCTTTGCAAATGATAATAAAAATAATGACAGCTAACATATATAAATACCCTTCTCTCCAGCCACTTTTGGCGCTTCACCTCTTTTGGGGCTAAGGGAATAGGTCACAGTATGCTCAGCACATTCAGGGTACCGATTGTACTGTACGATACCACCATTTGAAGGTAACTGTAAAAGTAAAAATAGTTTATTTATAGTATTTTTTTGTTATCATTTGGTTTTTTTAATGCTTTATGTTGCGCATTTGTTTCAAAGGCGGGCAAGACTCACTCTGTCAGATTTATAAGGGAATCTGACTTAAAAGCGTTCTCCTGGCACAGAACTCGTAATTCAGGAATTTGCAGTATTCAGAATACTTTTCCCTCTCAACTTTTCCAATCTAAACCCAATAATTCCTCTAGTGTCCAGATTAGTTTCTTTAAGGAATGATCCATCTATTCTAAGGTCATCCCATTCTTTCAGCCTTTATGTGCATGGTACATTCTCAACTACGTCTCAGTTGCTCTTGAATTGCTCCCTGGTTCCTGCATGTACAGAAGCTAAATTGTTTTAGGGAAGCACTAAAACTAACAAGTTCCTCAGGAATGCCACCACAGATACTAGGAGCAGTTCACTGCATTTATGAACAATGAAAGTTCATCTGACATTTACATTGGTTTTTGCTATGGAAGATCCTGGATATTATGAATACTTTGAGTTATTTTACTCCGAGATTTATAAAAAATACTTAGTGTGTTTTACTCCACGTTACACTTTTCAAGCATTTCTAAATTAGAGTTATATTAATGAGTTTTTAAATAAGACTATTCTGCAATGTAAATTTAATGATTAAGAATAGAATCAGATGAACCTATATCAATAAATTTTCATTATTGTGAGAGTTTGATGTTATTCACTGTCTGCTGATGAGCTGATCATTTCATTTTTTTTCTGCAATTCATTCTATACCTTTATAACTTTCATGCTTAAACATTTTATGATTGAAAATTAAGTAACTTGTTTCTCTACTTTATTTATTCTGGATCAAATATAAATCTCTTGCAAATACACCAAAAAGAAATGAAATGATTTCATGTTGTCTCATGTGTATCTTTTGGTTCTTTTTTTCTTCCTTTTATTATATCTCTATGCACTTCTTTTTCTGTCCTTCATTTTGTGTCTCTCCAAAATCCTTCCTTAAAATACTTTCTTCTAAAAATTCAAGTGTAAGCAGTAGGTTGCTATTTGGAATTTACACATACAGTGTGTTTATGTAGGACAGGACAGTTAAGATCACAGACTTAGGCCAAACCACCCACTCAGCTGTGTGACGCTGGGCAAGTTAGTTTGCCTTATTTTGTCCCCTTCTCTTTTAAAGTTCAGATTGAAATATTCGCCTTGTAGAATGCATTGAGATATGTGTAAACTACTTCTTTAAAGCTTATATACAAAAACTTGACACATTGTAGGGTAATACCACCGTTTGCTAAATGAATAAATAATGTTACCTTTGTATTGAGAATTTATTTGAAGCCCTCTATGCCCTTATAAAGTAAGATTCATAATACTTCTACAGAATGATTATATTGGTTTCTATTTATTTCACAGTAATAAAAAAAAAGCATAAATCTAAGTGAGGACTTAGGGAAAAATCCGATCTCGCCCTATCATTCTTTCATTCCAATACTCTTACTGTCTATTTAAATAGCTATTTTCTGATGATATGGAAAAGAATAATCTTTCCTTAATAGTTTCATCCAGTCTTCTACATCAAAATGAGCATTTAAGTTATATATACACCTCTTTTTCTATCCTTAACTGTGTTTATTGTATATGAATCTTGATTTCCTCAATGTCCCTTTTGACTACAGAGCTCACAAGGGCTCTAGGATTCCAGACGGTGTCACGAGAACTCTGACAAGAGCTAATTGTACCTGGCACACACTTCTCGTCTTGTTAGCATCCCGGTTTTGGCATGGTCAGGGTTGTCTTCTTTTTAGTGAATTTAATCCATCTTTGTAGACAACACAACGCAACTGTTTCCTGCTACTTACTGTATTCTTTAAACTTAATTTACTGCTTATTAAACTTGGCTTCTGCTTCATTCATTCCATTCATTCACTCCCCACATAATAAGTCACTTTAAACAGCATCATATTGACATGCTTAAATAATGCACGCTGATAGTTTCTAAGTCATAGCAGGTACTGGCTTTTTTTTTTTTTAATTTGGAAACTTCAGAGTTAAAGCTGACCCCAAATGGAATTCACAGAGCAGTTTCCCACTAATGACTCATGGCAGGTGCATAAATATGCTCTCTCTTCATCCAGCTCAACGTACCAGAGCCCATTTTGCTTATCACTTATAGTGATGCTTTTTTACCAAGCCAATTTGTTCAGATGTCTTCATTCAGTCGGAGACAGAAATTTCCGCTGCAATTGTCTGGGTCAATGTTTTTCAAGAGAATTCTTGAATTTTTTGTATCCACTTCCAATATATTTTATCTACATTTGAAAATTTTAAAATCTCTCATCCTTGTAAGTTATAAAGAGAAGCATTGTTATCACATTGTAACTTTCTCAGGCATGATATATTGATGTTTATAAAATGAGCTATGAACATTTAAAACTTGCAGGAAAGTCTAGAATCTGGCAAAGAGCCTAAAGTTGGCATTATGTTCTGAAAAAAGAATATAATCAAAGTGAGACCTTGAACTAGAATCAGAAGTCAAATCCAGATGGTAAAAAGATTACTAAATATTTCATCCCATTAAGTTGTTTAGAATGGCGTGTGTAGTCTTAAACCTCTCATCTTCCTTTCCTAGCATTTTAAATTTCCCCAGACATTCCTATTTTTTCTCCATATCTTACAAGCTCTACCTTTATCTGGTTTGTTCTATCAAGGTAAAGAATTTCAAAATACCCAAAACGTTAAAGAACAAGTTGATAAACACTGGGATACTAACACTAAGATTTGTAAAATTTTAGTGTTTATTGTGTTTTCTATAGATCTTTTAAAAGGGGAAAAATTACAAATCAATTTATAATTTATTGTTTTTCAATAATTCCATGTCTACTACTTTCTTCTTGTACATGTGCATTTATCTTAACTTGCTATATTATATTCTCATGTATGTGCATACTTAACTGCCATACATATGCACAGCCATCATAAATACTACGCTTAGTACATGTAATACTCATGGTACAATCCTTATTTCTTGTGTGCTCTCCAATTTAGATAAATTGTATTATATTAAATGTGTTATTGTGTACATTTTTTATTATTCATTATTTCATTTTAATCTTTACCCATGTGAACATGAGCATCCCTACTTTGTTAAATCTAATTGCTTTTTTTGATATTTAATAATATTCATCATCCTTCCGTTACTTAGGGGCATTTGTTTGCAGGAAGCTCCATGGTAACACCAGTCTGCAGAAGCTCAAGTCCTACCTATAAAATGGGGTGACAATATATATAACCTATGAATGCTCTTGTATACATTAAGGGATTTCTAGGTTACTCACAAAACATGATATAATGTAAATGTTATGCAAATAATGTTATGTTGAATCATCTTGGGAATAGCATCAGGTAAAAAGTCTACATGTTCAGTAGAAAACCAAGGGATTTTTTTTTTCCTAATTTCATTCTGCTGTTGAATCCATGGATAGGAAACTCATGAATGCAGAGATCAGACTGAATATGCATTTACCACTGTTTCTGTATTCATTTCCCTATTCAGAAATAATTGTTCTTAATTTTGACTTTTGTAGACCATGTAACAAATGTTCTTGTTTGTGTTTCCTTGTAGAAATGCTGCACTATTGCTTTGTCTAATTGTGGCCTCATTGAGTTGAGCACGTACCGCAGTCGGCCTCATCTGTAGTTTCGTTTTCCTCATGTCAGTTACTAATGGGCAACTGTGTTCTGAAACAACTAAACAGAAATTTCTCCAAATAAACTATGCATAAGCTTAAAATTGGATGGTACTCTTCTGTTATTGATAAAATTTCACACCCCCGCACTTGGTCTCACTCAGGATAACCCTACCCTTTGTTTGGAATATCCATGTGTTACGTGCTGATGGACCAACATCTTCAGAGCAGTGACCCAGGGTCACCTGAGGCAGACATCGTCCTTCTGAAATGTTGGCAGCAGGATAACCGTAGCTTACAGCTGTTATCACACTGTCTATAGCATTTACCTCACCTCTTACCATGTAGGTGTAACCGCCTTATGTCCTGACAAGAAGTAGGTTGAACATGGGATAATACGATTTTGAGGAAGATCAGTCACATAACTTGTGTAGGCTGCAGTATGTCGTTATAATGGTCCTCTTTTATTACTTTTCATTTTGTCACATTTTTAATCTGCTTAATTTTTCAAGAAAACTTTAGGTGTGAAAAAAACAGTGTAGCATCTATAGTTCAGGCATCAACCAAAGGTTTTGAAATTCAGTTATTTGAGGTGTACAAATCAACATTTATATTATATTCTAGGTTATGTCATCATAACACAATTCAATTTTCATTTATGTCACTCCAGAAAGAAATTCCATACCTATTAGAACTCCATTTTTGCAATCCCTGAACCCCAGGTAACTGTTAAACTAGATTTTCTCTCTATAAATTTACCTGTTCTGGACATTTCATTTTAATGAGATCAAATTATAGGTGACCAACTTGTTTTAGTTAGTATACTTTCCAAGTTTACCCATGTTGCAGCATATGTCTGTCCTTCCTATCTGTTGCCAAATACTGTTCCAGTGTATGAATGCCCCATAATTTGTTTATCCATTCACTGACACTTGCTGGACATTGGGGTTGTCTTCAACTTTGTGTTGTAAATTGTTGCTAAAAATATTGTGTATAAGAATTTTGCATACATATATGGTTTTATCGCTCTTGTGTGTGTTCCTAGGAATTTTCACATCATTCAGTAACTGCATGTTTAACATCTGAGGAAGGACTAGCCTGTCTTTCAATGTGGCTGCACAATTTTTATAGTCCTCCTAACAATGTATGGTAGCAGGAAGCCAGCTGTCTACATCCTTGCTGATACTTATTGTCAGATTTTTAAATTTTCACTGTAGCCTCCTTACTAGCTTTGCTATGTTTTGTCTTCGCTTTGATTTATATTTTATAATGAATAATGATATTGAGCTTTTTAAATATACGATTGGCAATTTAAATGTTTTTGAAAAACGTCAATCACACATTGTTCTTTCACTTTGTTTTTCTTTTGATTACTAGGTTTTTATGACTGACATAGCATTTTTGTGTTTTTAATACATATTGGTTAGTAAACATGTAATTTGCACTCATACTGTGGTTTGTCTTTTGACCTTTTGAATAAAGTGTCCTTTAAAGCTCCCAATTATTTAATTTGATAAAAATCCAATATACTGTTTTGTTTCATCACTCATGATTTTGGTGCCATATCTAAAAAAACCGCTAGTCAATCTGAGGGAGGTCACAAAGATTTACTCCCAGATTTTCTTCTAAGATTTAGATAAAATAGTTTTAGCACTTTACCCTGTATGTTTATGATCCTTTTTGAGTTCACTGTCACCTGTCATACAAGTTAGGAGCACAATTTTATTTTTTGCATATGAACATTGTGTGTTCTATTGTTCCAACCTGTGTGTTTCATCTGAAGTGTTTAATACATTTCTACTTAATATAATGACTGAGAAGTAGGACTCATCTATTATTTTGCCAATTGTTTTCATTATTTAATATGTTTCTGTCTTTCTTCATTTCTTTGTGTTCAATATATATTTTCCTATGTATACTTTTATTAAATTTTCACTCTTTGAAGCTTATTTATTTTTGGTGATCGAGGGTTAAATTAACACAAATTATTTTAAATTAAAAGAACATAGTTTTAATTAGTATTAATTTGCTTTCAATAACATACAGAAACTTTGGTCTTATTGTCTTCCTTTATATTAATGCTGTCTTATAAATTATACATGTAAATGTTGTAAGTCCTTCAAAGTAGTTTTATAAATATTGCTTGTGTTGATACTGTTATTTAAATCAATAGAAAAAAATTATAATATATATATACATACTTATGCTCTCTTTGATTTCTACAAGTGTAGTTAACTTTGTTAGACTCTTTACCTCTTTGTGTGGATTTGAGTTGCTGCCTTGTGCTTTTTTCTAGCCAATTTATAGAGTTCATATTCATATTACTCATTGAACACATCTATGAGTGATGAATTCTCTCTGTTCATCATTTTAAAGGAGAGTTTTTCTGAATAAAGTATTCTTGGTTGGCACACTTTTATGCAGCATTTTTTTTTATTTTAAAAGGGAAAAAAATAAAAATAACAAAACTGAGTTTCCAAACAGGTCAGTAGGAGAGGTGCGATTATTAACATATTACATATTGTTGTCCTCATAGTAACTATTCAGAGTACAAGATGTAGGCATGATATGTCATCCAAATAGTATTAGCACAAACCTTTCTTTTCAATGAACTAAGAGCAACTAGCTGTGTAACTATGTTAACTATCTTGTGTATAAATATATATATTTTTTCTTTTTCTCTTTCCTTCTTTCCTCATTCCTTTATCATAATTTGTCTTTTCTTTTGAACTGTTTCTTCTCAATTCACAATGTCTATTGTATGTTTTGGATATTATTTATTTGTTCAGTTTTTCACACTAATGAGACAATATGGTATTCACATATATGGGTCTGATTTGTTTAACTTGTAAGTATGTTTTTGCATTGCATTCATCTATCTATAAAAGTTTCCAGGTTATCTTTTTTTATGGTAGAGATTTATATATGTATATAAATGAAGCAACCACAATGCCAAACCCAAGGGTAGAAAAGATTGTGTGTATATATATATATATATATATATATTCCATTTTTTGGTTGATGGGCATTGAGTTCTTTCCAAGATTCAGCTATTACAAAATGTGCTGCTATATACATGGGTGCACATATATCACTGTGATACAATGTTTTTAATTCTTCTTGGATGATACCCAGTAGAGGGATAGCTAGGTCAAATAGGATATCTAATCCTAGTTTTTAAGAGAATATCCACACCGCTTTCCACAGTGGTTGTACCAGTCCACACTCCCATCAACTACAGCATTTTGAAACAGTCATCCTGCCTCTTTCAGGCCTTTACATTTTCTTATAAGAAATTGATGGTTAATTTTATTGCAGTCTACATATAACTTGTCTTTTTCTCTGCTGCTTTCAGAGTTTTCTAACTTTGTAATTGGTACTTTGACCATAGTAAGCCAAGATGTGTATATCTTTAAATTTATTCTATTTCAGGTTTTTTGAGTTTCTTGGATGTGTAAAATGATTTTTTTTCACAAAATTAAATTTGTAAAATTGATCTCTAATGAATTTTTCATTTTATTTGTTATACTTTTCACTTCAGGATTTATATTTGGTGCTTTTATAATTCTCACATCTTTATTGATATTCTATTTGATAATATTGCTGTAATTTCTTTTAGTTCTTCAAATATAGTTGTTTCTTTAGTTCTCTGATCATGTTTATAAAGCTGATTTAAAATCTTAATCCATTAAATTCAACATTTGCAACCCTCTGAAACACTTTCTATATACTCTTTCTTTCCCAAAGTATGGATTATACTTTGTTTTAAAACTGCAATTTTTTTTTGTTGAAATCTAGATATTGCAGATATTTGAGATATTATAATGTGTTGCACATAATCTGGAGACATAATCTTTTCTACCCTGGGGTTTGGCATTGTGGTTGCTTCATTGATTTATTGATGTTGTTACCCAGTTTGTGAGTTTCTTGGATTAAAAGTGTATAGAGTGGGCTTCCTGCAGTATATTAAAGCCTCTGTTTGGATATCTTAGTGATTAAGTAATGGTTGGCCAGATTACCTTAGTTGCCTTGAATTTGTAAATCTTTCACACCTTTGTTGAGGTGTTCTGTTTGTTGTTTAGCAACAATCTTATTTTGTAACTCACCTTATTCTTCTCTGTATAGGAAAAGCCTAAAAATCAGTCAGTGCTAACAAAGAGACCCTGTATCCTCTCCTTGGCATGTACTAAGTCCTGCATATGTACATGTCATTCTGGAACTCCAGAAATGTGTCAGAACTTTTCAAAGTCCCATAGCATCTTGTTCCCAGGATTTCCTTTTAAATTTTTAGCCAGGCTCTTGTTTACCTGAAATGGTATTGTAGCCTTAGGCAGCTGCAATGTTAAACAATTTTTACTGAATGTTTTTTATAAACACTCAGGGGATAGATCTTTTCCTTGGAGGAAGTTCTCAGACAGATCAAATAATGACAAAATATTTTAAGCAGGGTTTTTCAGCAAGCTGACAGAAAGGTCAAATAGTGCCTATATTGTAGAGATGAACAAGTTTGAGGTGTAAACCTGACTTTCCCCTCATATATTTACATAGTTTCTCATTTTCTCAGGTACTGTGATTTTAGTGCTGCCTGTTTTCAAGAGTTTGGCAAATCTGGGGAGAGGATGAATGGTGAGGTGAAGTTGAAATGTTACATGCCTGCTGTAGTAGTTTTTCTTGATAAAGCACCATATTTCTGCAAGTTTTTAGCAAATTCCTAGAGTTTGAAAAAAAATTTGGCCTAATTAAGTTTTTTTGTTTGTTTGTTTTGTTTTTTGGAAGGGTTTCTGTTATGGCTTGTGCTTAGTTGTCCCCCCAAAGTCTCATGCAGTCATTGCCTGGGACTTTTTCAGAGCTGGCTGAATTTAGAGTGTTTGATTCTGGGATTGATTCATGGTTCAGTGCTAGGATTAAGGGCACTGAGATTAAGGGTGTGAGTTTTACCCACCCTAAGTAGCCTGGATAAAATATAAGGGATAGAAAATGCTATGGTAGCTCCTTTGCTTGCTTCCTTTTGCTATCTTCCGTCTGCCATGAACTGTTTCTCTTCTGTTATGCCTCTCCCATGCCATGCTGCCTTGGCACTATCTGATGATGCATTATTGAGAAACCTCTATAGTAAGCCAAATAAACCTTTCCCCCTTTAACTTTGAGTGTCAGGTATTTGTCTCAGCAGCAAGAAAAGTAATTAAGACAGAATTTGATACAAAGAGGGTGGGCTTAATACCATAACTACATCTGCCCATGTGGTTTAGAAGCCTTTTGAAGTGGCTTGTGGGAACGGGAAGAGTTAGGGAAGGTTTGGTGATGCTGGCTGAAAAAGCAGAGCTAAAACACCTTAGTCTGTACTTGATGGGAAATTATGGTCAGAGCTCAGAATACCAGAATGCTGATACAAATGCTACCCTTAAGGATTGGGTAAAGGAGATTTCTGCTGGGAAGAAGCACTGTACTGGCTATTGGATTCCAGAATATTTGTCTTCTGACTTGTCAGAAAATTTGTCTGCATTTTGCCCATGTCCAGAGACTTTGTCTGAGACTGAAATTAAGAGTGATAAACTAATCTAGCAGAAGAAAATTCAAGACAGTATAATGTTGAGGGACTGGGATAGCTACTGTTAGGAGCTTTTAGCCAGATTTATATTGAGAATTAAGACCTAAGAGCCCAGGAGAATTATTTAAAATGTTTTGAATATGACCACAAAGGAAGTTCCAGTAAGGTTGTGGTTTGCAAAGATGGAACAGAGGAGAAACTGGCTGATGAAAAGACTAGCAAGAAAAAGCCATATATTTCAGAAAATGACAGAAAAGATGGCCTGAGGACATGTCAAGAATCAGTAGGACTCCGGTATTTGCAAACTCAGAATTGCAAAGGTGAAACACTTTGCTTTAGAAAGACAGCCCAAGAGCACCATACTCCAGAACGGCAGTGACCTAGAGAAGTTGTTCTTCAGAATTTGCTTCAGAGGCCTGGACTCCTAGAGCCAAGAGAAAAGGAAGCATGGCTACTGCTCCAGCTGGCAGCAGACCTTGGCATCATCCACGTGGTGATGGTTTTCGGTGCATGTAGAATATAAGAGTTGTGGGGCTAGAAAGATTTCCACTCGAATTTCAGAAGAAGGCCTGGAAGACCAGGCAGTGTGCTTCTGAGGGGCAGTATAGCCAAAGGTTGCAGTGGAGACTCCAGAAGTTCGGAGAAGCCAGGAATGTTGATCATCCAAGGAAAGCTTCAAGGAATGAGCAAAGCCGGCCAAAGAAAGCTATGATCACCAGAAGTGCTATAGTGGTAGAGATGCCCAAACCCTGTGGAATTCACAACTTCACCTAGATTGCCAGAGATGCTGGACATGGAACTATGGGACTTAATGTTCCCTGTTGTATTTTGGACTTACTTTTTCCTATTTTTTAGTTCCCTCTTTTGCATTTTGAAATGGAAATGCCTATGTTGTACCATGTAATGTCTGAAGCATTCAACTTTCTTTTCATTTGTACAGGGGTTTGCAGCTGAGAGTTTGCCTTAAGTCTCAGAGGAGACTTCGGGCTTGGACTTTTCACTAATGCTGAAACTGTTAGGTCTTTGGTAATTCTTAAAGATAGACTACATTGTTTTAGCAAAATTAATGCATATAAGCCTTTGGAGGACTGGAGATGGGACATTATGTTTTATGTCTAGATGCCCCGACAAAGGCTCATGCAATTATAGGTGGGGACTTTTCCTGGCTGGATCTAGAGTTTGTGATACTGAGATTGACTCATGGTTCAGTGCTAGGGTTAAGAGCACTAGGATAAAGGATGTGAGTTCTAACTGCCCAAAGTAGCCTGGATAAGATATAAGAGATAGAAAATGCTGTGGTCATTTCTTGCTTGCTTTGCTACCTTCTACCCACTATGAATGTTTTTCTTCTGTGACGCTTGTCTGCTATGCCATCCTGCCTTAGAGCCAGCTGATGATGTGCTAAAACCTCTACAAACTATGGGCCAAATAAACCTGTTCTTCCTTAACATTGGGTGTTGAGTATTTTGTGCCAGCAACAAGAGAAAAGTAACTAAGACAGTATCCTAGAGTGTAAATAGCACTAAAACTTTGTTTAACTAATAGTTTCACACTGGGAACAGACTATAGTCAATAGTACTTGTCAGCAGCTAATATGAAAAATAAGTATGAAAGCATATTCACAGCCTTTAGCAAACTTAGCATTTAACTAGTATAAATACAATCCAACATAAATTTTAAATAATTATGTAAGGACACACTTGCACAATCAAAACACAAACTCATGTCCACACACACACAGGCACACAGATGCACACATAATCTACCAATTTTACACGTTTAAACTGGAATAACATGGACACAGAAATACAGTTTACTCCAGTGTTCTTTAGTGTGAAAACCAATCATGATCCAAGACAAATTTAGAAGATAACAAATGTCACAAACATCCCCAGGGAAATTATTGCCTTGTTATTAGAACTGAAATATCACAGACATAAATTGTTAAGAATAGGTATGCCTCCATGTGGAACTTGTAACTACTGGTGTTCTGAACAATTGTTCCTGAGTTCATGTACTAAGTCATATGATTTCCCGTCACATAGTCGCTGTGTCTGGTTTGTAATGTAACAGCCACCGGGCAGCCCAGAGAACATCAGGAGGTAAAGAAGCAATTTTCAATGGAAATCACAAAGGAATTTTATTTCAGGAGAGCAGAATAGGGCTTTGCCAAGTAAGTTATAGTTGTGGTTCATACTATTATTCTTACCTATGACATTGTAATATTTTGCTAGCATAAATAGTCAAAACACAGGTATTAGTTATATCAAAATAATTTAAAAGTACATATCAACTAATATTGATTTTGCTGCAACCTATAGTTCTATATTTCTGGAATGTTTGTTCCAAACTTTCATTCCACCCAAGCCAATTTTAATGTAGTAATTTCCTAAATAAATATATCATCCACTAGGTTTTTAATATTTTTGGTTAATCAGCATGTCTACATGTATTGTTTCAATAATAGTTTAAATAGTTAATAGCCTAATATAAATCTGTTCCAGGTTTTTCCTTTAATGAGATACTTTTCATTACTAATTATTATTTATTATTTGTCTCTTTAGATGTTCTGTTTTGGCATGAGTTAACCTTGGTGATGTGTATGTACCTAGGAATTTGTCCTTTGCTTTTAGACTACCAAATTTGTTGGTGCAAAGTAGTTTATAGTTTTCTTTAAAATAATTACTTAATACTAATTAATAAAAATTAATAATAACATCATGAGTGGTTTTTACCTTATTGGGTGAATTATAAACTCACTAAAATCAATTATGCATTGGTTGTTATAACATATTTTGTTTTAGTTATAGCCTATCATTAATGTCCTTGAAAACATCTTGAAGCCCCTTTTACTCTCCTGAGCTTTTAAGAAATAATCATGACCATGAAAATTTGGAATTATAGAATTGAGCAATTCAAGTTTTTCTAGACTAGGTAATCTAACTCATTTCTTGTGTGAAGCACACATTCTCAGAGAACATAACATATATGCCCAAGAGCAATAATATTTGTCATTTCCAAGATAAATACCATCTCTCTCTCAAATACAATCTAATAATAATATGATTATTTTCAGAAATTAATTACATTTATTTTTAAAATTGTTTTTATTAATGTTGATAAAGCTTAAAATGGAATTATTTAAATGACACTGGTTTTCTTTTCTTGAAGAGCCTTGGAATTAGCTTGCAAATGTTAGAAGGCTCTTTATAAAATTATGGTCAAACTAATTTTCAAATAGTTAAGAACAAAACTAGGATGCATGGTCATCAGGTTGCAGAACACTATGAATCACTTAACAGACTCAAATACCACTGAGACAGCTTTGACTATTATTATATAGTAACCTCCAGTTATATTCACACACTAATCCCTCACACCTACAAATATGGTTCCTTACATATCAAAACTAACTTTTCAGATATAATTAAAGTCAGAAAGTTTGAGCTTATCTGGCTGGACTTAATCTAAGCACATGAGTACTTAAATGTGAGAATCTTGCAGAAAACAAGAGAAATGGTGAAATGAAAAGACTTGATCATTTGTAACTGATTTTGGAAGTCAAAAAGGAAACCACAAGCCAAGGAATGCAGGTGACCTACAGGAGGTGGCAAAGTCAACAGAAGGGATGATTCTCCCCTATAGCCTCTAGAGAAGTATGTGACTCTGCTGTTCCCTCTACTTTGCTCATTGAGACCTCTATTTCACTCCTGACCTACACTGTTGTAAGACAATAAATCTATGCAGTTTTATGCTATAGTTTTGAATTGGTTTCTTAGGGCAGTGAAAGAAAAAGAAAAATGCAAATTTCCATTTTTGTCAACATGACAGGTATATTGACCCATTAACATTTAGTTCAGATTAAATTCTATTTATTAACTAAGAAATATTTATTTGAAACCTAATTCTGAAGTCAAATGGGAAGACAAAATATCATGTGCAGTGTTTGTAAGTGTATCACTCATAAACATACTTGCTTAAATTGGGTTTCTCAAAAAATATACACACTGTAATGTCAGAATTGAACTAATATTAATATAATCAAGCTATTTTAGATAACATAAAGCAATGTAAGTATTCACCTTCCTGTTTTATTCTGGGCTTTTACAGGAATTTGTATTAAAATAGTACCAAAATCAGTCAATGTTTGCCCCAGCAATCCTTGGTTTGCCATACAGATGATACTATGCCTTGAACAAATTCTCTGTAGGTTGCAAAATTCAGGAGAGATGCACATGTCTTTCCCTGAACTCCTGACTCACAATGTGTTCTTCAGAGCAACATTTGTACCTTTTTCAGATGGCATTTCCAAATATGTATGAGGGTCATTTTGTTTAAAGAGCTAATTTGTTCATAGAAAATTAAATTTTAACAAGTATTCTTATTTCTTTCTGTGAAGATTTACAAAGACAAGGTATAAGGGACTTAAACATTCCAAGATCATGTAATTTGAATATTTTTCTCTCCTCTTGTTCAACAGAACTATATTGACTGATGGCCTAAGTGGATAGATACCAAGCTATTGGTCTCCTTCAGTCTACTTTGATCTATTTTCCCATCTTTCATGTAACCTTTGTGAACAGCTGAATGATATGTGGAAATAGAGTTCATCCCAAAATCAATGCCATCGAATATGCTAGGTAATCTCTCAAATACCATAAAAAAGGGGAAACCTCCGAGTGTCATTACAAACACAACTATAAATATTGCATTAAGGAACATTTAAATTGTGCTAGATTTTATTGCAAATTTGAATGCAGTTAAAGAGTTACAATTTAGCCTACAATCTACAGATTATTATAGAATCAGGGCAGTTTGCATTGTTTTTCTTAACATCTACAATAATACTTTACATATACAGGTCAATTTTCACCAAAGGGTCAGAGAAGGCTTTATATTTATATTTATACTTATTCTCATATCTCACTCCCTATCCACCTGTGAACAGATAGTGGAATTAAGACACTATTTTGACATTAAGATTTCAGAGTGAGTTGGTTGGTGGTTTAAAGTATAAAATGATTCAATTCATTTAGCTAAAGTGATCCATATATTCACTCATTTTCTAAGTTATAGAGCTGCTTTATAACAGACAATTAAGCTATAAAAAGGAAATTTTTGGTTCCTTACTGTAACATGTTTTCCCCTCTTATCTCCTGGCATAACAGAGAGATCCAGTTGGCACTAGAAGAGCATTTACTTACCATCACTGGCTGGGTAAGGGAAGCTTGGCTGGTGATCTAACGAGAGGGGAGTGCTGGGCCATTTACAGAGCCAGGTTTTGCACCTCCAACATTAAAGCGGTTGCTTTCCTTCCTCCCTCTCCAACATTCTTTACATCTTGTATACTCCAAGTTCTGAAACTTGACTGTAACACAATCACAGCATGTACGCTCTGTGGCTGTAGTTACATTCTCTGTTTTTAACTTTCTCCCTCCAGTGCGACTAAGAGTTCAGTTACTCCATCACAAAAATGTTCCATCATACAGATTTCTGTTTTCAAACTGCTGTTGAATTGAATTCATAGAAATAAGCTGCAAAGGAGAGCATTCATAGAAAGTGTGAAATGGCCAGGAGCTATCAACTGCTTTCCTGGAAGCAGGTGTACCACCTGCTATGGTTGGACTATGTCAACTAAACGCTTGGGTGGTGGAACCTTAATTCCTGACGTGTCAGTCTTGAGAGGTGAGAACCTAAAATGGAGTTGTTAGGTGAGGAGGGCTCCACTTCAGAATGAAGTAAGGCCATTCCCCCAGGCGTGCTTTAGTTCTTGTAGTGTTGCTTTTGTTATGAAAGGGATCTCTTTTGCAAGTGAAGGCTGTCAACCTATGACAACAGCATGAAGGTGCTTGGTGCACCCCATTGCTGTGTCCTTGAACTTCTCAGTCTCCAAACAGTGGCTCAAATGAGCTTCTTTGGTTTATAAATTGCCTGATTTGTGGCATTATGTTTGAGCAACAATAAAAGCAAGAACAAAACACAAAACAGACCAAGAAACCACCTAACTGTAATTTCACACATTTTGGTATATTTGTGGTTCTTTTTAACAGTTTGCTTTGGTTTAATCAGGATAGAAGCTCTATCAGCCTATAGAGAAAAAAAGATGTTAAATTGAAGTAGAAAAAAGCTGTAGTTTTGCCTTCCCATTCTTCTTTGGTTTTTATTTTGTTTGGTTATAAATAGATGCTTTCTTTCAGCTTTCAGTTTGATAATGTTGCCATGATTAGCAAAGAAAGCTCTAAAGTAAAACCCTCTGATTATCATATTTTATATCATATTTTGTAGGTTTTCATCTTGTCCAGGATTATTCTCTTTTTACCCTTATCCAAATTTGGTTTCTTAGAGAAATTGTATCTTAAAAAGTTGGTTTGGCATGCAATTATTTTCCTCTTTACTCATTTCCATGGAGAGGCTCTCATTTTTTAGGCCTTAAGATGAATGCAACATTTTTTTTAAAGATTGCTTAAGATAATCACCTATCAATTACTAAAAAGAGCAAAACAGAATAAGCACAATGGTCTTCAAATTTATGTCTTAAAATAAATTTCTAGACCAGAATCTAACTTTGTTTTGTTTGGAGGGAGGGATTTCTATCTAAAAAATATGGAAAAGATATTATGACAAATTAATATTTCATACTTATTAGATATAGTAATATCTGAAGTTCCTATATGTCACAGAATGTTATAGAAGTGGTGCTAGGACATTTTTTAATGATTTGGTCACCACACATATGGTGCTTTATTGGTCTCCTTATTGCATACAACACAAAGTTAATCTTTCATGGGGTTCTAGTAAACTACTGGAGTGGTGCAAATGTCAGTACCCAAATACTTTCATTAACAAAATTGGAAAAGTTATTGGAAGTGAAGGGCTGCACAGCAATGGAGTCAAAGTAATCTAAATTCCCTGTTAGAAATTAATCTAAGGAAAATTCCAGCTAATAAAAAGAATAAACTAAATTATCCAGGTTATGTTTATTCTCCGGTGTTAAATTGTGAAGCCACCCCTTGGGAAATAGAATGACCATGTTGACCAGTAGTAGCTCCTTCCTCACCTGTCATGGTGATTTCACCATAAATATGTTTTCACTTATGTCAGGCTAGATGCCACAGGATGAAGGAATGTCACAAAATCATTCACTTTCAGTTTCGTGTAAAAATATGCTTTAAAAACCAATATGCGTTAAAATCCAGAAGCCCTTTTCTCGTGAATGCCTTTTACTTTAAACTACAGAAATGAACTTGCAGAAGAGAATTTTCAGGATATTATAGGTAGTAACTAGTAAATAATACTCATGTTTTGGGAAGGTAGGTATTCTTTACAGGTTTAATTAAAATTATTCTCAATGATATGTGTCACGTAAAAAATATATATTTTGCATCTGAATTCTCTATGCAATTACATCAATTCTCAGTTTCACTTGAGGGAATTAACCTGACTTCTGACTGGAAATATTATTATTGTAATAGAAAATGGAAACCTAAAGTAGTGTTACTTTTACTGCAATGATCTTTATCTCAGATTTCTAGGAGTAGAAAACCAAGCTCAATACTTATTAATCTTCAGGCTAGAATTACAGTAGCTTTTTGTTGTTGTTGTTGTTGTTTTTGTTTTTGGTACTGTGGATCGAACTCACCACTGCGCGCTTGCAAGGCATGCACTTATGGCACCAAGCTAAATCCCCAGGCCTCAATAGCGTTTTTACTCTCTATATATATTCTCAGAATCTTCTCCTTCTCTTAAAAATATGCTAAAGAAATTTCCTTAATATTGCTTCATTTAAGTATTAGTCATTGAATTTAAATATGTACTTATTTATGTTTAATGTGACCTCTTTTTAATACCAAAAATAAATCTTGGCATTTTCCATAATGAACATTGTAATACTGAATTTGCACTCTTTTGGGATGGCTTCTAAAATTGGGAGATTACCACATTTTTCACCCTGATTTGATATGAAAAAAAAGTATGTTGAAGAAAAAAGTCCAGTATGGAAGATTTCATTCAGTGTATGGTCCTGCCTTTAGTGTAATCATGAATTTATAGATCACTTCCTGTATTAATGTTTCAGCATCTTAGAATATGTTGGAGCATTCTCAGTGTCACTAGTGATCCTAGAAATGTTTTTATAACCAAGTGGGCCTTCAAAAACTCACAAGAGCTAGAAGATTTCATGTTATGAAGAATATTAAATACACACCATGGTACCAGTGATTTTTTTTCCAGTTTCATTTTAATCTTCTACTTTGGCCAAAAGTTTCAACTTTTGGCCAGCTTAGATTTTCCTTTGTGACTGAGAAATAGTCTTTCACTCTCTTCCAGATTTACTAAAAAGTACACACTAGTATTATGATTTCCATTTTACTGAAACATTTAATGTAGTGAACATAAATTTGTGCATTTGGAAAAAACACTTCAGCAAGGATACAGATATGGCTGCTTTTATTTTTCATTTGTGAATTCTTCATAACCTCCAAGTACAGTGCTGAAAACAGGCTTAATTGAGATATACGGCAAAGCCAATATGCTCATCACTTGCTACGCTTTTGAATTTATACTCCTTAAGCACTGGTTTGGCAATGGTTGAATTCTGAGAGTGGTAAGTGGCAAAGGAGGAGTCATGGTGGAATCTGCTTCCTTGTTCCATGAAATATAACCATAGTCCCACACCTGCAGATCCTGTTCTTACATGCACTGCAAGTGGTCTATCAAGTATTTCTTCCACTAACAAGCAGTGTGCTGCTTGACAGGAATTCTGTGAAATAGAATTTTCTCCACCTCAGTGTGTTCCCAATGTTATCTTAGCACCAAATTAATATTTTAAACCACTTATAAATTGGTGCTTAGAAGCAGCTGTCCAAATCTCTTGTCTCTTAATTAGCATATGGCAGTATAACAAAGTGAAGAGTTCGTGCTTTGGAATCAGTTACCTTGATCAGAGAAATAAATTCTGCTACAAAAAAAAAAAAAAAAAAAAAAAAAAAAAAAAAAAAAAAAAAAAAAAAAAAAGCTGATTCACCTCAGGAAATATCCAAATATTTGGATCTTATACTGACACATATGAAGAAATCTCAGTAAAGATTTTATGGTTAGATGACCATAAATTAAGAATTTCTTGATTAATAGAGGCAAGAGCCAGAAAGAGAAACAGAAGAAACTTGGAAAGAAATTGGTAAGCAGTAAAATGAGCATCTGATTATGAACCAAGACAGAAATATTTAGTCTTCGTATGTGTGTAATTCTGTTGGATGACGGAGAAAAATAAAGCAAATTAGAATTCATTAAAAGGATTTTTGATTAACCAAAGCTATTTGGAAAGGAGATCACTGATAAAATAAAATCTGGGTTTAGGCAAAAAAAACATAGATTTAATACAAACTGAATTTCATATCAGCTCAATGCTTACACTTTATTTAGGAGAACTGATAATTTTCATAATGGTTCCCAATTCCAAATTTAAATGTCATGGTCAAGATAATCAATATTTTCATCAGTTTAGTCTAAATAAATCCTCTTATCATTTGATTCACAACCTCAAATATTTGAGTTTTTATTTCTTCCTTAGTGATATGAATTTGGTTTTGGTCCAGAGAGCACACACATTACAGCTGAATATGAGCCTGGGGTTCAGGAGAGGTTTGTGACTTTCCTAAGTATGTGATTTGATGCCTGTGCACTACTGAACTCTGCAAGGAATATAGTAATTTGCAAATACAGAGCCTCTCAAAATGTTCCTTCTTGAAGGTCATTTTTTTTATGATAAATGAAGCTACACAGCATTTAAAGAAGGGGAAAACGAGTAAAAGATTGTCAAAGATGTCTGTATTTTAGAAGATAGTATGGGACAGAGAACATAGAGAAAAATGAGAAAAAACCATAGAGACAGATTACACCATTTATGGAAAGCAATTTAATTTAATCAATAGCATTGAATAGGATTAAACAGGCTGGGCATGGTAGCTCACATCTGTAATCTCAGTACTCAAGATGCTGAGGCAGGATTGCTGCAAGTTTAAAATTACCCTGGGCTACAAAGTGAGCTCAAGGCCAGCCTGAACTGCAGAGTGAGACCCTGTCTCAAAAAACCACAATAAATAAATAAATAAATCTTGACAAATAATGTTGTAAAAGCTTAAAATATTAAAATGCTAATATTCTTAAGGCAACCATATGAAATTAAACTACGGATTATAATTTTCAGTGTGCATGTCTTTTTCTTTCAAGAAATGAGTACTGAGGATACTGCAGTATATGAAGTTTACATTACCAAGTAAACTTCTAGGCCAATAGCAAAGCAAGTAAGTCTCAGCATATGTTTTTCTGAAAATAATGAAGAATAATACATATGGATGAATTGTTTCTTAGAAGTGAAGGAAATCTCCATTAAACCAAGATGTAGATATGAAGAAGTCAGTCATAGCAAAAGGTTAGACTTTCAGGTCAAAGGAAAATAGTTAATGTAGCCGCATAAAGGCTCGTTGAAATGTAAGAGTCCAAAAATGCCTATATGAGTGGCCTCTGAATATAGATACATATTGGGTGAATAATTTTGAATTTCTTGATGTAACAATCTTATATTGGCCATGAGGGTCACAATTCAAGACCCCCATTAGGTAGATACCCGAGGCCACAGGCAACACTGAACACTATACAGACTGTTTTTTCTATGCACACATACTCATGATGAAGTTTGACTAAAGAATTAAGAGGGTAACAATCATAAATGGGAAATTTGAGCAAGCTCAATATATAATTGTTTTTTTCCTGATAAATCTAGAACTTTCACATTTTCCTTTAAAAGAAACATTTCACAGCCTCTCTTCGGCATGTCTGAATTGCCAGTACCACTGAATTTGTGCTTTGCTGCTATTATTAAGTAAACTAAAAGCGATTTGAACACAAGCAGTGCCACGCTGTAGTGCCTGATAATTATGAACTAGTAAGTGACAAACAGGCAAGTAGCATTTACAGAGCATAGGTGCCAGGCAAAGAGACCGTTGATGTTCTGGATGTGATGGAGCAGAATGGCACGAGATTTCATCATGCTAGTGAGAATAGCTCACCATTGACAACTTCTGAATTGTTTCTATATAATATTTTCAGGTCGTGGTTAACTGTAGGAAACTGAAGCCATGTGATGTGAAGTCAGGGGTAGGGAAGGAGTACTATCTCATCAAATACATGAGAAAATCTGTAGATTTGGGGCAAGCAAATTAGCTTAAAAACACACTTTGAGATAAAAAATACGCCATCCTCTGAGGATTCAATAAGACACTGAACGCAAAATGCAGTAATTAGCTAATGATTTGACTCAATAAAGCTTAGTTATTTAGAAACTTCATCACTTTTCTTTATGATACAAACCCCAGACACCACTTTGGAAGTTCAGATGGTATTAGAGTAAATCAATAACTTTATTCTTAATTTTTACATTTCCTTAGTACTTCTGAAGAGACAAGTGTTGGTTCATGTACATATGTATTTAGGGATGAAAATGTACTTTTTTGCCACCTGTAATCTAATTCCCACTTTCCCTTGCCCTGTGCGACACATTGCCCATAGTATTGAGTTATGGCTTGGAACTTCAATGTTCCCAAAAGCTCACACATTGAAAGTTTGCTGTCCAGTGCAACAAATAGTAAAAGGCAGGGGCCTTTGAAAGGTGATTGGACCATGGAGGGTCAAACTTCATCAAAGGATTAATCCACTGACAAATTCATAATCTGGTGGAATTGCTAGGGAGTGATAAGAAAGTGCGAATGGGTCTACATCAAAGGTCGGTGGACCCTGGACTGCCTCAAAGGACAGCATCTTGTTTACAACCTGTTTTCTTCTTCCCTGTCTGTTTCCTGGCCATCCTGAGGGGAATGTCTTTCCTCTCCCCGCCCTTCTGCCTGTTGTTTTTCCCTCACCACAGGCCTGAAAGAAACAAAGCCAGCTTGCTGCAGACTGAAACTTCTAAAATTATAAGCCAAAAAGATCTTTCTTCTTTTAAGTTGATTTTATCAGGTATTTTATAGCAACAGAAAGCTAACACAGTCTTTCTATTTCTGACATGCTGAAAACATTTGCATGCATCTGGCATCATCCTTCTCCCTCTACCAGAAAGCTTCATAAATGGCTTTCATTCACTAATACATCCCAAGCCTAGAAGAGAGCTTTGCATTTTGTACAGCACAGTAAGTATAAGTTGAATGTTAAATGGCATAACAAAAGACTTAGAAACTCACTTAAAACAGTTCAATTAGAAAATTAACAAAAGTCTTGAACATAAATTTGTCTGCAGAGACTGCACAGATGGCCCCAAAGTATATAAAATTATCTACAACAAAATAAATTCCTAGTGAAGTATCACTACACACCAAATAAAATAGCTATAATTTAAAGAAGAGATGAAAATATTCAATTCCTGCTGGAAGGAATGATGAGAAACTCTATCATTCACTCATTCACTGATGGAAAATTAAAGGCATTGTCACTCTGTAAAACATCTTGTCAGTATCTCTAACACTAAATACTAAACTACAATATCATCCAACAATTGTACTGCTGGGATTTATTCTCAAGAACACAAAACCTACACATAGAGTGAACTTTTGATACACACAACCATCTGAAGAAAAATATACTAACTGAAAAAAAAATTTAGAAAGGGTATATGCTGAATGATCCCATTTATTTTATATTCTTGAAATGACTGAATTATAGCGATGGAAAACTGATTAATTATAACCAAGAATTAAGAATAAGGTTTTGAAATAGGTATCACTATATAAGATCAATAGTGAGAGGCACTTGCAATGACATAGAAAAATAGTCAATGCTATGACTGTGTGGATATTAATATTCTAGCTATAGCTGGGTAGCTATAGGTGTGTAAGATATTTTCAATGGGGAGAAATGGATAAATGAAGCATTAAATTTCTCTTTATAGCATCTTAGAATTATATATGAAATTATAATTACCTCAAGATGAAAATTTTAATTTTAAAATGGTCACGAAATGGAAAAAACTTCAAAAGGTAATATTCACACTGCTCCTTCTGTGAGACTAAGTGCATTATATCAACTAACTCATTTAGTCCTCCAAAAATACCCCTTATGAGACAGGTTTCACTTATTCTTTCTCATAAATGAATGATGATTTTCCTTTTAAGCAATTTGTCCATTGTCACAAAGTAGGTGATGGAACAAGTTTTGTTTAATTTTAAAGATAAAAATGTATAAAGAAAGGTGTATGAATTCATCATCTGGTTTCAATAATTACTAATTCACGAACAGTTTTATTTTATCTGAATCCCTAATACTCTCTTCTTTTTCAAATTTATTTTGAAGGCAAATAATCCATATCATATATTTTTAACTGTACATATTTCAGAGCTTTGTGAGATAAGGATCCTTTATGAAAATATAACCCCAAAACTGGACCACACTTATAAAAACAAATGATAATTTCTTAATTTTACCTAATATCCCAAACAGATGTTTTAACCCAGGCCATATGGCTACAGAATATTTTAACCAATAAGTTAAGTAGAGATCTAATAACTTATAGCCACCCAGAACTAAGAAGAAAATGAACATCAGGTTTTAGAACACAATATTATGATGAAACATAGCCTTGTGGAAAAATAAAGTTATGTTGTTTTTGATAAAAGCTATCATATAATGTTGAATTTACATCCATTTCTTCCCTGAATCTTTATTTCCTGTGCTGTTTCATTGATGGTGATTTTATTCCTACTTAGGTCCAGACAGGTTCATAACTATTTCACTTTACAAGTGATCTTTTTTCAGATCTCTTTATTGTCTGCCTTTTGAGGTTTCGCGCTGTTCCTTAGTTATTGATCTTGAAGGACGTCACTCCAGTATTTAATTTTTCTCTCAGACTTTTCATCACGGCGAGAACTCCTTATCTTTAAAGGCTCTGCAAACTAGTAAGTGTCTGGTGTACTTGTGCAAGGCAAGAGAATGATGTTTTTGACAACTCACGTCTTTCAAATTTTGGGTCATATTCAAATTCATATATTCAGAAACAGCACTATATTTTGGAAGACTAACAGTGAAATACATAGTGACTTGATATGACCTATTATTAAGCAAGTAAAAAGACTAGTTACATTTTAAAGCAACCAAGACTGACATGTGTTAAAGCAACTGATTAACTTCCTAGATAACATAATCCAAAGGTTATGAGAGGGAGCTTAATTTTGGGGGGTGCTTAGTATTAAACCCACATGCTACCCGAGTTCTCTACCACTAAGCTACTTCTCTAGGCATTTAAAGAATATTCTTCAAAAACTTTTTTAAAATGATAAGTTGCAGAAAATATTGAAATAAAAATCAAGAAAGAGAAATTGGTAGCTCAGATTCAGATATGATTTAATTGAACTAAACTAAGAAGCTTGGTATAGTCCCTAGAACTCAGTAATACTAAATGTCTATTGAATAATATTAAATAACTAATTCTGTTCATGCCATCAAGTGGCATACCTTATCTAGTCAGACTTAATATAAAATGAAAACTTCTAAGAATCTAGAATTCAATGTCCAAAAGTCTGATTTGTATAACATATGTAAAGTAGTAAATCACTTCATATTTTTGAAAACTGTAGATTTGATAGATTGTATTTCAAACAAATAAAAACAATTTTGAGCTCAGCAATGTCAAATAAGATTTTCTTTCCATGGAAGTCATGAGCTATAATCCATTGCTAATTGCTTTGATTATGATTTATGTAACCTTTAACCCCCATAGCCTGTTGCAAGTCCATTTTCAATTCAGTAAGCCATACTAGTAAGCATATATTGTCCTTCAATAGCACTTTTCTAAATTGCTTTTATGAATTATGATTTTTTTGTTCAAAATATGGCTTTTTACAGTACATGAAGTCTAAGAGTTGGCATCTTTATCTTACTTTATCTTATTATGCCATCTATTTGCATAATTATGCCTTAAAACATGCTTATGTCTCTGGACTTCTAAAATTTTCAAATACAAAGATTTCTTTTTTCTCTCTTGATGAATTTCCTATTGTATAATACTTTTACTGATAATATTATAAAGAGCCACCACTGAATACATACTAGTTAAAATAACAACCAAGATTTTTAAAAAGTGCTAAATTTTATTATCATACCTGAAACAACTGAAATACAGGATAATACATAAAACAACAGGACTCAGGCAATTGGAATAAAGCAGTAAAGATCAGAAATTGTGGAGAATGTGAAACCTATTATTACAATGTGAAACCTATTATTTTACCAGTTTAGGGCCTAAAGAAAGTCTTCGGGCTGTGAAATACAGAGAGGAAAACCCCTTAGTCTTTCTGATCTAAAGATCTAAAGAGCTGAGATTCTAGGAAAAACAAAATAAAGCAGCAAGGTCAAAGAACACAGAACAATGATAAGTGAGCTACAGTGGAAAGAAACTTTCTGGAAAGCCTTTCTGGAGGATTCAGTTAAGAACTGATGAGAAAAACTGCATAAAGAAATTATCTTAAGATATGAAATGAGCCATTCAGAAAGATTGGGAAAACAGTGCCAAAACAGCAAACAGAAGATGAATAAA
This sequence comes from Hydrochoerus hydrochaeris, assembly GCA_004027455.1. Taxonomy (NCBI): domain Eukaryota; kingdom Metazoa; phylum Chordata; class Mammalia; order Rodentia; family Hydrochaeridae; genus Hydrochoerus; species Hydrochoerus hydrochaeris. Next base: position 287,751 of record PVLA01000835.1, on the reverse strand, counting down.
AGCATTCTCAATAGTCAGTAGAAAAAGTTTCAAAATTCAAAAGATATTAATAAAAATACTAAGAAAAGTTTGCTTTCTTAATATGGAAGCTTGGTATTGGCTTTAGATTAAATACAGCTCTGGCTCTTTCTTAAAAAAGTTGTTAAGGACAAAAATTGAAAGATCGTACTGATTTTTAGTAACTTATCTAACAAAACAAAACCCAAAAATATTCTTATAAAAATGAATAATGAAAGTATTATCATAGTGAATTACCAGTATTACCAAATAAAAAAGTATTACCATAATGAGTAGAACAATCAATCATTAAAACAATGAAATACAGAATTGCTACAAGTGTTACACTTCCTGAAGCATATGCAAAACTTATTTGAAGGAATAAGTGAACATTTTTCCAAATTAGAAAAAAATTATAATCTGACATTTAGGAAACTCAACAAAAACAAAGCACAAAAATATTGAGGCAGGAGTCTTGGGTCAAACCACATTATAAATAAGTTTCTTTAAAATTTGATAAAAACAGGAAATCTTAAATCTAAAATAAGACAGAGAAAGTGAAAGGTATTAGTCAAAAGGGAATAAAAATAAGCATGATAGCAGATTTTTGCTAGAAAGTATTGTAGCTAAAAGACAATGGAGAAGAATCTTCCATATATCAAATCAAATTTCACTGCCATGTTAATATTTTATAATAAAAAATATTCTTCCAAAATTTAAATCCAATACTTTTTAGACAAACAAATGCTAGAATAGTTCATTATCAGCAGATCTGTCTGAAAAAAAATGTTAAATAATCTTTTCAAATATAAAGAAAATGGCATAGATCCCTAGATCTACATACATAGGTACCAAATTTTAATAAATAGTGTCCCAAAACTTTTAGCCCTTCTCAACTGAGTTGGATTTCCTTGTCAACTTTCCTAAGCCATATGAACTCTCTCAAAAAATGTCATAGCATATCAAAGGTCACCTTAACTTTTAATGTGGTTATTGCTATCCTTTTCGTACAATGGAAATCCTAGTTCCCCACTAAAATCCAACCCTTCCAGACTGTTTACATTTCCAACTCTTTCTTACACCTATTCGTTAAACTCCTACTTCAGTTTCATACACTGTAGAATTCTTTGCACTATTTAACTGACACACATATGTCTTTAATTACTTTCCAGAAAAATTGCTGAATTTTTCTGTCTTTTAAGGAGACTCCTTAGATTACCTAGGCAGTGGAGGTTGTTTTCCTCTTAATCACGTATCACTGGATGGTGATAAGTTTTTGACTTCCTAGATCACTATTGGTCAAAAATTTATCTCTCATACTCTTACCTTGAAAAATACTAGAACTGTACAAGATTCTGATATTATTATACTATTTATAGATCAATAATAAATTTCATTCTACTATTTTCCAAGAATTTACTATTAGTTATTGATTTAGTGCTCACTTTATTCCCCACTGTTTCCAGAGTACAGAGATGATCTATCAAACCATTTGGACTCATATCACTTCCAAAGGTCTATATAATCACACTCCTCCTCTAATTGCTCATACAATATTATAAGTCAGTGTAAATATTATTCATTAGTTAAAACAAGTGATAACAAATCAAGAAACAGCCAGTATTTCACACTACTTATTTACAAGATATTAGTATTCATAATAGCTCAAATTTATTTAATCTGAATACCCCTTGGACTTGTTCAGACTTCAGTGTTCAGATATAGGCTGAAATTTTGAAGTAACATTTAAAGATTATTGTTTATTTATTCATCCAAATTTCCTCAATTAATAGAATTAATACTTCTAGTGAACTAACAAAGAAGCATTTAACTTCGGTATATATAAAGATATGAGTACTCAGAGTAACTGACATACCAAATTTACAAGACCTATATTTGATAATGCATCTCAATAATTCTGTTTATTTATGCCTAATGTTGAAGCTTGTTCAAGATTTTATAGGTATTTTCTAATTGCATGTATTTTTTCATGTTTTTGTATGACATATATTAAGTGAGAATTGTAAATAGGGAGTGTCCCTCTTACATCTGTTTTTCTAAATTTACATGGCAAGAATATCTAAATGTAACATGTGTTTCTAAATAGTATGCCTTTTGTACATATTTTAGTTAGAAAATTCCCATCATATTTTATTTTGGATTTTTCTGCAACGTTTGTGATTTTTGGCTTGCTATAATTTTTACGTCTGCCTTCTCATTAAACTGGTGAAATAAGATATGCTCATTATCTCTGCTACATTCTCGACCTTAAAACAACATCAGTTTCATATTGTAAATATTCAACAAATGTCTGTTGTATGATAAATAAATATTAATAGACATTTGTAGTAAAGAGAACACTAAAACATCCATTTTGACAATCAGGAGACCTTTATTTTGATCTCATAACAATTCCCAATTTTTTATCAGTGAGTAAATCATTCAAATTTTAAGACTAAACATATTTAGAAGTCAAAATACAGCTGTGTTAAATGTGCAGAAATAACAGAACTGAGGTTTAAATTAGAAGTGTAAAGACAGTTTCAAAAAGGAAGGGTGTGGGCTGAAAAAGCAACACGACCGGGAAAATCTTCCCGACACCAAGGCAGGCTGAAGACAATGCATAACATTGTCCCTGTGATCCAGAAAATTACAGTTCACTTGGTTACTCTGAAATGCCATACATAAACCAACAATGTCACGGTAAAGAAGCTACCTAACATTTTAGGTCAACTTTATGAGCGACATAAAAATCAGTTGGTGATTAAGTAATAAAATCTCAAACTTGTGAGATCTTCTAATTCAGGCTATTGCAATGACCAGGCAAAGTTGTATATTTCTCAACTACCATGGTAGCCACGGAGCACCATGCCCTGACCTCTTCACAAGAGCACAAGAAATGCTTCAGTGAGGAGCCCAGTTTGGCTTACAGCTTCGACCTGGCATGTCTGAGGCCTTTGGAACTTACTACAGGGCTCATGCTAAGGCCACCGTCTCAATGGCCATTTTTTAGGTCAAGAGTTGAGCATGGGGTAAGGAAGAGAATGAAGTTTAGTCTACCTTTAGTGGGCTACAACTGCTCTGGGCCTCCCCATCAGCTCAGCTGAGAGCTTCTCAGAGCTGTGTGGCTGTCTGCAGACTTTCTTCTCAATCTCCCTTCCTCCTCCTGTCCCTTCCCGAGTTAATAAATCTTCTGTACTCTTAATCCTGTTCCGATGTCTGTTTCTCAGAAGACCTGAACAGAAATATATGCCTTCAAAATACGAGGCATTTATATGAAAGTATGAAATTTTTTATAATAAAGAATTGAGAGAGATTTATTGCCTAACTGGATATTAAATAAAAGGCAAAATAAATAAATAAATAAATAAGCCAGACAAAAACAATTCAGGTCAAAAATGTAAAATATTGTCATTTCTTTTTGAACTCAACAAATGTCATGAAAATGTAAACAATATTTGCAGTATAAAGTTTTACAAATGGTGTTTAGCAAAAAATGGTAATAATATGATAATATGAATAATTATATGAATAATAAAAAGTAAATATGTATAATTTTAACTTTGAAGATATTGAAGTAAAACCACAGATATCAGAATTTCAGAGTGGATAAGTAAGAGATTCCAAAGGAATAGATAAAGCTTAATATTCTATTTTTAATATGAAGCTTAAGAAACAGGTAATAAAATAGAGTTATATTACTTATAGATGCCAAAAAAAATCTAGTGGAACAAAACAGTAGTGACATAACTATGTTTCTAAAAGCAGAAAGAAAGAGAACATAAGCAAAGTTGTCAGCAATAGGGTAGAAAATCAAAATATCTAAAATTGAAGGCCAGGTGTGCTGTCACACGTCTGGAATCCCAGCTCTGGGAGGCTGAGGCAACAGGACTGTAGCGAGTTCAAGGACAGCCCAGACTATATAGTAAGTTCAAGGTCAGCCTGAACAGCATGGTGAGATTCTGTCTCAAGAAAATATATAACTAAAATTAATAATTCAGGAAAAATGATACAACAGTATTAATTTAATTGTTGTTATTCCCCATAGGGTGATAACAGCAGGAAAAAGACTGGTTGGGGATTGGGACTGTCAGTTTTTCTTTTTATAAGTAAGGTTTGTTTTGCACAGAAATATGAAAGCCTAAAACATGGCCAGACCAACTGAAATCACGCCAAGCAACTTTCTTAATGAAGATCATTCCAGGATCATGCAACAATGTTTGAAAACATCAAGAAACTCTTTCTACTGGTTATAAAAATACAATATACCTTAAAAATGCTAACCTAATACTTAGTATGCTAATTTAGAGCATTTAGAAGCATTGAAAATTAAAAGGTTCTTTCTTCATGTCAAAATCTCATCGAGTTGTTTGAATGGTGCTCATCCCACATTTTTTATGCTTTGCCAAACTGTTTACTTTCTAAGGCTGAATTGATTTCATGCAATCTGATTGCAACACCATGAAATATGTTTGAAAGTTCTTGGAAAGGTCTCTGTAAAGGTTTTGTGCTCATGCCCCTTACTCTGGATAGGTACCTCATTTTTGGTAAAATCACTTTTTCTCACTTCAATAAATTTGCCTTTATCTAATTCCCCTGGTTACATAGCTCCAGACTTCCAGTGGTGGTCATCATCGTCAACTCTTCGTTCTGTAACTCCATTTATTTTTTTGAAAGAAGTGATGTGATCGATCACTGTATTAGTCAGCTTTCATCTTTGGGACAAAATACCTGATATATGCAATTTATGGAGGGCTGGTTTATTTTGGCTTATGGTTTCACACGTTTCTGTCCTTATTCAGCCAACTCCATCTTCAGCTGGAAACGTATGGTAGAAGGGCATTTCAGAGTAAAGGCACCCACTTCACTGCGGACAAAGGCAGAGAGAACAGAAGGAAGTAACAGTAAGAGGTACGCCCTCAAAAGTCACATGCCAAATGACTCACCGCTCCAATTTGGCCCTACCCGCCTCACAGCCCATTCAGCCTCAATCGATAAACCCTTGTTGAATTTAGTGCCTGCATACCTTGGTTATGTAACAGGTGGTGGACTGAAGAACCAGCAGGCAATGTTCTACTTTAAGCAGTTACTTACAGTTAACACGCCTCAGAAATCTGAAACATGATCTTGAGAGACTGCCTAACTACATTATAGCAACTGAAATCCATATATTCTGAAACTCCATAATAAAGAGTCCCTCACAAGATATCTATTAATTATTCGTTACAATTACTTAATTACTTGTTTACAGCCCTTATGTTCAATGAGAACTAGTATTGTACCTTTTTAAATCACTGATACATATTTAGCCCATCTACATATGCTGTGTAATTCCAGAAAAATCACTAATGAGTCTATGAATGAATATGAAAAATACGTTCTTTGGTTTCTGAAGCTCCCTGTTGATCTGCAACTTCTTACAGGTAATCCAATACCATGGTTGAGAGTATGACTCTCAAATGTAAGTTACCAGCATGAAAATTAAATTCTGATCAAAATTCTATCACCAGCATTTACTACCTTTACAGCTATTGGCAAAGAACTAAACTACCTTATGCCTCAATTTTCTCACCAATAAAAGAGACAGTTATTGTGACTATCATAACAAGAAATACAAATTAAAAATTTGAAAATGCCAAGATAGTAATTCTACAAATAATATGAACTGTGTCATAGAAGAATTGATTACTAAAATACTAAATATTATTACTAATAAAAATGATCACTAATTATTTCCATGTGCAACATAGCTACTGGGAATTGAGAAAGATGGTAAGAAAAGCCAAGTTGGCTTCTCTGAGGTTTTTTTTTTTAATGCGTTGAAATAGAAAGTGGAGATATTTGTTGAACCCATGTTCACAGCATCATCAATGCCTTCCTAGAAATTAGAACTTGACAATGAATTCAGTTAACATTCTATTACCTTTTAAAAATGTTCTATGAAAAAAGTGTAAACTCTTTCTTTGGTAATAGATCAATTTCTGAGACTTCTATTGAATAAAGGAATTATACTGTAGCAATGAGTATCTTACTTTTTCCTTTTCTTCTTTTTCCTAAAGAGAGAAATATATGTCAGGCTTCAGTTTTAATTAAGCAATTAACTAGAACATTATATAGAAGAGACAAGAAAAAAAGTTCAATTGTGTAATTTAATTTTAATTGAATGAAGTTAGTGAAGACTAGCTGCTTTTTTGCAAGTCTTTTCATAGGACAGAGAATGGATTTTGACAGTAGAGACAGGAGTAACATTGAGACTAATTCCATCTAATTAGCAGTGTCCAACCTTGCTTCACAGAAAAGCAATGCTCTTATTAAATAATACCAAAAGTGCAAAGGATTTTGGCCCAAAGTAATGAAAATGTGACCTCTACAAATAAACTTTTCTCAAGAGTGTATTCTGCATGCATCTAGAAGAATGTGTTCAGAACAAAAACAGAAATTAATTACATTGCTTTCACTCTGGCATGACAGCAGCAATGCTGATGCCTTCTAACTCCAATAAAATAGACATTCTTTAAAAAGATTAGGACAATTATTAGTTGCATTGAGTCATACTAGCTATTTATTATCACTATGTAGGCCCAATTTTTATTGAAATAGTTTATGGTTTATAAATGTACAGGTCCCTAAATTATCAGGTAACACATTAGGTTAGGAGAGCCAAGATAAAGAACTAGAACAACACTGACATTACTGCTTCGTTTAGAATCACAACCACGCCTGTGACTTCCAGGCCCTCAGACTAGTTTTACTTGTTTTTAAATTGTACATGAAAGAATTCATAAACATTGGGTTTGTGGTCTACTCATTTTTCCCTCAAATTTTTATGATGTTGCTTTACATTGTTGCATGCATTCAGAATGATGAATTGATATATTCCTTTGTATGTCTATACCACAGTATATTCATTCATTTTAATACAGATAGATGCTTGATTACTTCTTTTTGGAAGCTATTAGTAAAAAGGCTGCTAGGGACGTTCTTGCACAAATCATTTTGGTGAACAAATAGATGCTTTTTGTTGGATATACATTTGCAAGAATATACTGGCAATGCATGCTACCTAGCTTTCTTTAAAAATTCCAGGGTTTTTGAACATATTCATAGCAATTTATAGTGAATGTGAGATCAATTGTTCCACATTCTTGTCAACAATTAGAATGAAAGTCTCCTTCTAGCTATTCTGCTATGTGTGTGAACTGTTTTGCAGCATAATTTGAATTTACATTTCTTGATGACTTATGAAGTTGAACACGGTTTCATGTGTGCTTTGGCCTTTTGGATGTTTCTTTTTGAGAAATGTTTTTTCTGATTCTTTTAAACATTTTGTATGAATTCATCCTATTTTTAATTAATTTGTAGATTTTTATATATTTTGGATGTTTGTCTTTTATCAGATATATATATATTCCAATCATTTTCTCTTTCTTAGTTTGAATTTCACTGGTTATGGTGTTTTCTAATGACGAGAGCTTAATTTTAATGTAATACTGTTTACTGAATTTTATTTTAATGTGTGAAAAAAGCTTGTATCGAAAAGGTCACAAAACTTATCTCCTTTATTTCTTACTAGTTGGTTTATTATTTGACTTTTTATAGTGTGGTGTATATACCTGAAGTTGATTTTTGAATATGGCGTGAGAGACTGGAGGCAAATATTTGAGTTTTTCCATATAGATTGTTCACAGTGACCTTTGAAAAGTTCAGTCAATTCTCTGACTCCAAAGAACAGAGTCATCCTTCAGGGAAAATGCTAACAACAGAACCCAAATAGAGTAGAAAAGGAAACTTTGGAGTCAAGGAGAAAGAAACTGCAGATAATGGAGGGGAACTCTGCAAGGTTTGGGGAAGATTAATCTCAGAATATACTGTGGATGAAAAACCCAAGATATAAATAGGAAGCAGTGTCCTGTACTTCAGTACATAGTCCAGGAAAACATATTGCTGGAATCAGAGAGCTGCTTGTCTCAGGGTAACTCCCAGATATGGGAGCACACAGGGCTAATCCATTTATAATTGCAGTGACAGCATTTCACATGGAGTCTCTTAACATTTTTAAGTGAGCAGTGTACTATAGTTACTGTAGACAGGGTGTTGTACAGCAAGTATCTAGAATTCACTAGATGTATACATTCTGAGTAGCTGTGCTCTTTCTCTCCTCTTCCCAGACCTTGGAAAGTACTATTCTATTGTCGTTTTTTTTAGTTTTTCTATTTTAGATTACAGAGGTTATTGAGACATCCTTGGTATCAGAAGAGAACACTTAAAATGCAATCATTATCTTGGCCTATTGTTCGGCCTACACTCTCCACTTGCCCAGGAAACTGCTTCTCATATTTAGGAAGAAAGAAAGAAAGAAAGAAAGAAAGAAAGAAAGAAAGAAAGAAAGAAAGAAAGAAAGAGAAAAAACTATTTCCTTAAACATAGAAAATGGATGGGGAATATAGCTCAGTGATGCAGCACCTTCCTGGCAAGCATGAAGTCCTGAGTTTGATTTCTGAAATAAAAAAAAAAGAAGAAGAAGAGGAAGAGAAGTTAGACAATTAAGCTTTAAAAGAGGCATACTAAAATATATTAAGATTAACTAAATATTATTCTTTCAGTTAATGAGAGCACAAAAGGAAAATGAAGCAATAAAGCAAATGAATAAAACCAGTATTTCAATATAAGCTAAAAGAAACAATAAAACTAAAAGGATTAAAGATTTGATAGAACAATCTAGGTTGTGCTACACACACTATATCCAATTATTCTTTCTTGCTGTTTAAACTTAAGCAAATCAGACTTTTAAAAGCTGTAATTCCTTTATAGATATCCTTACCAATCATCAGTGAAATCCATGTAGTTAATTTCAGCAGACAATTCTGAGTCTTAACCTATCATAACATTTGACAAAGTGTATGACTTCTTTCCCTTCTTGGCTTTAGGACACCACAATCTCTTGAATTCCTTCCCACACTGTTGCACTGTCTCCTTCTTCTTTCTCTTTCTCTTCCTCTTCCTCTCCTCCTTCTCCTTCTCCTTCTCCTTCTCCTCCTCCTCCCCTTCCCCTCCCCCTTTTTCCTCCCTTTCCCTTTCCTTTTTCTTTTCTCAGTATCAATGAGGATTCAGTTTTGTTCTTTTTTCTGTCTGCATAGTTCTCCTTAGTAATCTCATATGGTTACATGACTTGAAAGAATATCAGTTTACCAGTGACTCCCACATTTATTCATACAAACTTCTCTCTCAAACTCTAAATTCTTAGACCCAACTACCTACCTACTTCTTCATCTGGATGTCCAGAAATCTACAAGTTGGAAGGGATCAGAAAATGCAATTCTAAATATGCTGGTTTGGCATATTGATTATTTTAAAGTACTAACATTTGAAAAACAGAAGATGTAGATATGATTCTCTGATTTTCCCCCTTCTACTTAAAAGAAAGCAAATCGTAACAATTTTCATAATATAGGTGCCCTATGTGAATGCAGGTGGTAGTGTTCATATGACCATAGACTGAGAGTTGCTATCCACTGTGCAAATGAGGCTATTAAAATAAATCTCCCTCTCCATTAACTCCCCTCATGTTTGCTTCTCTATGTTGCCTTCTTTTAGTCTAAATCCTTTTGTAGTGTCACATCTCCACAGTTTTATGTCTTTCAAACTGGATATAAGATCTGGGGTCTAAAGACCTGCAATAGTTTCATTTTCCTTTTGAAAACTTCTATGTGACATAAAAATTAGAAGTTAAACTTGCATGCATGACTTCTTTTATTTTTTTTTTCTTATGGGAGTTTAATTCTTAGACCCAATCCCAGATTCTAAGAGGTAACAGAAAGTTTTTCTTCTCCTACCAAACCCATCATATCCCAAAGTAGACTTCTACTCTAATGAAAGCTGCTCTACCTTCAGTCCTCTTCATCTCAATTATGAGAGTTACATCCTTAATTGAGACCAAGAATTTCATTGTTTTTTAATTCCTTACAATTATTTTATTGAGAAATTTAATATTTCTACCTTCAAAATATAGAATATCCCTACATCTCATCATATACACTATCAGCATACAAATGAACCACCACCATCTCAAACCTGTAATACTGCAATGCTTTTACCTTTGTTACCTATATTCTAATCTCAACTCAGCTGCTGCCAGATCAATCCTTTTGAAACATCAATCAAGTCACCAATGGCTTTTCGTTTCACTCACACCAAAAGCCAAGGCTGTAATGTGATTTGACCTCTTACTCCTTTCCTGGCTTACTCTACTCTTAGAAAAAAAATTGGTCATGAAATGAGAAAAGTGGTGTTAAAGTACATACATGGTATCTGATATGCATATAGAAAATTTCATATAATTTTATTTCTTATCCCATTAGTATCATTTATATGAGATGTTTTTAAATAAGTAATACTTTCCCGATTTTTTTCCCCAGTCTGCTAATAGTATCATCATAATTTGAGTCATTTAGGGGTAAATTTGATCCTCCTATGAACTTAAAAGAATAACATATTCAATATAAATTTTAAATAATTTATATTTCTGATCAGAGCCCCTTTGAGGTACAGGTAGCACAAACAATTTATATCACAAAATGAAAAAAAAATGCTTGAAACAAAGCCTATGCTTTTTTTTTTTTAGCCTCACTTTCCTCCTCCTAATGTTTCTAATATTAGAAATATTATCCTATTATTTATTTCTTTTTGTCTCAGAGATGGTGAATTAGGACAGCAGTCTGGAGATTTAGAAATTTTGTTAATGATAATTAAGAAAACCTTCTTGAAATCAGGTATACCACTTAATGTGAGATAACTCACTCGGTATTTTGAATGCCATGAGTCCATGCACTCCATGACAATCAAACAAACAGCCTCCCAGATATAATTTTCATAGCTTAGCCAAGACCTTAACCATCCTTTTACATAATGACAAGCATTGCTACATCTTCTACTCAGTAAAAAGTAAAATGTCTTTTGAAGAGTAGTTGACACAATTTAGAGTACATAATATTCTATTTTTAGATATATCATTTTAAATATACGAAATCAGTTATTAAACACTTTCAAAATTTAAAATTTAGAATTATTTTATGTTTCAAATGATGTGAGGTCATGATCTTTAATGTATAAAGGTTAAAAAACATGATTCTATTGATGATTATACCTTTATCCACAGAATTATTTTCATTTTTATGTCAAACTAATCACTTTTAATTATACTCAATTTTATATTAAGAATTCCATCATTGATTTATTGAGGTTTTTATTCTTTTTTTAAACTGATACATAAAGCAAGTTGTAGACTTGTAGTGACACGATGTTTTGATACAGGTATGCAGATATGGGTTACATAATGTTGAAATTAGGTTCATGACAAAAACTTGCCATACAATTCCTTCTAACTTTTACTTTAAATTTGAAAAAACGAGATGTATTTAAATCTGTATAATGCTTCTATAGAGTCAAACAGTTGATCAAAAACTACAGTGCCAAATCAATCAGTGGAGTAATTTAGTGATTATACACCCTTAATCCCAGCCACCTCTGAGAAAGCCCCACTTAGGATCGATCCCATGAGGGTTGACACTCAGACATAAACTATAACACTCATCACTCTTGCCACTTTCTGATGCAGTTTCTGTTGTTTTGTGAGTGGCCTTAGGAAGTGAGTGCTGCTGCCACATGCCATTCAAGGCAAGTCAAACTTCTAAAAAAAAAGTATCTTCATTCACCTGAATCACCAGTTGAGCACCATGCAACTTTTGGTTCTTTTCCAAAGTCAGAATAAGGGGGAATATTTTGAGGATGATTCATGGCATTGTGTCTTTTACTGTAAAAATTTTTAAATTTAAACATTCACTGTATTTTTTAGCATACTTTGTGCATAATTTTCCTAACACCTCTAACCTCTGTGTTTCTGTCTCTCTCTCTCTCTCTCTCTCTTTCCCCTAGAGTACTGTAGTTTGGAATTAAATTCTTACTTAGATATCCACTAGTTTTAGTTTCATGTTTCTTAATCTATGTAGTGAAAATGCTATTGCTTTCTATATTTCTTATTCCTATCTCACAGTGTTAATGTGACAGTGACAAAAGCATATGTGCCTATAACATTCCTTGAGACACTTGATGTACTCATGCTGTTTTTATAAAATTAAATCACAAGGAAAGGGTAATTAATATTAAGAAATATTTAAAAAATCAAATTGGATAAGAATATGACTAGTGTTATAATATATGTTACACTTGTCTGTTAGCCTTTAAAAAGATAATGAGAAAATGAATAATGTGGTAAATGGCTGAAGTGGTCAACTTTTGTTTGTTTAAACATAATTGAGATTAGTGTGAATTAGAATAGGATAGCTGATGTATCTGGTCAGTGATGCTTTGAAGTCTCAGCTAATAAGATTAAATATTTTGCCTCCCTAGGGCAGTGCACCTTTACACTGTATATTTCAGAGTATTTGGCCTTCCATTCCCATTAGTGTTCCAACCAGTGTACATTTGCTCCAGACTTTGGCATTTGAACTTCATTTGTTACCAGCACTTTAGCCCTTTAGTGTCTTTATGTTTACGTCCATAAGTTTTTAATGTGCAAAGTTTTTGAATCCACTGTCAAGGTAACAAGGAAGTTCCATTTTGAATTGCAATTGTTTCCTTCCATCAAGGATAATACAATTATCACAATATGTACAGCATGTGGGGGAAACTATGATTTTAATATGGCTAGTAAATATGTGTCAATATGATTGATTAAAATTTTTGTTTTATAGGTTTGAAAATATTTATGCTTTGAAAATGGACAGCTAGTTTATGGCAACATATTCAGCTTTTAAAGGAAAATGTCTTTGGCACCTGTTTTTTGTAAAATTTATAGTAGGCAATGCCACCTACATAGTGTATTGTCTCAAGTTATAGAAAGTTTATAGATTAAGCTTTTCCAATAATGAAATAATGCCTCAATTCTGCATAGTATTATCATTCAAAATGAATTTTTACATACCTTAATACAAATTTTGTGTTTAATTTTATTACTTGCAGTTAAAATCTGCATTCGTCATCAATGCAATTTTGTCAAGTTAAATATTCACATTAAAATAATTTATATGACTAAATATATCAAGAAGAAAAGTACAATGGAATATGATAGAAATATCTTCTCTTTTTGCTCCTTCCTCTTAGTGAAATGTGGTGGTAATTATTCAGAAGAAAATCTGGATAAATTATTGTAAGACTATTCATTAAATATTTTTAGAAGATAATTAGCAGAAACTCTGTCATCTCTGTAAGAGGTTTGCTTGGACACTGTGAAACCATGATGGTAATGACATCCAAATGAAGTACTTACTTTTGTAGGATATAAAAGATTAAAGGTGATATAGCCAAATTTAATTGACTGGATCTTGTCAAGAAATATTGAGTGAATAATAGTGTTATTTCTGAAATAGTACTCAGTATAAGGAAAGTTGAGAAGACTAATGTGTGCACTAAAAAGAATCAAAATCAGACTCAAGAAATTCTATTTCTAGTTTTGATGTGCAGAATAATCATTAAGTAAAATATAGTGCTCGAGTTCAAAGCTTTTCTCTCCATTAGTGAGACCATAACCAGCATAGGAATAAACAAAGTTTTAAAGTTTTAAACTTTAATCTTAAGTCCCAAGCAAAAAAATAACAATACAAAGTTATAGTTATTTTTAGAAAAAATAACCAACAAAGTTTGCTGTAGTGTGGGGTCTGAACATTACTTTTAATAAAGAGGACCAGGAATCTCTAGAGAAAGAGGTCATTCTTGACAGAAGGCTCAAAGTTTGCTAATTGAGTCTCAAAATTCTAATTTTACCAGGTTTCTTGATTACTTCTCTCTCATTGTTGAGACAAAATATCTGACACCCAAAATTAGGGAAGAGAAGATTTTTTTCTTACAATTTTGGCTCAGTTGGCTCCAATCAGCAGGGTGGCATGGTGAGACCACTATTCATGGGTCTCAGTAAACAGCAAGGGCAAACAGCGCAGAGAGAGAAGACACTCTTTCTTCCTGCTGTTACACTGTGTGCAGGCTCTATCCCTGGGAGAATGTATCACTCATACCACCAATCTGAGCCCTAGACAAGGAAATAATAACAAACACCAGATTTGGCGGTGTCCATGATTGCATGAGGCTTGGCAGGGGAGGATATCTGAACATAAACCATAACATCAGGCATTACGGTGGTTGTCAAATACCTCTACAGTCTTGTTGAGTTTCTGGAAATCAACTTCAAATAATTTTACCATAAAAAAGAGTAAGAATTATATTAGTTTTAAATTCATCAAATGTGTTAATATTTCCCAGTTTATGACAGGGGAAGAAAACAAATAAAACTTCATTTACCAGACTTAGTTCTCTGTCACAAGTGGTCAGCACTTTATTCTACACACTGTCCAATTTAGGATTGAAAACAAAGTATCTGTTTAAAAATGATTTATTTCTTTATTGTGTTGCATTGTGGCATTCTCATATATGCATCAGATTGATCAGATTCACTTTCATATTACTCTCCCTCCTCCCTTCCTCCTCCAATCTGTTTTTCCTAAGCAAAATTATTTTCATGTAAACAAATTTTACTAAGGAATTATACAAAAGAACATTTTTAAAAAATGAAAGAACCAAAACACTACTGTTTATAGCAACACAAGAGATAATAGATTGTAGACAATGATGACCAATGGCTACTAAAATTATGAGGTAAAGGCTAAAAGGAAGCTTTATCATGAATGAGTCAGCTGACAGCACTTTATTTACATTGTTAACTGACAACGTCTCCCAATACAATGCTGTGAGGAGTATATGCCATGGATTATAATTAAAATTTGCAAAGATACGGTAAAGTGGAGGATGGGGACAAACGTTTTGATTCTTTCATTCACCATTGTAGAGAATCATAACTGATGGATAGGAGAGACTAAAAGTTTTTCCCATAATTAACAGTTGATTGAATGTAAGCAGAGGGCATTGTTGGAACTACAACCCAAAATCATTTACTGTTTGTCCTTGATTGAATCCAAATCAGTACATGTTATATCAAATAAAAACTTTAACATAAATGTGTAAATAGAAGCACTTAGTAGGTTTTTTGTAATTGGCAAACTCTTGTATACTTATGTTTTGCCTTTAGACTTGGTCTTAATTCTCTCAGTGAAATAGATAGAGCTTTTTTTTCTCACTTATGATTTATTTATCATTATTACTATTAAACATATTGCAGTATTATGGATATATTTTATTTACGTCTTCATTCTCACCATCAGGGAATCTCATATTGATATCCTGGGAGAAGCCTAATTGCCCCCAAAACATTCCTTCTTTCAGTGTTTTGTTGAGTTTGAATTAAGATTCCCTATTGTAAATTTCAAAGTTGCTTGAAATTGACTCTGGGCATTGTAAGAACCCTAAAGCTTCCAAGGGACTTGGTAAAATCTAAAAACTCAATATCTCCTGAAGGAAAACCATGTGTCAAACATATTATTCTGTGTTATTGTGGGTTTTGTTCTAATTCAATTTGAATTCAAAAAGAGTCAGATCCCAAATAGTTGAAGGTGTTTTCCTCTAATATTTGTTGTGAAACAATGAAAGATATAAATTATTGGCAAAGCTAAAATAGTATATTTTATTTACAATATAGTATTTATATTTACTTGTGTACTATTTATTATATTGTTCTAGTCACATTTCTATATTGCAATCATCTTTGATTGCTTCTAGAACAATGATACAGTTAAAATGATTTTATAATTAAATTGTTAAATTCCATAGTACTATGTAAGCATGTTTTCCATTTCATGATTCATGTTATCTATCATATTGCTTTTCTAATGATATGCTTATTCATATATTTGCAAAGATTAAAGTTATTTCAATTATTTTTGAAGAACAGAATATTTTTCAATCCTTTCATTTCGTTGTCCTGAAATTAAAAAAAAATGAAGTCAATGTTTTTAAGTCAAAGAATTAAAAAATATACTTTAGTCAGTTCTTACGCCTTAGAAGTGTGGCTCATAACATTGTATATTGCATTATATGCAAAGAGAAAGTAAAGCTAATAGTGGACAAATATGTTTTCTTTGTTCTTGGATTAGCAAGTGCAGGACCTAGGCGGAGTCCTGAGCCCTGTCTGCCTGGCTCCATGGCTCTCCTGCTGTACCTCACCTTTCTCACTGTTTGGTCCATAGGCGGGGCACCTCCTAAACAGAACAGAAAATCCTCTCCATGCTTCACACCTTGCCTACAGGAAAAATCCCTCCCCTTACACCCTGGGTACCTGGGAGCCTACAGGAGACATCCTGTACCCCTTGCTCAGTGACAAAAAAACACTGATGTTGTCCTGCATCCACCCTGACACCCCACTCCTGGAAAGCTCCAAAATTTTTAACTCTTTCAGCAAGACCTCCCTCTCAGCAGAACGTCCCCTTCCACATCTAAGCTCCTCTATAAAACGTGTCTTCTCCATTTGCTCAGGACCTGACCTCCCTGGTCTCCAATAAAGTTACTGCTGTTTTCTTCAACTTTGCCTGCCTCAGTGGTCTCGGTAGCTCCTTGGTTTACCCTAACACTCACTGCGTAGACAGCGGAGACCTCAAGCTAAGATTTCAGCTCCTCTGTCATACCAGCTGATCCTGCGTGTCTCATACAGGTCTTTGCATCTACAAAGTTCATTTTTCCTCGCTCTCATAGCTGCTCTAGCATTTTCTCATTTTAAAGAGGCCCTCTTGGACCAACCAAAAAATGCCAGTGTTACTGCCTCACTATTGTCTGTATGACAATAGCTGAGTTTCTTTTTTCATAGCACTCCACACTTTTTGTACTTATATAATTGTTGACTCTGTCTGTGTTCCGTGCTGGATTCAAAACTCCACAAGGGAAAGACTCTCTGTCACTCAGTAAGTGGCACATAGTCATTCAAATAGTTTCTGAATTAGTAGAAGATCAACATTTCTGTAATATTTTGTATATTCTTTCTAACCTAGAGCCATGAAAATTACATAAATGATGTTATTTCCTTATCAGTATCAGATATATAAAGTTTACAAGCATTTTTTTAAAATACAGGGCTACTGTAGAGTCTCATAAGTGCTTGTTATATGATTTAATAAATTGTTCTAAATGAACAAATAAAGAGCTGAAAAGACGCTAAGACATGATTAAAAAAAAAGAGACTGAGGAAAACAATTCAGATGAGAACTGCAGTATGTTTACTAAAAACTCGCTCGTGATGGAGTGTGCAGGCCTTGATGGTTTTCAAATGCATTGTACATACACAACTCAGTCAGGCAGATCAATGGTACATTGACTCTAAGTTAGGTACTAATAGCACCTCCTTTTCCTGCTTCTTTGCACTTAGACGAGTATGTCTCAAGTACGCTTCTGAGTGGGTCTACTTAGCACAAAGAGCGACTTCCGTGGGAAGAGAAACCAAAATGAAGTCTATGGAATTTGTCATTCGGCTCGTTGCCTGATTTTCATTAGGACTCTTGCCTCTGTCTCATTAGGCCCTCTGCCTGATTTGCATGAGTCGCAGTGCCTAAACTTCATTAGGCCTGTTGCCTGGCTTTTATTAGGTGCATTACCTGATTCTTACTAGGCCTGATGCCTGATTTCTTTTAGACCCTTGGTGTGTGGGGCTAGTGCTTATTGTCATGGCTGGTTCAGTGTCCATTTACCATCTCTTCCAAAACTCATGATAGCCAAAATTAATAATTTCCTTATGCTTGATGAGAAGCACAAGGAAAGGGAGACTTTCACAAAAAAAAGAGTTTGATAACCTATGCTTCACTCACTACCACCCATGCATTATAATCCATTAGTTCTCTTTGGTTTGAGGTTGTTACATTTATTGCCTTTAAGAAATCAGTGCATACTACATGAAACTTGCTTGCAGCAGAACGAATAAATAAAAAGTCAGGCAAATTCATTTGAATTGAAACAAAATTTAAATGATGTTATTAGGTTAATTATTTTACTTTCTGTTATATTTACTTTTTTAGACATTCAGAAATCAGTGATCTTTGTCACAATGTTTCATTATTAGCAAGAATATAGTTTAATGCTCTTAATTTATTCACATGAAAACTGAATTGATACAGTTAAGCCCTTTTTGATCAAAATGCAGTATATATCTTCAGAATAATGTACTACACATGCAAACATTTGTTTTTTGCATATTGTTCTATATAATTTATATGTATATATCACCCAGAAATTAAATAGCTTCTCTTTTCAAATGGTGCAATTTTTGGATATTCTTATATTGTTTTAAGTATATTTTTGCAAAGTTAAACACAAAAGGCCTTATTCTCTTTTAACACATGAAAGACAATATAGTGTTCCTATAAGCAACATGTTTCATATATTACAGAGTAAATTTGATAGTCTTTTACCATATTAGTATACAAATCCCCCATAAGTAAATGGATTACATTATTACATTCTGAGCATTAAGATAATTTACACAAACAATATTAGAATACTTAGAAAATCTCTTGAATTTGAATTGTTTAAAATCCCTAACTTTGCAATAAAATTGAATAATGATGTCCCAAACTTGAAATGTCCACTTGAACATTTAGAAAATATTCATTCATATCAAGGGAATATTGACTCTCCCTTGGTAAATTCTGAGAGTCTATCTTTCAGTTAATTTCATGTATTCCAATAACAAAATACTTCTTCAATTACTAAAAAGAATTAGATACAAAAAATTGAAAACATGGATTCTATTCCTCAGTCAGAAGGGATATAATGCTACAGTATTTGATTTAGGATCAAAATTATCCTTAAATTGTTGGTTAATGCATACTTGAATTGTCTTTTATTTTAGTCCAGGAAACATGCCAAGATAGCATTTTCTTATTTCCATTGTTATTTTCAAATATTTCAGGTAGTCAGCTGAGATGGTGTAGAGAGTGTTGGATAGGATATTCACTAGATCAAATTTGAAAACCCAATTCCTGTTCAAAGAGCCACATCTTATACACTCCCTGCTAAATCTGTCCTAAGCCTTAGGAGCTTTGATCTTGAATTTGTCACTTTATTAATCACTTGCTTGTGGAAAACTGACAGCCAATAACATTCTGTCCTGACAGTAGTGTTTAGATGAACTGTTCATTAAACACTGGGCCCAAAAATTACAACAGACACATTAGTTTGAGAGACATATTTTGACGAATTGTTTTGTTGGGTAGATTCATGCAACACCAGTGTCCACATGCTCCAATTTATGCCTTGTCAAAACATTAGTTTGCCAGCACATAGTCACAGGCTTCTCTGGATTAAGTCATATTTAAGCACTGTAGAAAAATAAGCACACCTCCTAAAATTCTTCTGGGAAAAAGTGCTAACAATGGGGGTAATCACCTACTAACACTGACTTTGAACTGCAAATTGTAAACTTCATGGTCATGTTGATTTAAAAAAGAGAGTCAGGAATAATTACTTTCCTCTATACATTTACAGAAAGCTGAAAGCCACCAAACTGCATTCCTTAAAAGTGTCTTTCCCTAAACAGACAACTGGAATTAGCTTCAATAGCTTTTAGAAAATCTGTCTTGTATTGAGACGCCATGAGGGTTTCTGTTTTATTTATTCTATTTTACATTATAACAGGTAAAAATTCTTGCTGAAATTTGATCCTTACTACAAGACAATCCAGTGGGGAAAAGATCATGAAAATTGATATTATAAGAAGAAAAGTGCCTCTCACCACACAGTTTTCTAGGAAAGCATTTGTTAGCATGGATCCTCAGTTAACAGGAAGATCTCATTTTTATTTAATTAACTTATTTGTTTTTAAATATGGGCCAAGGACCATATTCACCTGTTGGCAGAGCCACAATTTCTTTGGAGAACTCACCTATCAAAGTCGAGGTCAAATCAACTGATTGAATTGCCACCTAGTGGAGTCTGGATGATGTGGATACAAACAAGGTGGCCCCTTGGGCTGCCTGTACATCTTCTCAGGTGAACTTCATTGCAAGGAATGTCATTCATATTTAACAGGCATAAGTGGAACATCAACCTTAAATGAGGATGATCCTTATATGACTCCAAAACTTGGATAGTTTCAGGTGATCACATGTCTACACTTCCAGCATTCTGGGATGAGGATGAGAATGAGGCAGGAATCCTCCCAGAATGCTGGAAGTGTAGGCATGTGATCATCTGAAAATCTAACAATTTAGTGCAACTCTATCTCAAAAAGAGAAAAGGGGCACCAAGGATAGAGTTTAGTGTTAAGGCTCAGGGTTCAATCCTATGGACACAATTAAAAAAAGAAAGACAGACAAGAAAAGGTATTGCTGTTAGAAAACTTTGAAACATTGACTGGATCAAGTAATTCTATTATGAATTTCATAAGGTCAAATTTCATATCTTGGATACCCTGACTGTATAGAGTAAATTGTTTAACTCTTCCAACCTTTCCCCAAAGTCTTGAGTTTCCTAGGAATAAAGCCTGGGCTGTTTACCTTTCCTCTGTCATTCTGCCCATCAGCCCTTCTTACATCCTTTCTCCCACGCAATGATGGATCCTTCTCTCATCAAATCTGTGTTCAGTCTTTCCCCCTGCTGTGACTTGGTCATTGTTATCACCAACTTTATTACCAGTCAGTATTTCCTATTTGTATCAGTCAACTGTACTCTGTCAACACGTTAGTGACTCCTCTACCTACTGCCAGTTTGTAAAAGAAAATACACTCAACCGTTTTCTATTAACAGTTTGTAAAACCAAAGAAATATATTAGAGGAAAAAAGAAAGCAAGTAAAACCACAAAACATCCATTTTTTTTTTTTAGTTTTCTTACTGAAATCCTTTCCTTCTCTTGCTGACATGATTTAAATAATGTTACCATCAGTGTATTCCAGTTACTGAAAATCTTTATTCCTTCTGTAAATATTTCCATTTTGTTGTAACATTCCTTGCTACCTTCTGAAGAACGTGGATTAACTGATGAATTAAAAACTTTCCTTTCAATATTTCACACTCTCGTGGTTATCTTTTTGATTTGCATTTAACTTCTGCTGCTTATACAATCTCTTGGTGACTTTGTGGATAACATCATCTGATTCATGCTGGCTTTTCCTAACTTTCTGGGTAATTCTCAGATTCCCTTTTCAATGTTAAACAGAGCTGTTTGGAAGTGTTGACAGAAGTTTGGGCATAGGCACAATAGTCATTCGATAACAACCGAAAATTCAGCAAGTATTTGGTGTCTACTCTACCAGGCTTGGTGAATGATAAATAACTCAGAAGATATCTTTGCAGGGAGGGAGGCACAATTTGCAAGTAAAATGAAGACAGCCTCAGTTGGCAATCTTGAAAATCATAAACATACATGTATTTTTATGGTGAAAAGTATTGTTTCATTTTGTCTTGGTGCTGGAGATTGAACTCAGACATCTCTCATGCTAAGCATGTGCTGCACTGCTGAGCTATACCCTCAGCCCATGAAAGTAGCACTTAATGATAACCATCAGTTCTTTGATAAAGTAAAATTTTACAGAGGCAGAGAGAGCGGGAGAGGAGGGAGAGGGAGAGAGAGAGAGAGAGAGAGAGAGAGAGAGAGAGAGAGAGGGAGAGAGAGAGAGAAAGAGAGAGAGAGAGAATCTGTGTTACCATGTGTTTCTAAAACGTTGATTTTGCTTGGCTGAGCTGTTACGGGACATTCCTACATATACCCACCAACTAGACCCTCTCTCCTGCCACCAAATTCTAAGTGATCTTAGCGACAGAAAAACAAATCTTGGTTCCCTAAGCTGCAAAATACAAGATAAACTTCAGGGATCCTCATTTAGACAGTTTGACCAGTTGAAACTGAATTTTTTGTGAGAAATGGGTGATTTTGACAAATTTGAAGTTAGAATCTACAAAATAGTTTAGTTTCAGGAAATATCTTCATGTGGTTTCATTCATAACTGCACGTATTGATTGTTTCACATTTCCCAATTCCACATGCAAGTCATCTTGTTCCAGTGCTATTTCAATGAACTCTAATTCCTCCTCTTTAA
This sequence comes from Hydrochoerus hydrochaeris, assembly GCA_004027455.1. NCBI lineage: Eukaryota > Metazoa > Chordata > Mammalia > Rodentia > Hydrochaeridae > Hydrochoerus > Hydrochoerus hydrochaeris. The sequence goes on along the minus strand of PVLA01000835.1, from coordinate 265,737 downwards.
AACTAGGTGCGATTGTCTCTATACTGTAAGCCATGCGTAGTTTAAATCGGGCTCTGTAAAGACTTGATTCATGAGCTCAAGGTATTCAGGGAAAGCACCTCATGGTAACTGGTTTAAGTTACAAGTTTAATATTGTCTTTCTGAGTGTGCTTTTTCATATTTTATTCAAAGAAAAAATGCAAGAAAAATATGTCATTGAGATTGATTGTAATGGCCAGCTGTTACGATCTCAATGGAAGTATTAGAACCCCTGCCTAAGGTGCAGTGAACAGTGCCAAGCCTCACAGCAGCTCAGCTCATCCTAAAAAGCACCATGGCCTGGAGTGAAAGCTGCAATTTAAAAATCTCCCAGAGACCCATTATTTGCAAATCATTGACACAACAAACTCTAACAACCCTGGTCCTCCTTGTCAATGCATGCTTAGGGAGCTTTTCATCTGCAGAACCTTGCATGCTCAATAACTTTTCATACTAAAAATCCTTATGAAATTTCTGAAGAAAATGAACAACTGCGCATGGGCCAGAATCCATTTTAAACATTAAAAAAGAAAATTAAAATTGATTAGACTGGACGGTGGTATCGTACCTAGCAAAGAATCCTCACAAGTCCAAAGTAAGTTTCCATGTTTCCATATTGCTTAAAATGTAGTCAACTGGCTATTCAATTTTCTAGTAATAAAAGGCACCGGAAACATCTTTGTTGGCACACTGTCCCCTTTCATCCTGCTAAGATCTTAAACTAATGGCTTTCCTCTAAACTTGAGAAGCAAATATCACTCTGGAGTGTCAACTTTTATGTCAGGTTTAACCACAAAGAAAACTTGCACAGATGAGACATTAACTTTTAAAACAAAGGATTCACAGTGTAAGCAAGAAACAGGTTTAGCTGTTAGTGCCCACTGCAGGGATATTATTCCTCAAAGAAGAGCATATTTGGGTTCAAGCTGTTAATATTTCCATACGTGTTACTGGCTACTTATAGAAAAGTAATCTTGTTGCTTCTTATTTTATTACTAGAGTTGCTATTACACTTTTAGAGAAATGTGAGGCTACTCGTAAGTCTATCAAAAGCTCTGAGAAAAAGAGGAGTGTGTTTTTGGAATGACGGGAGGATAAGGTGTCACCTATGAGCAATAAAATCTTAGGAGAATAAACAGGAAAATGATCAGTGTGGTAGACTGCTATAGAATGAGGGTGCTTGAGAGCAGGGTTCTGTTAAAAATCCTACAACGCTTGATACAGTGCTCCTAATAAAGAACTAAGACATGGAGTAAAAGTGATTGAAGTAAAAGCCAAGCTAAAGAAGAAAGACATGTCCCAGGATATTACAAAAAAGATTCTTCCATCCTATACCCTCTCTAAGCCAATATTCATATCCACATGTCCAAGGGATTCATTTCTGCCAATAGTTCTGATGGGCTCTATTTATTATGCTTATGTTAACAGTTAAGAAAACTTTGAAATTATAAAAAGAAGTGCCACCAAGGACTCAAGTTATGATTCCACAGCAATCTTCCAAGTTTGATTCTTTTTAAAAATAAGTTTTTTCTATATGTACCTAACATCAATTTATATTCATATAATATTAAGTGTCAAATTATCAATTATTTCTGCTATTGTTTTTTAAATATGGTTTAAATAACATTTTACTTATTCAGTTTTTTTTTTTGTACCAGGGATTAAACTCATGATCTTGTACCTACTTGGCAGTTGCTTAAGCCACTGAGCTAAATCTTTGGCTTCAAAGATTTTTATACCTATGATCACTTTTAGCTCCTCAACAAATGACACAGAAGACAAAGGAGAAATTACCATTTACATGTTACAGAAACCCTTATTCACAGGTAAATCATTCATCAACTATTATGTATAAACTCAGGTTTCCCATATCTGGGGTTTTTCATTGAAATAAGAAAAGATAAGATCACCCACCCATAAATATGTATTCTATGCATGATACAATGTTCTCACTGAGGACCATTTTGCCTCCTAGGAAACATTTGGCAATGTCTGCAGAACTTGGAGTTTGTCTTTCCAGTGGGGCGGGAGGGAAAGGCTAATGTCAGTAAAAACAGAAGAGAGCAGGGTTCTGTTAAAAATCCTACAACGCTTGATACAGTGCTCCTAATAAAGAACTACCTGAACCCAAATTTTGGTTAATGATGAGGTTCAGAAATCTTGGGCAGATGAGAGGGCTGTAGTAAGCATAGACGTGAACTATGGATATAGGGGTAAATGTAGATATGGATATAGATTCAGATGCAGAGGACACAGGCCTAGGTCTAGTTTTTTATTTAGGTGACTCTGGACAAGTGCAGTCCACCTAGGTGATATCTATTCGTTACTCTTTTAGAACTAGCTTTGTCATTTTTTATTTCATTAATTTCTGCTTGTGTCTTGATTGCTTTCTTGCTATTGTTTCTATACATTCTATTTCTCTTTCAAATGAATCCAAAAAAATTTTTGGTTGTTCATTAATAAATGAATGTTATAAAATTCATATATATATATATATATATATATGCAACATATTTTGATATACTGTTCTTTTACTTTCTGTGTCAAATAACTTACAATTTCCATTTCCCATTTAAACTGATCTGTTATAAATGAGTGCATTTTAAAGTTTTCAAATGTGTCACTTAAAAAACAATGAAACATTTTGTATTATTGATTTCTGGTTTAATTGCCTAATTAACAGATTAGGGTGACTGGATGATAACAATTCTTTTGAAAGCATTGTGTTAGTACCAATTCGGTAAATTATTTTCCCCCGATGTTTTCTACAAAAATGACTCTTGAATGCAAGTTTCTGTACATATGTATGTATTAGGTTACATATGTTAATTTGTTGTTCAAGTTTCTCATATCTTTACTGTTTCTAATATGGTGTGTTACAATTGTGGATTTATAGATTCCTTCTTGCATTTTTCTCAACATTTTGTTTTATACAATTCAGATGAGTAGGATGTAATTTTTGCGTATTCCCAGAGTGTGTTTCCCTCAATTGTTATGCAGTGTACTTTTACCATGGCTTGAAAATGAGCCCTTCAAAATTCAGGTGTTGCCATGTGATGCCATTACTAGGTAGAGCCTTTGCGAGGTTATTAGACCATGATAGTTCTTTCTTTGTCAGTGAGATTAAGGTCCCCATAACAGACAATTTATGGAGCACCATTTGGAAACCTTGCTCTTCAGCTGTTTTGCATGTAGCATTGCATTTCCTCTGGGAGATGCAGTTTCTCTGGAAAGCAGACCCTGCAGGCACCTTTACCTTGTATATTCCAGGATCTGAGAGTGTAGAAAGCATTTTTGTTATTTACCAATTACTCAGGCTTAGGTATTATGCTATCATAGCACAAGAAGGAATAACACATCCTTTTATTGCTTTCAATAATATGCAGCCTATGAAGGCAAATAATTGTTTGCACTCGTTTCTTAGTGTTTGCAAAGTATTTTTACTTTTATTCTTCTTCTTTTGATGTTTTGTTTTGAAGACGTTTTCTCTTTTGAAAATGATTCAAGTATTAAGCAGGGTGGTGCTTTTTAAAATTTTGTAACCAATCAGATGATTCTAGTCTTCTTTAATACTCGAGTTTCATTCATTATTTCAGTTAGGCAGTTGAAAATATTTGCCCTGTTTTGTGCTTTCAGTTTGCTAGCCTTTTTATTTTCTTTTCCTCCTCTTCTTCTTGCCATTTCCATTCTTTTTTGTTGGGGATGATACAGTTTTCTTCAGCATCTGTTTGGGTTTTCTTTTTCTGATTCTACACTGATCACTATATATTTTAACATACTAAACATTTCTTACAGAAGCCATCATGGCATGTACCACACATGCAGTCACCAGCCCAGTGGGAAGTTTCATTCGGTTTGTCCTCAATTCTTCACTGGTCCTCCTGCTTCCAAATTTCCCTGGGGAGCTACACAGTTGCAGGATAGACTCTCAATTTAGTCCATAGTTTCAGCTCCATGTTCCCATTCATCCATGGTGCTTTTTGGTTAATAGTATTCAGCATTTACCAAATATAGTACCCAGCCCTCCTATGTAATTCTGGAAATACATGTATTTTCCTTTTAACCAAAATTTAGGACCATCATTTATACTGTATTCAAATACCGTGAATTCCCTATGCCATGTTTTGTACTTTACAATGAAAAAAGAACAAAAATAAGGAAAAAGAATTTTAAAAAAATAGATTAACAATGGTTAGTATGATGTATATCATTGTCTTCAAAGTAGTTGCTCAGATTATAAGACATAAGCATGAAAAAGTGAACAAACAAGGAAAGCACAAACTATTTGTTGTATGAACTAATAGAGATTAGTAGACTAATTACATATATATATATATATATAAAACCTTTTCCTTTCTTTCTTTTCTCCTTGCTTCCATCCAACTTGTTCTTTCCTTTTGAGAAGTTTATTCTCCTTTCAATTTCAGAATATCTGTTGTACATTTTGGATCTTATTTACTCTTTCAGTCTATTTCTCCATCTTTTTTGAAGAAGACGGGCTACTGGGGATTGAACTCAGAGTCTTCACACTAAGCTATGTCCTCAATCCACTTTTATTTTATATTTCAAGACAAGGCTTTTGTAAATCATTCAGGTTCACCTCAAGTTTATGGTCTTTCCTCCTCAGCCTCCAGATCTACTGGAATTCCTGGCACGTGCCACAATGTCATACCTGGTTTTTTTTTCTTTAAATGCTTCATATTCCTAAATAAGGTTAATGTTAGTCTTGCTAACTAGCAAAGCTAGTTATATTTTCTTTAATATAGGACATGATGAGAGACCATGGTTGAGATCAAAGCACAGAAAAAAAAATCACTTTTCCAGAATTATTCAGGGTTTTCATAGCAACCAAGGAAGGGACAGAATATTCAAGGAGCCATTGGACAGTCATAGATTGATGAACCATTGCCTCTGGAAATGAACAGAAGAAAAAAATAATGGGGCATGAAGTAACTCTCTACTGAGTGGAGATATAAATCAATAGATTATTTAGAACCAAGGAGAGAATGTAAGAGTGAACAGCAACAAATAATTTTCTTCCCTTTTAAAGTTATTTTACATCTGATGCTATTACAATGTTATAGCCACATTGAGAAAATATCAGTTGTTTTTAAACTACTAGGGCCTGTGAATCATTTCTTGTATGTTTCATTCTGTTTGCTACACACTACTTTTAAATTTATTGTAATGCTCTCTACAATAAATTGTGTGAAGTGTCTCTGGTTTATAAAAAAATCACATATACAAATATGAAACCCCTCAATTTAAGAAATATTGTTTTCTTTTGAATTTCAAGGAAAAAAGTGGGGTGAGCATTGGTAGGGACAGGGTTGAGAAAATTTTCCAGATGAAGAAGCCAAATCTTATCAGTTTCACAGTTCAAGAAAGTTCTTCACATTTGAGAGTTATATTTTATTACTAAATAAAATAAACAGTGAGAAGGTAGATCACATTACTTGATATTTTAAAACTTTTTTCCCATGTTTAAGACCATATTTTCCCCCTAAAATTATAAAATGAATTTTGCACTAACAAAAGATGACAAACTAACTGCCCAAGAAAAATCTGCTTTCTCCTCATAAAGCAGGTCTAATATCACTCGCTCTCTATTTGTATGCCTTTCCGTAGAAAGATACGGATTGTAGCACATCCGGATAATAGGTTGCTCTCAAAGAAAACGTGATTAATGATCAGAAGCTGCTCCTCATCCATGGTGAGATGTGTTCAGCATGACAACAACATAGCAAGATTATTGAACTTTTTCTTAAAGGAGACAAGTGAATAAATAGTTTGGGCTCTAGAGTTCATGGCCTCTGATGTAACTGTTCACTCTACCACTGCACCATGGAAGCAGCCACAGAAAAAGTATAAATACACAGCTCGGGGTGTGCTCCAAAAAAAAAAAAATCTTTATTTACAAATGAGGTCGCAGGCTGGATTTCTCAAATGGGTTACACTTTGATGATCCTTATTTCATAGCTCCAAAAGACCACAAAATTTTGTGTCTTCCGCTAGTACATTAGTGAACCTTTTTTTCACTCTAATGGTATACCTGAGGCAGCAAACTTCATGAAGAGAAGAGGTTTGTGCAGTTCACAGTTTTGGATATTCAAGCACATGGAGCTAGCATCCAGTCAGGTCTTAGCTGCAGCCTATCTAGGCGGATACCAACCCTAGCTCATGCAGGAGCAAGCCAATGATTATGTATTGAACTGGAGCAAAGAGAAAAAGAATAAGTAAGGACAGGTTCACTTCTTTTATAATGGTCTTCTAAGAACTCAAAGTGCCACACAGGAATTGCAAAGGAGTCACACACAAACTACTTTACACCCCCAATTACCTAACATTCTCCCAATAAGCCCTGTTCCCTAATAACAGGTCATTTAATGATGTACACAATGAAGAAAGACCAGACCCAAACAATAGCAGGCAAGTAAATTTCTCATTACACTGTTCTACTCGTGATCTATGTCCACCTATGAAACATTATACAGCTAACAACTGGTAAAATACAGATAGTGTAAAAGGACCAAGTTTGCCTGCCTTCTGCAACCAACACCAGGGCATATCAAAGGCATGATTGCTACCAATTTAAGAAAGATCTAGAAATTATTATTTTTAAATCATTCATGCTGTGCCCCTTGCATCCTTTAAAATACTACTTTTACCACTTCCTGTTTAAAATTTCCACCTGTCCAGATTTGTAGAGCCTGGAGTAATGTGAAAAACTGGCAATTTTCTGGTACATTTAACAGAGAGAGCCAATACAGATAATTTAGGTCCAAAAGTGACTATATTGTCCTTAAATTTCATGGTTTGCATATCTACATACCCCAAATGCATAAAATGACTGTCAAATTCATCTGGTCCTTACTACATCATATATTTTATACTTATCAAAATAAAGGAGAAAGTCTATATAATTGTTCAAAGAATTTAAGTTCACAAAGTCACTGTAGAGCATTAAAAATTACACAGATTAATCTCTCAGTAATAAACATGTCAACACAAATTGTTGAGTTCAAGTATTTGACCTAAGGGAATACGGTAATAGTAAAAATTCTAGTTTAAATACCTGTGCATCAAGGTCCAACCAAAATTAAAAATATCTGAAACAGTGAAGCTTATTGCTAGGTGGCTCACCCTATGACTTTAGTCTTTCAAAAAACTCTTTTCAAGGTTCCAAACTCTAAAGAAATATGGCATTTTAAGCATTCAAAGTATGATAAAATATAATGGGACTAAAAATTGTACACAGTATGTTGTGACACATTATTTTACTTTTTCTATGATGTATTCTATCATGAAATGAAAAGGTATCTACAGGCTGACGTCCATACATAATTACTGAAATGGACGTAGAGAGTGAAAATCTTCTTTGTGCTGTGACTACCTTTATTGAGGATGGTCTTTCAGCAAAATCATATGAGAACAGTGTTTTCAAGAAAAAAAGAAACTGACGAAAAACTCGAGGGAATTTTCCAGAAATTTTGCTTTAACTAAGAGCAGTTAAAATTATTTTTCCCTTTTCATGGGCTCTATTTGAAAATATCAATGTTTCCTTTTTCTAAAAATTTAACTTGGTTAAGTGACAATATTACCCCATATAATTATTAGATTTCTACCTACTTTCTATCTTACATATTCTTATTTTATTGTAACAATTCCACTTTTAAAAAAACAGATTGCAATTGTAATTGCCTAGACAATTTAAGACCAACATATTTTCATTAAAGTTATACAAGCAAAATCATTCAAAAATTGCCTGGGTTCCCTGAGTGATATCATTATAACTTTGAAAAACGTCACTTGATATAAATAGAACATGAGCTATTCATCTCTAGAGACAACCATAGATATCATATAACAGATATGAAGTGACCCATTTATAGCAAAGCATTTTGGGAAATAAGGTGACTATGTGGATAAGCAGTACCCACTCAAACTTTTTACAGTTGTGGGCTATTTTCCAGATAATTTAGATTTTTGTAGCTAGGTAAGTAGGTCTATTTCCCTTCTCAGAAAACTGGTAGAGGATGTAGTTTCATGTGCTATACATATTTTGTAAAGCTGATTTTATTGGTTCAACAACCAGGATGCAATGTAATCATTTATAATAAAGAAATTTGTGTGTGATATTGGAAAATCTCCAACTTTAAAGTAATTTTAAGTTTGGTGCACATTTATAAGCCTGATTTTATACATACATTTACAACAGCATGAATATAGTATTACAACTGTGAATAGTCTTTTAAAAACAGTTATCTTTTTTGGCACATTTACAATTTTTATCAGGACTCACTACTACATTGAGCAATGACTTCATTTTTCAGCCTCAAATTATAGCTAGGTATTATCACAAAAGTAAGTTCTAGTCAATTAATAAAAAGAGTAGAACTGCATCTACCTCTCTGAAAAAGAGAATGTGCTTTGTTTCTCCTCCTTGATTGTTCCTTCTTTTCTGCTAGCTCAAAGGTAGAAGTGATTCCAGCAGGTGCAACTAGCTAGTCATTCTATCATGACTTCATGTTATGAAGAGACCAGGCAATAGAAAGTAATGGTCCCTGCAATGTGACAACCACAGCAGCCTCAAAATGATTATGTTCAGAACCTCAAAAGAGACAGAAATAAAATTGTGCCCACTTATGTCACAATTTTCACACCCTACTTAGATATATACATATCTGCAAACACACATAACAGAAAACATGCTGTAAACTTTTGCATTCATTATAAATGAAATATGAGCATTTTCTTCTTCTCTGTGTAGTACAAGCACCATAAATAAAGTAATTAATGTTAACAATCGATGTGTAGTCAAGGTTTATGAAGATTAGATTAACCTCATTGCCTCTAAGAAGAAAAATGCTGCCTGACACATTGGCTAACATGTTTTCATGCCCTGAAGCCTGCTCATTTCCTCTTAATCTGGAGTGCTTGCTAACCCTGCCTTTCCTTGAAGCCAGTCCCCATCCTTGGTATTCTAGTTACTTTTTTTATTACTGGGGCAAAATACCTGACATCCACAAGTTAAAGAAGTAAAAGTGTACTGTAGTTCACAATTTATAGAGGTTTCAGTTCATAGTCAGTTGGTTCCAAGAGAGGACAGCATGGCAGAGGAGAAACAGTCCATGGCAGGGCAGGTAGGAGAAAAACCAAAAACAAAACAGCAGCAGTGAGCTGCCCATTCATGTTATTCCATTCATGTTATAAACCTATTGGTTGGTGGCACTCACAACCAGGATGGTCATCTGCCTTTAGTAAATCCAATCAGCCACAGCAAGAATGATACTAAACCAATCAGTAGACGGATCCAATTATCACACATTCTTAACACAGTGTCACACACTCATGATCCAGCCACCTCTCCAAAGCCTTACCTATGAATGCATGAGGCTTTGAGGTGACATCTAGATTGAAGTCTTGAGACTTGGAATACCTGCTTCTGTTATTTCCCTTCTGATCTTTCCTTTGAAATTGCTTTTATTTCAAGTCCAACCTAAATTCAAAATTGGAATTGCTTTTTATGTGGTCCTATTGCTGAAAGTAGGGTGTGCTATAGTACAGTAGATTTGCCTATTGATAGTGATGAAAGAAAACTTCCTAAAGGCAAGGACTGTGTCAGACATCAGTAGATCCTAGATAAATACTGGAGAATCAAATAATAGAGTACTTAAAGTAAGATTACTTAAACCCCTACCTCCATACCAGAAAATAAGCAAGATTCTTTTCTTGCCAGTTTTTCTGACACTGCCTTTTGAGATTTCTTTTTCTCCTCTTTAGAATAACATTGCAAAGCCATTTCAACTTTACCATTTTATTTAACCTGAAGTGGGTCTTTTATTTCAGTTGACCAGAAAATTAATATTACTTTTACTAATTTCTACATTCTTCTTTACCTAAAAAAAGAGGAAAAATTAAAAATTAATAGCTAAATCTAGATATCTAATTAAAGGCTGGTAGGTTGGATTTTTGAGTAAATGAGCATTTCTTCTACTTTTTGGTATCCTGGTAGGTGAAGTGATTAAACTGTACGCTGTGAAAAGGGACAAAAGGGAACATATGCATTATCCTTCTTAATGGAAATAAGGAAGAAAGTTTTCCAAAAAACTTTCCTGGCCTTGAATCCTGACACAGTTCTCACACAGGGCAATTTATGGAGGGCACTGTGAAAAGCAGTGGGCAACATTTTCTAACATGTTATGCAAAAAGAGCAGAAATTAAATTTTATAGCTGATTCCTGAAGCTTCATCTGATAAAAGTGAGTGGTGTAATGGTGAGATGAAATTCACAGCAAGTGAAGCGGTGATGGTGGCCAGTTCCATCAAAGAAGAACATTTTTTTTCCCCAATGAAGTAAAGAGCTGTCAGGCATTTTAGGGGATCTTCCCTTGAGCTTACTTTTAGGAAACTTATTGAGAGTCAAATAACAATTAGTTCATACATTTCTGGTAGGACAGAAAGACTTAGGTTTTTTTTTGTTTTTGACATATTTTAAAATGTAGATACCTGAGACTTGAAAACCCACAGCATGTCTGTGCTATCTTCTTGGTCAACAGAATTAAGGATTCCCCACAATATTCTCAGCAGAACAAAGAAAGCGCCAACTTTCCAAAATATTCCTGTTGGAAAGAAGAGCCATAAACAAAAAAATATTACCTTTTTGTTTCTTATCAAGAGCTTTTGGAGCATTGATTTGGAACATGTCATCTACAAAAGCTTTGAATTGCCATATTTCAAATTAGAGGTGATGTGGCTTTAAACAGTAACCCAACCAGGTAACGATGAGCTAATGCCAAAGCCAATGTCCACACATAATCTTAAGAAACACTTGTAAGGCTGTAGCTTCACAACAGAAAAGGAAGAGTTAATAGTGAAACACACCTCCTAGTGAATAGATACATTACGCCTTTCTGTCCTTTAGTTGATGCTGTCCAAGACACAGACGGAGACTGTTTGCAGTGAATAACAACCTTTGTCTTTCTTTAGTGGCTTTTCCAGTCAAATGGCACCACTTAAACCCAAGTCTCAACATTCCACTCATCTATTTCACAATGAGGAACTCATGTGGTCAGGACCTACACATCAGTCCTCTTGCTTACTCAAGCAGGCAAAGAGTGACTGACAGCCCTCTCAATACAGAACGTGCTTGAAGGACATACGACAGCACTTCAGTCTGTTTTCATGAGTGGGAGACCTGTGGTTATCCCTGATGCACAAGGATAAATGAATCAAAATTCAAATGCCAACGGTTATGTTTCTAGTGCTCAAATACAATGATGTGCCTTTTAAGACACACAATGATTTTCTGCTGTTTTGTGGCCATAAGCTGCAATGAGGAAATAAATCAATGTATTGTAGTCTCAAACTATGCCTTAGTACTTCATGGATTTTAACATTTCATCATGGAGTTAACATTCCAACAACGATAAGGAAATAGAGTAAATATTAATCTCCCTAGTGAATTAATCTAATAGTCATCCTAATGTAAAGGAGTTTTTATACAACATTTTTATCCTGTATCAAAAGAGATGGCATAAAAAAACTATAATTATGGATTTGGCAGTTTGTCAAGTACCTCGGATACAGGGTCTTTCTGACCTTTTTATTTTAAGGTGCCAGATCCAAATTATTTTGTGTTAGATACAAGTAGAAACAGTCACTTAAGCACAGAAAAGCTAAGCAAACACACTGTTTCTCCAAGAGAAAGTTGGTGGATGATATGCCTAAAACTTCCATAATCATTATCTACTTTTGAAAGTTATTACTAGCATATGGTGAGGCTGGAATGTCATTGAAGTTTGTGTCTGTCTCCCGTGTGTAGCCTAAATAAAATCAAGGTGTGAACAAGGTTACATTCTTTCTGAAGTTTCAAGAGGAGTCTGTTTCCTTGCCTTTCATCAGTTTTCAGAAGCCATGTTTGTGACTGCAGGGCTCTATCACCAAAGATGTCATGCTTGTCCAAGTCCTTTTCATGACACCATTTCTATTTTATTTTGTCTCCTTTTTCTACTTCTATAGACCCTGGTGAGTGCACTGGGCAAACATAAATAATCCAGGATTATCCCCTCATCTCAAGTTCAATTGATTGTCAGATTTCTTCATCTGCAACTTTCATTCCCTTTTGCCTAAGGGAACACATTGACAGGGCCCAGGAATTAGGCCACGAGCCCTTATGGGAGGAAAATAGAGCCTTATTTTGTGTTCTTTGGACACCTTACCTTTGTTAGATATATGTCATCATTAAGTTTCTTTACCTTTTATTGACTTGAGCCTGTTGACAGAATGCCGTTCTACCCTTTGCATGGTACTCGTGTCACAGCTGAAACACAATACCTATCCTTTCAACCCCATGAGGCCTGGATTCAGTCATAACCATCCTCTACTTCTATAAATAGTTGCTGCAATTTCATAACTTCATCTTTCGTATCTGAGGCAAAGACAGCCCTCCTCCACGCTCAGAGGAAGCCAAAATATTTATTTGTTCTTCTCACATTTTCTCTGTTCCATTTTATTTCCGTAATATAGTTTACTTACATAAACATTCATAATATAGTCTGCTCACAGAAACATCATGGATATCATTAAATTTGTGATTTTTGTCTTCCATACATTGGTAGTTCCCCAGAGGACAGAACTGTCTAGATATCATCTCCACCTTTCCAGCATAAAGTAAGGCTTTCCACTTAAATAATGTACTTATTAAAAAGGTCTGTTTTGTGAAAAGCGCCTTGATCTGTGTATCTTGTATTTGGTCCAGATCCATATCGGAGAATATTAGTCATCCCTGGACCACATTTAAATGTACTCTTTGCATTTATCACCCTAGGATCGAGCTACATAATCCATTGTCTCATCATCTCTGTGATTTTTTTTTTTCATTGTAGTGGAGACTCAGCAGAGTTCATTGGCAAACACAATGATAAATGAATCTAAGTGTCACAGGCAGCCGGAGAATGAAAAGGGCTAGGGGGATAAGAACTAGCCAAGGAGAGGTGTGTTAGTTAATTTCTCACAGCTGAAACACAATACCTGAGAGCCACAGTTTAACAGGAGTTAATTTTGGCTCATGTTTCAGTCCATAGTTGGTTGACTTCAAGACAGGGTAGAAGAGAATTATTCAGAATATAGCAGACCAAAAGCAGAGTGAGAGGAGAGGAGTTGGGAGAGAGACCTCACAACCCTGTCCTGGTCATGCAGTCACAAATCTGCCTCTTTTGACCTCATGGGTAGGACTTTGTTGGTTCATCACATACTACTAAATCATTTTTGCCTCTTGTTCTGTTGTAAAGTACTTGATTTCTTTTTAATGCTAACCTTTTTGACAACTGAGATTTTCACTCCTCCAATTTTACTGGTCCTTCTTTCATGAGGAAAACTTTTCAAATGGGCTTTATGTTCCAAACTTTCAGTATAAATCTGGCTAAAAGTAACAAGCTGTATTCATGCTATAGCCTGAAATGAACATTAGACTCCTTGAAATATCTTCTATACCCTGAAGACCCACTTCCCACAAAGACTGAGGACGGAAATAAAATTTAGCCGGTTTTCTTTTTTTCTGCTGGAGCACAACACATACAACCTGGAGTCCAGTTGCCAATGGAGTTCTTGTTCCTAACCAAAGCTTCCTGAGCATGGCTTTTTCTGTATGCTCGTTTATCCATTTTCTGGTCTTCTGTACTCTTACTAGAATCTCCTATTGCTTACAGCATTCTTGGACTGCTTTTCTACTTGGCATCTCCAAACTTTCCAATCTCTCCTAGTAAACCAGTTTAAAGGCGTCTGAATCATATGGTCAGACAGCATCATAACAAGTCTTACTTCTCCTTACCACAATCTGTCTTAGTGACTTTTTCATCACGGGGACAAAATACTTGACACTTGCAACAAGGAGAAAACGTTCGTTTTGGCTCACAGTTTTTGAGGCTCCAGTCCATAGTGGCTATCTCCCAGACAGGACCACACGGGAGAGGGGCCTGGCAAAGGAGAGCTGAGCATCTCATGAGAGTCAGGAAACAGAGTGGAAAGGGACAATCCAGGGAAGAAGACATACCTTTCTTTCCAGATTATGTCCTTCACTGGGGTGACTTTTCTGACCAGGCCCTACCTCCTAGAATCGCATTTAGCTATAAATGCCCCCATAATGTGATCACTTTTCAAAAGTCTCACTTTTGAGATCATGAGGCTTTGGGGGAACACTCAGATCAAAACCTTAACAGGAGGGGACAGAATAATTTAAAAAGAAAGAAAGAAAAGAAAAGAAACCATAAATAAATAGCTACTCCAGAAAATTCAAAGCAAAAGTTAGAAGGAAGCATACTTATTCATAATCTTGGTTCATAGGGAACGAGGGGCAAGTCTTAACCAAACCAGGATGAAGAAAGTGAGGTAACTATTTCATCTGTTTCCCAGATGGACATGTTAATATTAACATCTGATTCAGGAAATTCTATTGCTTTCTTGTAAAATAGATTTTAGCTATTTTAAAATCTTGATTTTATGCCATTTTGAGGGATGTTTGAAAGAATATGAAATGGGGATATGAAAGATAAGACTTTAATATTTACCTTAATGCACTGAGAAAATATTTATATTTTCCCCAAAACATTAAATTAGGACCAGCTGTATAATTTAAAATGAAAACTGAAAAATCTAGAGCCTCGCACAAGAAAATTAACACAAATTTCAATGTGCAGTAAACCAAGCCCAGAGGCCTTCTAAGCTCAAGGGCTGGGTGAGTGCGCAAGTTACAAGTTTGGGAAGCCAGGCTTGCTTTGGGGTTTTTAGCTTTTAAGCAGAACTGTCAAAACAATGAACTATTTTAGTAAAATTAAAAATGCTGCCTTAGATTAGTCCTTGTACCACTGACTAGACGGAACGCTCACAGACTTTGGAGCCCAAATAAGTTTGTTCAAATTCTATCGCTTGTCATCTAATAACTTTGCCACTGTGGGAAACTGACCTAGCCTGTGTTTGGAGAAAAGGTAATGATAATGCTCTCTGCCTTATGAGATTTGCAGAGAATTAAATAAAGTACAATGCATAAGGCATCAGAAGATTTTCAAGTCCATGTTTAGGACTCTTTTTGAAGTTTAGCTATAACCTTTTTAATTATGAAAAGGATAGTCCAAAGTTTTGTGATATTTCTGTCATTTCACAATGAAGAAGTAACAGATAATGAGTGGCTTACTGATTATAATTTGTGACATAACACTAAGATAAAGTGGTTTACTTAATAAAAACTTTTTAAAAACTGAAACAACATACCAGAAGAAGGAAGCCCTCAGTGGAAGTCCAGAATTTAAACTGCCTATGCTCCTGGGCATGAAAGGTAACTCTATTCATTTCTTCATTCTGTCAATCTGTTTACGAGTGTCTGTTTTGTGCATGGTACTAGAAATCCTTCAAGACTAAGACTGAAATCTATGAAGCTTTTGTGTAATCAGAACATAATGTGGTAGAACAATACATAATTATCCATAATACCAGCCTTTGTGAGCCATACTATGAGAGGTCTACATAGTTCAGGGTGGAAGGGAGTAAAAGAGTCTAACTGGATAGATTAGGAAATTAACCATGCAAGAAACAACATATGGGTTGGGTCTCTCTGAAGCAATGGGTAGAATTACAATAGGGAATATCAGGAGAGAATATTACAGAGAAAACAGGATGAACAAAAGCAAGGAAGTGGGAAATACGATATTTCACAATTAGGATTTTTTTTGACTGTTCTAGGGAATATTTTAAAGTATCCCACGAGGATACATAAATTACAATATGGCAGCATGTTTAACAGTTTTATTAGAGAACAGCTTGAGATATTTCTTTGTTGATTTCAGGTTGCTACTAGTACGAGGTAAAGTGAGAAAAGTGAATTAGGGTCAGAATTTAGTGGTTTTGAAATGATGAACTAAGAAGTTTTGTTTTATTCATATGGTATCAGCAGCCATAGAAACTATGTAAGAGTTGAGAGGATATTAAAGCAGTTCTTGAAAAAATGGTCAGGCAGCAGGCTTGAAGATGGATTAAATATGGAAGAGGAAGGGTGAGGTTAAATAGGGAAAGAGATTTAAAAAATGAAGGATGGGCTCATTGGAGGAAAGAAATCTAGACAGTGAATAAAAACACTCTGTGATAAGATTATGGCAGTAAGAGCAGAAAGAGAGATATGTGAAAGAGAAGAATTAAAGTATTCAGAAAAAATGTCTTTCAATTAAAGTGGTAACAAAAGTTAATGTTACACAGAGTAAGTGTGCTTACCTTGATTTTGTTTGTTTTCTTTTATGATTTATGCAAATTCTGAATTAGCGTTTCTAGATGTAACCTCATCATTACCAGTATAACTGCCGCTGGCCAGGGGTGTAGAAGATAAGCAAAGGTAGACAGGTAATCAGACTCTCTCTTCATTTAGGTAGGAATGAGAGACTTTGGGGAAAACACAGATGTGTGCATGTAATAAATCTCAACAGAGCTGTCCCAGAGAGATTCACAGCCCAGGATTTGGACTAGAGAGATGAAAATAATTCAATTTGGCATTCTGCAGCTATAAAGAACCTTTCAACTGAGAATGTCTGAATATATTCAGCTTTCAAATAGCTATGCTAATCAACCATCCACATTGTATAGAGAACAAATAACACAAAATAGCAGAAAAGTAGCCCAACTTTAATATGTGATTTTGAAAAGTTTGTGATTATCATCATATGCATATAAAGATAAGGCAAGTCTGAATAGACACTCCTCATTTTCCCAGCTAAAGAATTTTAGGAGGATCAGAGGATATTAAACAATGAGGCATGTTGATTAGTCAAGTGGCTAGTTATAATATTAATTCAACTATACACATTTAAATTAAAATACTGTACAAAATGATAGGAATTCATAAATTGTCCACACACTTATAATTCATGAAATAATTTTATGAAAGTCTTCAAACGATGCACAGTATCAGTGATCTCTTATCAGTCTGAACCTATATATCATGCTGTCAATAGAAATTTTATCTCTTGTTGCATGTACTCACTCATATACCATTATAGCATTTTGTTCAGTATGCTGAAGACAAATGATTATTATAACTAAGAGGTAAACATTTATTGTTCACTTTTTAAAATGATCTTTAGAAGCCTGTTTCTTTTATAGTAAGATGCAACCCTTAACAACTGTCAGATAGTCTGCCCCAAAAAAACTAAATACATTTTCACTTTCCAGTGGATTCTATGATCTCTAAATTTCCCAAATTAGCAATGATCAAGGTTATTCTAAGCTAATGTTTAAAATAAAATACTTGAGAAAGCATACATTATGACAATTTTTGAAAGAAAACTTCAGATTTATGACAATTCCTCCTTTTTAGGATGTGAATTGTTCAGTGGGGGAAAATGACTTATATTTGGGGATTCATAGTAATTATGAATATGCCTGTTTTGAATATTTATGTTTCAATGAAACCAAGACATCACAGTTGTTTAAATTTGCTATTCTCTTTTCCTTGGTTCTTTGCCAACTGTCTTTCTGATGTGGAACAGAAAAAGAAATCATCCTATCTGTTATAATGGAGAAGACCAACTGGATTAATCAAATAATTTGTAGAATGCAGTAGTAAGTGAAAATGTGGGGGCCTTTGTTAAAATGTTAGTAAGAAATTCTAATAAAAGACACCAGAGCATTAAAAAATATATGTGGCCCTTCTAGAATGAGATCTATTTAACTGCACAAATTGTGGCTTTGTGATGCCAACCTTGATAGCTAATCTGGCTTCTGTTTTGAGATGGTTATGGGGATTAAAGCAAGGACTTTTCAAATGTTTTATCAACCCTTAAGGATTGCATACATATAGAGAAGTTTTATGTTCATAAAGGATTCAAAACATCCATTTGAAATATCTACTATTAAATTTTTCTTTTATTTGAGCTGACAAGCTGCATTTGGTGTGGGAGAAAGAGAGAGAGAGAGAGAGAGAGAGAGAACAATTAGAAAATTAAGAACAAAAGGTATATCACCAAATTTCATTGTTTATAAAGAAAGGGAAATTTCTACTTAGAGATTTCTGAAAACAAGTACAAAGAATTACTGTTCTTTATTTGTATAAACCAACAATGTGACCCTACTCTCTATATGCTAAATATTCATTCCTCTTAGGAAAATGGTTCCATACTAGTTCATTCCCACAAAATCAAATATATTTCTTCACAAGAAACTTTAAATTTGTTATGAAAAGAATTCTCATTAGAAAATCTAATACTTCAAATTAAAAGCATTTTCAAAAACAGAACAAAAATTATTGTTGTGAGCTCAGAAAAAAAGTCCTGCCCATTTGGAGAAGAATTGGAAGGATATTTCCTGTTACACATAAAAGTAGCAATGAAGCCTGAATTCAAAGATGAAAGATCAAAATTAGAACTCTGAGTGATGTTGTGCATTTAATCCCTCTGATGGATTGTCTTTGGGGAGCTATAAATTTACAGTGCTTCATTTTTTAAAAAAGGTATTGGATTATGTAAGCCTATTCATTTTATACAATTATTTCACTAAATGTTTATGCTAAAATCTTAACACTACTCTGTGAAAATGAAATATACTGAAGGGAAATCTTTTTCAAAATACAGTACATTACTTCCTTTATTGTCACCTTTGGTTATGAGTTAGCTCATCATGAAAGACAGATATGTTAGTCATCTTTTCATCACATTAACCAAATATTTAAGAAAGTTAACTTGTGCAAAGATTTATTTTGGCTCACAAATTCCAGAAGTCTCAGTCAATGAAGCTGGACTGACTCCATTCCTTTAAGTTTGTAGCAAGGCAGGAATAGCACGGTGGACAGGTGTACATGAGGAAAGCTGATCACCTCCAGGCAGCCAGGAAGCACACAAGAGGGCGTGCGGACAGAGGAAGGCCCGGATATATTCCTGAGGGTAAGGACCTGGAAGGTCAGGAGAGGGTCTACTCCCTCCGCTAGGTCTCACGGCTTGTCTCTGTCATCTCAGCAATTCCATCAAATTGTGGAGTTAGATTCTTCCTGACACAGTGACTCAAAAGCCTAATGGCAATAAACCCATCAGCGGATAAACCTGCTGATGAAGTTGATGCTCTCAACATGAGTTTTTGGGCATTTCATATTTAAGCATAGCAACAGTCACTTCTTGCAAAAAGAATTGGATTTGACCATTTGTAACTACAGAAGGGTAAGTGAGATCTGCACAATGATAAACAAATCAGTTATATATATTGCGAGTGTAACATCAAAGTGCAATTGTTCAAATATCCACTAACTTAGGTTAGCAGTGTGATACATTTACTTTAGAATGGATGCATTCTGAAAAGCCCCTTTATCAGGTACAGTGCCTAGACATACAAAACCATCTGACAGAGCAGAAAACTGTGGCAGATGAGATATTATCTCGAGTTTCATGAAGGGACTAACCCCAGAGCCACCCAATACAGACTTTAGGTTCATGAGTTTGTCACTTTTCCTCCTCTAAAAAACCAAACTGTGAGTCATGCAAGGTCATTATCAGAATTAGAGATAATATATCTCATTGCTTCCAAATCATGGATTGATTTCCCATTTTAACAAACCAGGATTTATGTTACAACGGATGTGGTCTTAGCTCACTGAAGTACAGTATATAAAAATCCAGGCACGTTAAAATACCCCACTGCCTATACCTGACTGTGGTGAGGTTTATGTTATTTTTTCTGTCCCTAAATTTAGAAACCATATTCACTCAATGTGTCACTACACAATGGAGATTTTCAAATTTATCAACATAACACTCAAGTCCTAAGCTGAATTTAAGCATAAAAGATAAACATCCCAAACTAGATGACCAGGGGAATATATTTTATCTCCTCTCATGACAGTTATCCAACGACTAATGTGGTGAGAATATAGGACTTATATGAAAGTTTTATGAGCAACATTTGTTGGTAAACATAGCTAACAGAGGGTTAAAAGTGGGTGGAAAAACAGTGAAAACTATGTGTTCTTTGAAAACCAACAGACCATGCAATCCATTCACTAGGTTTATACATTTCATTGTTTGTTTGTTTATTTATTACCAAGTCTCAGTTTTATTGGTAGAATGGGAATTCTAATAAAATCCACATAAACTTACTCGTTTGTTGAAAATGTATATGCTTTTCACGGGTTAAAGATGTATATTACACACTAATGTCATACAGTGCATGAGTATCTAAAAGGAATTATTATGTACCTTCCACCCAAGAGGCTCCCTTGTAGGCTCTGGGAATTCAGACCTAATTTATTTCAAGTTTTGGGCTTTATGACCATCTGTGCCGTGTTCTGTCTCCATTTTCTCATCTTTGAGGTCAACAGCAAATATTGCCTACATCATAGAATTGGTTTGAGGCTTAAATGAGAAAATATTAGTAAGTGTTTAAATGGGCCAACAGAGAATAAGGTTTAGCTGTTATTATCTATTGCCATGAAGCACTATGTGGCCAGGGCACAGAGTGAAGAAATACTAGTGGAGTAAAATTTCAGGCCCAGTACTCACCATCTGCATGCCTGCAGCCTATTTATTTAGCTTTTCTGGGCTTCTGCTTTATTCTTTGTAAGATGGGGTGTTGGGAGCCATTGGCTGAATACATGTGCAGGGCTATGGCATGGCCAAACTCAGAGCAAAGCGATGCATTCAAAGGGCGAGAGAGGCCACAGCTGAGGATACCTGGCTCCATCCCAATTAATAAGATAGAGATTGTGGCTGCAGGCATTTCATTCTTGTAGTGAAAATCACCTGGTGACTTCCTCTTAAGATAGTTCTCCAAAATTAACATAGTCTGTTGCTTGGAAAAGTCCTTAAACCTCACCCAAGGTCCTGCTCGGTTTCCCGCATTTTCTACCCTAACCCCTCCCTTGTCTGAAAACTAAACAAATATGGGCCGCCCAGAGACATTCCTTGTGTTAGCCTGCAGAGTCTCAAACTCTGCTGGAGCCCTAAAATCATACCACTTGCCTTATTTATTTGAGCCTTTGCCATACACTCATTTGGGAGACTGGGAATCTTGCCCAGGTCACCGGTAATGGGGATAATAATATGCACCTCATGATGGTTATGATAGTCAAATATTTTGATATTTGTATAGAAATTGGTGTCTGATACGATGTAAATTCTATAGTAGTTGCCAAGTTAAACTGTTTAATAAAATATTGCTTCCATTTACATGAAGTCGTGGGAGGGGCAGAATTTATCTCTACTGACGGACATCGGAGCGGTGGTTTCCAGTCGCGAATGGGGAAGGAGGTTGCACAGCAAAGGGACAGGAAGTTTTGCAGTGAGCAACGTATGTGTCCTTATCGGAATGTGTTACACAGTGTTTGTCAATGCTCACCCACCTATAGGCTTGAAGTGGGTGGATTTTACAGGAATGTCAGTTACTGATGAAAAGTGCTGGCCCCAGCAGTATTTAGGTTACAACTGAAATGACAAGAAAAGACATAGGTAGCTTCCGCAAGATCTATCAGGTGGCCATACTTTGGATGAGGTTATACAGTATGTATGGTTAGGGGCCACAACTCTGAAATCTGTTGGAACAGAGTATGTACTAGGAAACTTATTAAGCATGTGATAAAAGAATAAACACCGCTCCTATATAATGGATGACATAAATGAGGAATGTGTCCTTGGGCTTATCACATTACTCTTCAGAGCACTGGTTTCCTCCTTTGTGAGTTATGAGAATTGGGTCATTCCTGCGGTCTTTCACTTCTAAACTACTTTGGATCTATGATTTAGAAATACTATGATAATTAGTTGGAGATAGAACTAGAAGCACTTTTTTTTTTCCTTATCGCTCATTCCTTTCCTTCTTTCAAACGTTTAATTTTCAGAATCAGTACCAATTAGGGACAACTTAAAGGAAGACAAAAGTGAGTCATTTTTCTTTGAATCATCCCTCAGAAAACCTAGGTGTGAATAGCTTTATTTGTAAATTGGTATTTTTAAGTTTTTCTTAAAACTGCTATTGTCTGTAATATGATGCCTGATACACTGAGGTTTAATTTGCTTTGGGGGGTCTTAAAAAAATGAACTGCACAGCAGTACCATTAGATGCCTCCATTTCCATGCGATGTAGCACTCATTAGCAAAAGGTTAATACCAGAAATAAAGCTGGTTTCACGTATTAGTGCTACATGTTTGAGTGATGAGAGGTAAGCTAGAGCTTATACTAAAGACAACTTACTTCTGTTTGAAAAGTGTCAAGAGAAGTCACTGCCCAAGTTTTTAGAGTCTTTTTGTTAGCAGCTTTTTGTCTATCACTGCATAATTTGTATTTACACATCCATGGTACCCTAAGATTTTCAAAAATCTATATAGGTATGTACAAAGAAATTAGGTTTTAAAAATATCTATCATGAATTTCCTCCACTTTTGTTCAAAAGCTTTTATTCATCCTTGTTCACAGGCAAGCTCTTTTAGAATTATGCAATACTAGTGTTTGCACAAATATCTGATATGATTATGAAAAATGTGTCCCTTGGTATATGACTATAACCATAGCTTACTATTGTGTAATATAAATGAGAGGTTTTGGAAGAATACGGTGCCATACATGAGACAATAAATACATACTAAGTACTCTTTTTTTCTTAAGAGTTCCAATTACCTCATTAATATTTGTTTAGATGCAGCTAGCAGAGAATTTACTTTCTAACATCTGTTTGTTGAACATTTTTCACTGAATCACAATTGGCCACTAATAGCTGCAACAAAGAAAATTATGAGAAGATTATCTCTAAAGCACAAATGCTTTGTTGTTGTTGTTGTTTTTGCCGTTGTTTGACAGCAGAGCCTATGGTTCAGGAAAAAAAAAGGGGGGGTGGGGGAGATAAATATTAAAGAGAGTAGCACTGTAGTCTCCAGGCTGTGTATGTCACATATTCTGTGAATGGGAGATCATTTTGTTACCAGATAGCTAAACAACTGCTTATGTGATCGATAAAGAACATTATCTTAAATCATATCATGAATTCCCAATATCATACATAAAATCAATAAAATGCACAAAGAACAGGACTGAAATTTTCCACTAAAACATTGCCTGCTGCTTTGGAAAATAATATTTAGTAGGTTGGATTTTTTTGTGTGTTGTTTTACTAATTATGAGCTCAGTGGCAGTTTATTTTGCAGTAAATCTGCTGGTGTGAGATTAAACCTGTTATTGAACAGAGTTTTGAATCTACTGCAAGGCACTCATCACTGCTGGAGAGTGAACATTGCTGTTATCTCATTTAAAAGTTGGCCAGCAAAGCAGCCCATTTGTTTAAAATGCAATTAAGCTGGTGTCTTGAAGAGAAATTAGCAAGGAGTACTTCATTTTGGAGGCATAAGAGGTCTGTTCGTAGACACATTAATCCTGCGATTTGGGATGTCGTTATAATTTGGGACTCTGTTCTGAAAGGCTGTTTGGAACACACAAGCACAAAAGGGGAAAGCTGGGTGAGGAGAAGGGTCAGCTCTGTGTTCCATCAAAAGGAACCGTGTACACGTCCTCACACCCTAAACCTTCAGCACAGCCTTGCATTTTTGCATGCACCAATGGAAGAAATTAAAAAGCAAGTTTAATGAATGTTGCTGCTGAACTGAATGAAAAAGGTCGGCCATTTTTCACAAAAAATGTACGTATGCTACAACCTGCTTTTAGAAGAAAATATACAGTAATTTCACTGCTGGGTAATTGTTTTAAAAATGCTCAGGCCTGAGTCTGTTTTAATTTCACGATGCAATGATTACTACGAAAACAATGGGTGAATATTTGTCATGAAATTTCCCAGAGCATCAGTTACGTGAAGCAGAAAACTTTTTGTTTTTTCTTAGCCAGTACACGTTGCGATTTCTTTTATGACTGCTGCTCCTAATTCCAAGAGAAAAGTGATGTTTTTGGAAGTATCTTCAAATACAGTTATTTTACAAATACACAGATTTTATTTCTCAGAAAGTAAAGGAGCTTCACAACTATTATTTCTTCAGCTAAGAACAATAACAAACTATGGTGAAAAATTTTTAAAAAATGAAGCAGAGTTTGGAGGTAATTATGTAGCTGATTCAAGCAAGAAACAATCTAAATTATGGCAATTGTTCACTAAAGCAACAGATTTTTGATCTCTCCAATATCAGGTGTTTGTTGTCACTTCTGCTTGATGTTTCATAAAGTGACTGCCATTTAGGATATTTGGATGCTATAAAATTAAACAGGCACTATTTCTCCCAAAACAATCCTAAATTTTTTGGTCTATCCCCCCAAAGGGAGCAGAATAAATTGCTCATTTTCATGTTTCAGTCAACCTTACATGCTGAAGAAGCACACAGTTCAATTTCAGTTTTGCAGAGCTCTCGGTTGGCTTGGATAGACATTATTGTAGATTAACACTGTAAGAGCCACAGTTCTTCTTAAAATCAATTTTGATACAAATCTGTCTAAAGATACCCTTTGTTTCTCTGTTATCTTTCTCAGAATGTACTAATTTAATTTCACTGTTTCTAATGAATCGGGGCGATCATTATAAACATCAGTGAGGGTGACAGGAAACACGGAGAAGGGGGAGAGAAGACAGCTCAGCTTATCACGGGGGTAGGTAGAAGTGCCTCGGGCAGATTTAATAAACTCCTGCAAAGATGCAGACATTACAGCCACTTCAACAATATTTTATTCAAATTAGCAGCTAACCTGTCTAAGCTCCTTGAAGGCAGGGATATACCACATTCATCTCTGTCAGTCTAACCCTATCCACGGATGATGAGTCCTGGGTCATTTTGCATATAATAAATGAATTTTTAACTGTAAAAATGTGCGGTTTATTTTTCACTCCCAACCGCACTTTCCTCTGATCTGCCAATTCTATTTCTTCTCTCGTTGCTATCATTCATTGGTTTTTTGTTTGTTTGTTTTATCTCCTGAAAAGTCATTCTGAGTTGGCCCTAGATTCCCAAATCCCCTTCCCCATTTGCTTTGGTCTCTACCATGTTACCTCATCCAGGAACTTCTCCTTTTTGCTTGCTTTCATTTGTCATGCTGCAACAGAAACTGGAAGTTTGTTTCTCCAGTAGCTTTTTTCTTAATTCAACATATTACTGATTCTAAATCTAATGTAGATCATCTACAACATTGCAAATGCAATTTTTTAAAAGGCTGAAAAATTATTTACTTGAACTTTGCCTCGTTTTTACTTTTAAACAGTAATTAACACCAGATCCAACTGAACTTCATTGTAAATATACTTCATATACTTTTCTGTACATTTTGAGTCCTTAATACTTTTCTAAATTCTTCATGACCTTTATATATGACAAATATATATGACAAATATGAAAAACAAGTTGTTTTTCTTGAAAATATTTTTTCATCTTGATTTTGAAGGTTTCATCTAGGTTACTTTAGGAAATTCAAAATTTTTGAGTTGTGATATGGCTATATGGACATTATTTCTCACTGCTTTCACACAAGGTGATCAAAAAATATTGACAAGTATTACTTGTTAGTTCGTCTTCTCCAGAATTTTCTAACTATTATGCCACTGTGAACTTATTTTCATAAATGGTTTGTATTTGTAATTTGAATGGAGTTTTATCTAAATAACCAAATTTCTCCTGCTTGATTTATTGAATAAACTCTTCTACTACCAATAAATATGTTATGCCTTCTCTATATGCACACCTTACTGAGGGACTGCTTGTCACCTAGGAACCAACTTGTTTAAAAGGGAATGGCATAGTAACTTTGAGGCAGAAAAACAGGGGTACATGTGTGTAAACAGCAGAGAATTTTTAGTTCACATTAAAACATTGACCTGCCACAAATACTACACAAAGCTTTTGTATGAACATGTTTTTTTTTAAATCCACATCACCTCAGCTGAATATATAACGCAATAAAACTGATTTACCATCCAAAAACATTGCATTAAGAAAGAAGTTAGAGGACAATCAAGAAATGGGTATTAAGTTGAACAAAATCTCTAAGTTACACAATAAGCTTTCAGTCCATACATACTGGGAATGTTTGTTATCAAAACTACAATTGCCTTGCATCCTACAAAGTCAGGAAAGATATCCATGATACATTTATCTGACAAAACCTATATGAAAAAATTAATGATCTAAAAGTATATCACTTAAAAATTGGAGGGAGATTTGAATGTATAGGTCCTCAATCTCACTGGTCATTAGAGAAATGCATTACATATTGCTACTCCTTATCATAATAGCTAAAATAAGATGAATAGCAAGTATGTTTTGGTGAAGATACTAAGAAACTGCAAGAATCATACCTTCCAGGGAGTAAACCCTTGGAAGCTTATAGAGATAGCAGCTGCATTACTGTCATGGTTTACATCTCAGTGTTTCCCCAAAGCCTTATGTGCTTATAGGAAAGGCTTCTAAAAGGTGAAGAGAGTGATCAGTTGGGGACATGACCTGAAGAGGACATCACCCTTCTCTGCTTCTCACTTCACTCTCTCTGCTTCCTGTTATTCAGTGTCCTGCGAGCAGCTCTCTTCTGCCATGCTTCTCCGCCATGGTATTGGCCTTGGAGCCAACTGAAAATCTATTGAAATGTGAGCCAAAGTAAACATCTCCTGCCTTAAGTTGTGGATATACTGTATGGTATTCCAACAAGGAGAAAGTTACCAAGACGATTACATAAAGTTACAGTCTTAGGTAAGCACTCATGAAAAAATGGATTTTCTTGACCACCAACAAATATGTTCTAGATTATGCCTAACTCTTCATCCTGGCCTTGGAATAAAAATAGGGCAAATATCCATCAGCAGTAGAGTGATGAATACTCCATAGAATATTCAGAAAACAGAATACTACATAGAGGATTTTCTAAAATCAGCGAGCATTAGAATCACATGGATGGTTAGGAGGGTGCAATCACTTTCATCCCCATGAAGAGTCATGAATGACACTGTGACAACAAAAGATAGATGAAAAATGGAAAAGCGTGTCAAGTTCATTTAGTAAAAGAAAAAAAAATTTTTTTTTTTTTGGGTACTGGGAATTGAGCTCATGACCTTATGCTTGCCAGACAGGCACTTAAGCCACTGAGCTAAATCCCCAGCCCAATTTAGACAAAATTTTATATAACATGAGAATCTTCAGACATGAAGACTCAGAAAAATATCTACTTCTATTCTAGATTCAAGGACATATGGCAGCCAGGTAGAAATATAAATGGAACAAAGGTTATGATGAGATGGGAAAGGATTGTGAAGGGGAAAACTAGCAAGACGTGTGCGGGTCCTGCTTGGTCGCTCTGTGTCACACGCCTTCATTTCAGGTGTGGGCAGGATCCTCCCTGATATATTATCAGACAAGGAATGTCAGAGAATTTCTTTATGAAAAGCAGAGAAGAACATTTTATGCTTCTAGTTTCCATGACTATCCACAAGGAAGAGACTTCTGGATTCTGTGAATTCAGAAGGGAAGAAAGGAAAAAGAAGACAGAGGAAGGTCTGAGAGTCCTTTGAGCTCCTGCTGATGATCTTCAGTTTAAAGCACTCTGTGTGCCAACGCACAAGACTTTTGAGATATTGTTTTTTGAGCCCCAACATGATGAAATATAGTTTGTTATTCTTCACCCCCAGAGATTCTAATATCTACTGTTGAGATAGATGCTCAAGAATTCATGCAGAAATTTACAGTTGTAAGAACTCTTATGGTGCTGATAAATGATGACCTGTGGATACCCATTTTGAAATATATTAGACATAGTAATGAGAGCAGCCAATCATGAAAACATGTGTGAATCCCATAAAACTGATGTTCAATAGAAGGTGCTAAACAGCGATATGTTTTTAAAAAAATATATAATGTTGTAGTCACAGCAGTGGCTGTACATGGGAAGGATAATTGTCCCAGGAGACCAAAGGAGTCCTTCAGGAATGCTGGCTTTGCTATGTTCCTTGACCTAACTGTTCATTTTAAACATACAATTAATATTTATAACGTATAGCTGCATATGCATTGCATAAGTGTGGACAACTTAATAAAAACTTGAAGATGAAATACAAGAATTCCAAGTGCTTCACACATATCTCTCAGATTAAATGGGAAGATCATGATGTTGATGAATTCTGGTTCCAAATGTATTTTCAGGAAATCAAAGGTAAGATTTTAAAATTCAACAAAGGATTTCTAGCTATGACTGAGAAGGTGGTGAGAACCACCATGGCAGCTGCCTGTCCAAGCACCGGGTTAACAAGAGACCTACAGAGGCCAGGGGACAAGGGGCTGATTCAGCCTGCTGTCCTCAGTGTGCTGTACCAGCCTGGCAAGCTGCTGTGCTGTGAGGATGAGCCAGGTGGCAGCCTTCTATAGCAGGCTCACTGCAAGAGAATAACTGAAGGCAGGCTAAAAGGAAACAAGACAATTATTCTAAGAACGCAGAAGAAACATGCCCTACAGCTGAGGGAGGATGACAGGAGGCCCTTCATCAAGCGTGAGTGAACTCAAGCCTCGGTCTCACAGAGAGGAGTAAGGGGGACCGTTTCAGTGGTCCTGATCCTTTTCCGTAGTGAGTAAGCCTTAATATTGCCCCAAACCAGACTCTGAAGATGGAAAAAGAGCTCATAGGACTTTACTGCCCTTTACACTCGGCTGCTGCTGTTGTTTTTCTCCCAGGGTCATTCCTCTGCCAAGCCAGGTTAATAAGACAAAAGTAGATCTTTTACAAGGTTAATGCTGCTCTCACTAGGAGAAAACACAAGCCTTCTGACTCCCTGTTCCTCCATCCCATCCCCCTGGTACTCTGCCCTTCACTGTCCTGAATGTGAAGAGGCCACCTTCACAGCTATGGTGCTGTGTTTTCCCTCCTCTGCGGTCTCCTCTGGGCGCCTTTCATTTATTTCTTCAAAGATGGCCTTGTACCAGAGCTGGCAGTTAAAATGGGATAACCCGTGGAAGGAATGCTTGCCTGCATGTCTCAAACTTTCAAAACACTGATCCACAGTTTTTACTTAAGCAGAAAATATTTGGGAGGAACCCCTCCCAGATGGATGGTATTCTGTGCTCCTTTTCTGTGGATTTATGTGTCAAGTGATGTTTTTTTTTATCAGCATTTCATACAGGAACATCAGCCATTTTCAGTTACTGAAAAAAAAGGGGGAGTAGAGGAAAAGCACAAAAGAAATAATAATGTTAAATAATTGTAATTATCAGTTTTGTGTGCTGATGTTTGGAAAGCCAATTATCAGATCTACTGACAACAGATTAAAATGGGAAAGAACTAGAGTTATGCATAACTATAAATCATTTAACAATAATCCAGTTATCATACTAATAATATGACCTAAGTGTTATACTAGATGTTATGGAAGATGACAGAACTAAAGAAAAATAAATAAGTAAAAGACAGAAACCATTTCCTCAATGATTTTCCGGTCTATTAGCCAAAACATAAAAGAAAAAGAGACCAAAGATTAAGATAAAACAGGGAAAAACAATACATCTACATTGAAAAACTCACTTAACTGAATTTTCTAGAAATGACAGTGCTCTGGACTACTTCAATTCTATTATTTAAAGATGGAATTTTCTTAATTGTAAATTAATCTGTGATGACTTTTTTCTGCATTTCATAGCCATTTCTTCTCTTTTTCTTTTTTTTTTTTTTGAAGGTAGTAAAGTACAGTAGAACAAGATGGAACAAAGCCAATT
Source organism: Hydrochoerus hydrochaeris (assembly GCA_004027455.1). Taxonomy (NCBI): domain Eukaryota; kingdom Metazoa; phylum Chordata; class Mammalia; order Rodentia; family Hydrochaeridae; genus Hydrochoerus; species Hydrochoerus hydrochaeris. The sequence goes on along the minus strand of PVLA01000835.1, from coordinate 236,036 downwards.
GAGACAGTGTAGTGAAATTGGTACAGAACTTCACAGCAGGTTATTGGGATAACAATAATAGATACCATTTTACCAACAGATACCAATAGATATCTCATTTTCTTCACAATAGTTGCTCTTTCAATCAGGTATAGAAAAATCAAAGGAAATACAGAGCATTATAGAACTCATCAAAACAGAATATTGAATAGAGAAATACCATTAATCAGAACAGAGCAAAACAGTGATAAAATTTTTTGCCTTCGAAGAGATGGTAGAAGGAAATCCCCCTTAATTGCTATATTGCATATATTCAAACTTGCAAGAGATGCTCAGATCTCTAGCTCCCATTTGCTAATGGGGTTGTGGGGGTGGATGTTTGAATCTTAGCCCGCGCACCTGTAGGCTCACAGCCACTTACCAAGGAGGCCAGCTGGCTGCTTGATTTCCCAGTACCCTAAATTCCAACATGGCGCGGATCTCAGGAGACACTGATGGTTCTTGCCCTGGGGCAGGCACGGCTTGCCAGGCCACAGCCACCTACCAGAGCAGCGAACTGTTCTCTTTTCCTTTAACTGCAAAAATGTAAAAATTTTTGGAAATAAGATATTTTATTTCTTTCATTTGATTTCTTACCTTATGCAACTCCAAGTTTTATTTAATTATAAAGATATATGCAAAAATAAACAAAAATTGCTTAATATGGAAAATGAAGGAAAGGGAAATTGAGGCAAAGATTAATGATACAGAATCAGGGATAATATATCAATTAAAATCAATTGCAACAAATATTATAGATCTGGAGAAATGTCAGCTGAAAATTGGATCTCTGCTTCCTAGGAGCCTATTCAAAAAGGAAAATACAGCATGCCTTTCACATCCTGTTTGCTCTTTTCAGAAATGGATATAACTACATTTCCTATCTTTACTTTCACTGCTTCTTACCCAATCTCAGAAATATTTCAAATATCTTATTATAAGACTGAAGGATACAACTGAATTATATTTGACAGCACCTATAAAAGCTCCAATTTAATATTTTTGGAAGATACACATTTCATGTTTTTTACCTATTAAACTCTAAATTGTGAAGTTAGAATATATTCATCAGTGTGAAGGGTACCTGCCATAATCATTAACACAAAACAAGTTAAAATTGTGTCAAAGTCTATTAAAAGAATGAGCAAGGAAAAAAACAAATTACCAAAACTGATGAAAATGCCCTTACTAGCTACTCACAGAAAGAGTGTGTGATATGAGAAATATTGCCTTTAACACTCTCATTACAATTCATTGCAGGTTGGGATATTTATTCTTGACCATTCTCAATGCTAAACTACCAAGTTACCAAAGAATAGGTTTATAATGTAAGTTTGATAGGAATCCAAAATGCTCTGAAAACTGGGCAGACTAAACAATTCAAATTCTTCAGTTAATCCATCACACATATTTAATACAACCAAGTATAAAATAGAAGAAAAATTCGAAGTATAATTGTTTAAAAAACTAATAAACAGGAGAGCTATAACAATCAGTCAAACTGAGGAAAAGCTGACATCTGCTTATGAAATCTGGGGACCCAGTGAATTCATAAACCAAATGAGAATTGTTTTATGTTTTGAGTATGTGGATATTATTACAGTATGTTATATGCATGTATGAAAATGTCACAAGGAAATCAATTATTCAGTAAAATTAATATGCTATAAATTAAACAAAAAATCCTCCACAGGAGCCCACATGTTAAAGATTTGCTTACCAGCCTGTGATGCTAATGGGAGATAGTGGACTTTCTTTAAGACTCTGGGACTAGTAGAAGGAAGTTAGTTCATTAGGGATGTGCCTTTGAAGGGAGTACTGGGAGGCCGACCCCTTCTTTCCTCTATTTGCTTTTCAGCATTCATGAGGAGAACAGACCTCCTCCTTTCCTGCCATAATATTTTGCCTCATGATAGATCAAAAGCAAAGAGACCAAAAGATATGGACTGGATCCTCTGAAACTGTGAGTCAAAACCTTTCCTGCTTCAAAATGCTTATCTCAGGTATTTGGTCATAGTGATGGTGAGCTCTCTAACACAAGTTAGAAGTGCTGCTACAATATTAGTGGTAGATAATTGAAATATACAATCTTTGCCTGACTCAAACTCTTCTCCCTTCCTCTCATTGCCTTCTTTTTCATCAGTCTGTCCTTGGAAGAGTCTAGAGAGCTTTTCCCCATGAGTGGACTTAAAACATATTTTTGGATGGTTCTGAGAAAAGGGCTTTTCACATATTTTTCTAAATCATGTCTTCTGAGATGCTTAAAAGCATACTCTAGAAAATTAAGAGGCATGAACTCTCAGAAGTCCTTTTATGATATTCCAGATTTAAAACTATAAGCAATCAACAAAACTATGTAAAAACTAAATACACGGAATAAAGCATTCATCAGAAGAGCTGGCATTGCAATGGAGATCAATAGCTGCCAGGAAAACTTTCTCTCTCCTGGAATGAGACTCAGAAGGCATTTCGCAGGGTGCCAAGCAACCTAATTATGTGTTGGAGGAAAAATATTCTGATTCTTTCAGCTTAGCGGTAAAGAGAGAAAGGGAGATGTCACAGAATAAGAATTGTTTTACTCATGCGAATGTAGCATGACATATTATTGAGATACTAATCTCTGTGCAGAAGGTCTTTGTTTGATAAGAGTATTCCTCTTCCCAAGATATTGGCAGAAACAGGAAGAGGGGTTACTGCTGTATGGGGTGGAAAGTAGAATGAGTGACAGGCAGCAGTGTCTTGTAATCTTGATTCTCTAGCAAGAAAGAGATCATGAACCTATATACCCAGCAAGACTTTCCTGAAGATAACAGTATGTCGCTGTTCAGGGCCTGATGTGACTTCTCTAGGCGACAGTAAAAACATCAGTGAGTCTCCGTTCGGAGTCCTTGAATTTGGCTAGGTCTTCATCTGGTGTAGGCTACTCTCATTACTAGATATCAAGGAAAATACTCTGAACAAGTAAATAAATGTCAACAGAGGAGGGGAGCATGGCCAAATCTTTTGTGCAGCACACCATCTGGTTTAGTAGAAAACTGAAATGAAAGGCACTTTGCATAAATCCAGTCTGAAACCACACTGCATAGTGAGCACTGGCTAGTTCAGAGGCATCAAACCCAGAAGCACTGATGTGACTTTCTAGGTTTTTAACCTCATCCGGCAGGTTGTTAGTTCTCTACACATGAGTTTACCAGCTTTTGAAGTTGTCTAAGGCTGGAAATTCTCTTGGTAACAGTAGCAGAGAACTCGTAAGATCACAGACAAGGGTGCAGCTTCCTGGTCTACTGAAGCGAGGCTTGGGTTGCTGTCCTCTATGCAAACTGTCAATGCAGAGATCAGGGAGAGTGGCCAGGATGCAAAGGCAATGTCTCCGCTCCTCAGTAACAATGAAATTCTCGGAAATGTAGACAATCCCGCAAAGGATGCAGGACATCTCAGAATGACGTGAGTGATGCTTCACATCTTGCCCGTATGGAGGAGGAGATGCTCAGAGCCAGACCTTCAGAGGGCTCCAGTGTTAGAGATACCAACTACACCAGAAGCCTCAGGGATTCAAGCATCTTTCTGAGACTGGAAAAACAGTGCAAATGTTTTCTTATGTAGAGTAATTACAGATAAAATTAGTCTAGTTCTTTCCAACATCAGAGGAGAGTCGAAAGATGTATCCAGGCCAAACAGCTCCAAGTTACAGGAAACAAAGGGGGAAAAAAAAGAATCAAAGTAAAGTTTGTCAGTAATTAATTAACATTGTAGTGTAAGATAGGAAATACTTAATTTTGCTAAAGTGTTTGTATTTTTAATTAATTGCTAAACCAAAGCTTGTAATTAGAATATATATTATGATGTTATGCTACTTTAATAAAATATTATTCCTTGACTTAAAACTCTTGAATTGCTTCTGTATTTTCAGGATACAGATAACATCCTCCTGAGTAGTCTCCTTGTCAGTTTCCTCCCCACCCTACAGCCTCCCCACATCCCATCTAGCTCAATTAAAAAGTTGGAACGAGCTATTCAAGTGGGAATTATAGCACTACAGTACTCCTCTACCTGCTAGAATCTTAATATGCTCAAAATAAAAGTCTTGCAGTGGCCTAGAAGGTTCTCCAGGACTGAATCCTGCATATATATCAGCTCTGATTTATCTCCCACTAGTCTCTTCTTCATTACTTAACTTCTATTGACCAACTTGTTGTCATTAAGCACTTCATTATCCTGTCACCCCAAGGCCTTCACACTCACTTCCTTTTCTCTCTGCTTGCTCTTCCCATGGATATTTTCTTGGCTTGTTTTCTCCAACATACTTTGTTTTACTCGAATACCACATGAGTAAAGCCATCACTTTGCATCATATGCAAAGAGAAATCAAATTCCATCCTCAGGTTTCCATGTTTACTTTATTTATTTCATTGTTCTCCACAATACTTAATCATAATTGATCTGCTAGAAATGGACCATATTTTTTTCCCACTCCCAAACTGATTGTTTCTTCCCACTGTGTCAATACCTTGAAGAGTTCCTTGCTTGCAATAGGCCCATGTCTTTGTCCTCCTGATACAGAATACTGGAGACTGGGCAATTTATGAAGAACAAGTGTGTATTCTCAGATAGCTCAGAGGCTGAGAAACCCAGGATCACTGGGCTTGAAGATCCCAGTCTCTGTTTTTAAGGTGACACCTTAACTGCCACATTCTCAGAGAGGAGAAAGTCATGTCCTCTTAAACCAGAAAGTAAAGCAGACAACACAGTGGAAGTTGGGGTGGATCTTGCCCTTTTATAATGGCAACAATCACATCCAAGAGGGTACCACTCTCATGGCCCAATCATGATTTCAAGATCTGACACTTTAATATGGTTAAAATGACAATGGAATTTCAACCTGAGGTTTAGAAAGTAGAAGCACTATAACAGCCTTTAATGGGTATTTGCTAAAAGCAGAAGGAAAATCTATACTGGGATCTGCTAAGTATGCACAGGTTACTATCCAAAGCTCCATTCTTATTTCACATTTCTCATTTTCAGCTTTTATCTGTATTCTTCAAGGTTTTTGGAACATAGCATTCTCTTTTTGACCTTAAGCTTTCTGTCCATTCTTTTCTCTACAGTTAGCTGTTTCCTCCATACTTATCTTTTAGGACTAAAGCTATATGCTAACCTACCAGGCAGTCTTTTTATGACCAACTTCTTGTTTGTGTTCTACACAGAACTTAACTCACTTGCTATCCCTGTTAACGGAGTGTCTTTGAACTTTGAACTTATTTTTCTTTGTAATAAACTCCAAATTCTGGGAGATTCTGACTTGTTTGCCAGCATATGTTCAAAAATTTTCAAGATATTGCCCCATCATGGCATGGACATGAGAAATAGTATTGAATGAAAAAATGAAGACAATGTATTTTTATAGAAAATAATTTATACTTACTAAGTGACTATTGTCTGTTTTCATCATACATTCTTGGTTAAAGGGAAGTTGGTTCTTACTCTTTCACTGTGGCAATGACTATGTATCATCATTTCTAGCATTTTTGGGGACCAGATTCTCAAATTTGGGGATCAGATTCTCCCGCAGAGCAGACTCAATTTTCTAAACAACAAATACTAACTTCATATTAGGGAAACATGAGAATTCTTTCAGTTTTTAGAGATTCTTCTTCATATCTACAGAAACTAGGAATTACTAGGAATTACTGAAGTTAAAATGGAAGAATACATTCATGTGGGTCCATTATCTAGGAACAATCTCCAAATGTTGGTGGCTGACTTTCAAGGCTTCTCCTTATTGGGTGACATTACCTTAAATTGTCCATTGTTCTTGGTCTTATTGGTATAAAAACAGGATTTGATAGTAAGTACAGAAATATATACTGGACTAGAAAGAATAATTGTTAATTTATATATGGGAATTGTTTAGTTTGGGGGCTGAAGTCTTTATATCCCTTATTGAGAGCTGTAGTTCATCATGCGTGTATTTGGCAAGAGGAATTAAATCAGAGGACATTGCTGTAATTCCAGGAAAGCAGAGCATGGTTAAGGTTTTGAGGAAGAAGGTTCATCAGACCTTAGGAGGCCTCGTGCCCAGGATGTCATGACCTCCTCCCTCTCCCCGTCTGTTAGGCTGTGCAGGCAGTTGCATCATATAAAGCCACATTCCTACATGGCTGCTCCCTTTGCATGATGCATGTCGATTGTGGTTGTGTCAGTGTCACTAATTAAGCATTTTCTGGTTTATTCCCATGAAACAAGGAAACATTTTGCTCTGTTGTTTTCAGAGGCATTGAATCCTCACAGGGCAACCTTATTTCCCTTTTCTCTAAGCACTTAGGAAGTCTTCATGACCCAAGTCTAAGGATTTGGAACTATGTGAAAATAAATTACACATACGCCCTATAGGCCAATGCGAATGTATAGAACTCATCAGATACCACAGGGCTATTTCTAAAAGTTACTGTTCTGGATTAACATTTTCTTACTCTAATGGGAAAAAATTCTCAGAAGCCTCCCTATTCATTCCAAATGTCTGGCAGGAAACCTAGGTTATGACCAGAAGGGCAGAGGTAGAAATGCAAGCCAAAATCAAAGGTTGAAGCTCAGTGGATGTATGTAGTTTTTTTTCATAGAAGAGGGGCTCGTACTGATCCCTTGAGATGGGACATGATGAAGCAGTGACATATGAGTGTATGTATATGTGTGAATGAGTGTGTGTGTGTGTGTGTGTGTGTTGTATGATCATCTCTCTGCTGACAACTGAGTCAGAGTATCACCTCCTCTCCCCATTGTCATACTGCCAATCTGAATGAAAATAGCACATGACCCAAAATTATATTCTGTTGAGCTGACCCTCATAAGTAATAAATACTCAAGTCTCTTCCTGTCAGTAGAGAAGGGGGACTAGTTGCCCTGAGAGTAGATTTGCCCAAGAAAATAGCCTTCCCGTTGCTCCCACAGTACCGCTAGGCTCTCTCTTCTACACAAATGCTATCAGAAGCGGGCTAAGAGACACCACATCATGTCCTGTTCTCTCCTTCCACAGGGATGGTGGCAGACTAGGGCATTTTTAAGACTATGTGGCACCTTGTGAGTCAGACTAAAGAGCTCTCAGCTGAAATTGCCAATGGATAAAAGCTGTCTTTAGAAATGGTCCTTCAGTGAAGGAATTCTTAGGATTATAACCTTTCAGCCAAATTCCATTATGTTCCATTTCTGCCTTGGAACTACAGGGAACCACAGAAAAAAAGCCTTTCTGGAGAGAAAGGCGGGGGAAGTTTGCTTTGGAGGGAAGGGAAATGACTGATATTCTATCTTTGCACAGGGAAAAAAAAATCTAGGTTTTTCTTTTTCCAGAGGTTTCTATGAAATGAAAACAACTTACAGGGGGAAAGTTCAGATGCTGCTGTGACTGGGAACTTGGCTGTGACAGCAGCCCCTCTGTGAGGCAGGTGTGGAAGATCACGCTGTCCTGCACCAGAAAAGCTTAGGCCAAACTCTGAATGCTAAGATCAGGCTGTCAGCAATTAGCCAGTGTCAGGTGCTGTCTCGCTGTGCCTCGCAAAGTAACCTTTAACAAATTTTCATTTGTGGCTATAAGCCCTTTACTTCCATTTTCTCCCTATTTACCATTTTATTCAGCATTTGCCTGTATTCAATCTTCAGAGAGTTTAATAGTCACTAATTGGGTAATTGTTGCATTACTGCAAGGTAATTCACTGCTGGGGTCATCAGGTGGCAGAAGGAGGAAATGGGGCCATGGAGAGGTTAGACCAGTAACTGGAGCAGAAGGGGGAACATTCTTGGCCTATGATTCCTTGTCTGTGGTGAACCCAAGAAATGAATGGCCACTTTGACTTGAGCTTTTCCTTTCAGTGGTATTTTGTTGCTGCTCACACTTGTTACCCAGTTTGTCTCTGTTTTCTGAGTAAGCAGGGATTGTAACAGAGGCTTGCAGAATGACTCCAGAACACAGGCTTTTCAACATTTGGGGCAAATCACCCTTTACAAATTACTGATGAAGGTACAAGGGTAGCAGAAAAGAAAAACTGCAAAGATATCTCATCAGTAGGAATCCTTTATACCAATTTGTATTGCCAAATATGCATGTTTGCCCAAAACCACCATTAGAAAGTATTGCAGAGAATGTGCACAAATCCAAACACACACACACACACACACACACACACACACACACACGCACGCACACGCACACGCACGTGCTCACATGCTTTGTTCATCCCAGGTGTTGCTGTTTTGATTCTAGTTATACTGAGTTAATCGGCTATCAGGAGCATTCTGAGATTAAGTTGAACAAAACTAAAGACTTTGTCCTCCACTCTAGTGACCAATATTACTTTCGGTAAATACACTGACAAGAAAAAAGATCTACCTTCCGTGTTTTTTGTTTTTTGTTTTCCCTAGTCCCTCCTCTTTCATTAGGAAAAATGACATTTGAATTCATGGAGACAGAAGTGACTAAAAATTAAGGTTCCATATGACTTATAAATATTAGTAGCCAAAACAATTCTTTAAGTGAATAGAAGGTTAAGCTTCCTTGCGATGCATTTACTTTTCTGTACTTAAACCTATTTTATTCATACATAAAAGATAGAAAAAGAATTTCAGTAGTTTGAAGATAAAAACTTCAGACTAAGAAGGTCCCATTTTAAGAATCCTTAAGTTTCTAACTCTCCTGTTTTACTGGTTTTCAAAGTAGTTCCTGTGAAGGATTAAATAAAACACTTTAAAAATAAAATTTGGAGTTCTATTTAAATAAGATAAAAAATGTAAAATTGTTTCCATGGAAATAAGTTTATCTTTTATCCAAACCTAAGTGACCCAAGCATGTCAGCCTGGAATGGAAGAATAGATAAGACTTAAATTAATCTAAGCTTAAATTTGATAACTAAAGATGGCTAACCAGGAGGTAGAAGAAAGAGAAAGGAGGACAGGAAGAAATTGCATGTCTGAGGATTGGGCAAGAGAGGATGAATTACACAGAGGATGGATTCATTGTTGCTGGAACACTGAGTGCGAACAGAGAGATATGAAGCAAGACTAGCAAAAGAATCTAGGCTAAGATGGAATTAACAATCCTGTCTTTGAGGCAGGACTCACTTGGGTAAAGGAGAGAGTGAGAGTGATCCTACGTCTTTCCATAAACCTGCAAAACTATACAAGAAATCCGGAATAATGTACAATCCATTCTTCATTTAATATTTAAACAACAGGAGCCATCATTTACAGAGCTAAAATAATGGGGATTCCAAAAAGTAACTTTTTTATTCTTTTCAAAATTAGACATCACTTATCTTGAAATGTGTCAATGCATCAATGTCTCAGAAGCCACTATCCACGTACACATAGCTGACTTCTATGTCACTACTGTTTTGCTTTCTCCTTTTACACGAATGTTGTCTTACAACTATGTTACGCCTACCTATCAATGTCTTAAATCCAAAATATTAGGTCTCCACTCTAAATCACTGTATTCATCACTGTCTTTTCAGACATTTGCTTAAATAGGTTCAACCTCTCCTACATCGTGCTCTTAGGCTAAAAACTAGTCTTTCTCCTAGTTGGGTAAGGATTATCACTTTCGCACTACAGCAGTCACCACAACTCTTCTCACTTATTCTTGCACGTTTGATTATATAGCTAAATATTGATCTATAATAATGCAGAAGAATAAATTATAATTTGTTGATTACTTACCTAAAAATGCTATGGTCTATTACCATGGCCACGGTCTGTGTTAGAGTGGTTGTCATGGATGTGTAACTTGAGTAACAGAAGGGTACCATGTTTGGTATGTCTTTCTGCTGATGACGTCTTGTTTTAACATTTTAAAACAAATTCCCTGCATTTTTATTTCTCCACAAGCCCTGCAAATTATGTAGCTCATTGCAGGCCCTGTTTAAGAGTTTGTAGGCTGCTGTTACAAACGTTCTTTTAACTTGCACCCATTGTGCATTGATGGTTAGTGATACTGCATAGTCTCTGCCTTTCCAATTCTATTATGTCAGTCATTAACATCAACATCTCTGAACCACCACTCAGCCATGTGGATAGTCTTTCCCTGGAATATTTTCTATTGCTTTACAGAAAGGAGTATACTTGAGACTTCCCAGGGAGCATACTAACTGGCAGATTCCCGGGTCTAATATGGTAAATCCATTCTTGCATGTTGCAGTACTCAGAACCTTTTAATTCCATCTGCAACAGTCTGCCAAGGAAACCCAGGCATATCTACATTTCATTGTAGCCCATCATTTTTATTCAAACTTCAAGGAGCTGTCCAAGCAGCATATTAGGACTGGCTCCAGGTGTTCCTGCCAGGATATTAAATCCTGAGGCACAGAAGATCATCCCCATATCAATAAATCTCCCTCATATAATTCTTCTCCAACCCTACTCCAGAATCCTCAAGACCCATCGTTAGGCATATGATTTCAGTGCCACTGCAGAGCATTAGCCAGATCCTTTAATGCTTTTACGGGTTAGCTCTTCCTTCCCATAAGTCAGACAGCCTGTCTCCAGTGGGGCCGTGTTGAGCCTTGGCTGTAGCTACTTCTCTAAAGAACATCCGGGCAGTGGGGAGTAGGTTTTGCAGGAGTTAAGCATCATTTTGTAAAGCAATCACCTTAAGTGTACTTAAAAGCATGCCTTCCAGGTGAGGGAACCTGCCCTCCAGTATGAAGTGAGGTATACTGGCATAATCAAAGGGTTCCTGAAACTCTGGAGGCTGCATATTTTCAGGTGTTTCGACCCAGATATTTCATGGGAGGTTTCAGAGCGTTTGCTGGGACAGTGATTTGATGTTTTTGTTTGTATTCTACTACTTCCATCATCAACTAGTGATTATAGCTTTTAAAACAGTGTTCCCACAAACTATACAGATGTGGGTCTTATGAAATGCAGCTGTACATTTTTGGCTCTTGTACCATGCCTTGGGCTGTGACTAGCTAACCTCAATCTGTTGTTATCTTCTTTCAGAGCTTAGTTGTTAACAAAAACCAACCACTGCACAGCTTTTGTAATGATCATTTTCACTACAGTTCTGAAATGCATAACACAAAGCATTCCCTTCTATCTGTATCTCATCTCAGCACAAATCAGAGACTTAATAATTCTTCATACGCACAAATCAGGCATTACCACCAACCTACTAATCAATGATAACTGTGCATTTATTCCATGTGGTCAGCAAAAGGTTCAATTCCAGAATCTCATTCTAAGAGTCTGCCTCTAGGATGACTTTTTCTATCAATTGTCTTTATTTTTTCTTCAGAAACAGAGACTAGGATTCAAGTTCAAGTAATTTATTTCTCAAAATGAAACCAAGAAGCACCAAAGGGGCAGGCAAGTGCCCACAGAGAAGGGAAAGAAAGCCATCAGAGGTCTGCTTCAGAGTGTAAGTTCCAACTTATCAGGCAAGGCTAGAGACAGCGTGGGACACGGGACTCAGCTTCCCACTGGAAGCTTGAACAAGCAGGAATATTCATGTGTCCCTCCAGTGTCCATCAGTCATTGATGGAGTGAGGGAGGAGGGTGGTACATTTATTCTCTGACACATCTGTCTTGTTACCCACCAATTGTGCTCCCTTATGCATGCACAGGCCAAGAAGGAAAAATGAGCTAAGAAATTTCCCCAGGAGTGGCAGGTTCTCACAGTTGAAAATGGAACCTACTAAAGGGAAGAACAGGGTGTTCTAAGATATGTGGCAGGGAACTAACACAATCTATTGGAATTTTCTTTTCACTTATAAAAGTTCAAGATTTATTCATTCAGTGTCTCAAGACTGGTGTCTCCATTGTACTTAATTATTTATCCAGAGCTCTGGTCACACAGTGAGCTCTTTTTACATAGTGTTCCTCCCCTTTTGATCTTTTATCTGTACTGTTCTTGCCACAAGTAATAAACCAATACTCTCCCCTTGGCAAATGTCTAAGTCTTCTCTAAGATTCAGATATAGAAAATATCTCTAATTCACCATTTTCCAAATATAGATCTCAGTTCAAGAAGTAATTATGGAGACTTCCAATGTGATCTGGAATGCTGGCAAGGATGAGCGAACCTATCCATAACGGGGAAAAGTAAAGACTCACACTTACATGAATATTAAGAGCTAGAAAGAAGTTTACCAGACAGAAAAAAAGGGAGAAATAATATGCCAAAGAGGTGAAACAGAATCACAGTTTGGTGAGCTGTTGAATGGGGCTGGAAATGGAAACGTTTCTAGCAGTCTAGATCACAGAGTAAGAGGGTGAGAACGGTGGAAAGTTCAGCGAGATTTGTTGATGAAAACTAGATTTTGTAGGAACTTGAATTTATAAAATGGAATCTTGACTTTATCATATAGGAAAAAAAACATTTTGAGAATGACTTTTCTGTCCACATGATTAGAAATTATTGGAAATGAATCAGAGAGGTTGAAGTATTATTGCCATAGTTCTTGAAAGAACACTGGGATAGCTATGGGGGAAGAAAAGCAGGAACAGTGGTACTGGAGACGACTTGGAGGAAGTATTGTTGGAAGGAACATGTAGATGCTGTACGGGCAGGTATAGTACTTTAACTCTGAACACCAGTGTTTCTTTGATATTTGCAACATTTGCATGTACAGAATCAAGTTAATGAAAGAAGAAATGAGTGAGATTATCAATCTCTTCTGCAAAATTCCATAGTAGACTCTGCCACCTATTGATACTGACTGTATAATAATTTACATAAATGTTATGTCCCCTGCTACAAAACTTCACAACACAGTGGAACACAGAAAAGAGAAAAATATTGTATTTATAAACTAGAAAACAGAATTATAGGGTAAACTTAAAAATGGAATCATGAGGTTTGGTGAGGAAATTCTGCATAGTTTTCTTTATATGAGGCAATAACAACATGTATATATGGAAATATTAGATATTACATTTGCATAAAATTTTAAGTTCAGGAAAATATAAGTGGATTCCTCTCATTCCTTACAATACAGGATGAGGAGCTCTGAATCACTGAAATCAAAACCTGAAATGGATCATATTTGGACATCTCCATGATTCTCTACCAGCATTTGTAACAGTGCAGAGAACAGGCTGGGGATTTAGCTCAGCAGCATAAGTGCCTGCCTGGCAAATATAAGGTTGTGAGTTCAATCCCCGGTACAAAAAAAAAAAAAAAAAAAAAGGAGAGAACAGATGGGGAAGAATTATAGAAGGAATAAGCTTTCCTGTTCAGATTAGTAATCCTGACTAACTCCAGTGGTGACCTCGTTCATGAACCTCATTTGTTTTACAGTTTGGGAGAAGATAGCCAAGTCTGTGTTTGTGTGGGAAAGATGGCATGGTTGTTTGTCAACCAATATGCACTTTGTGAATGGAAGCAAAATTTTGTTGAATGCTTTTGGTTGAGTACCAAATCGTTTGCTAACAGAGGTGTTCATGAACTGAGGTGTTACTATATTCTATTTTAATCTGAATAATTATTTTAAGCCTAGGAGTTTTCCTTTAAAATATGAGTGACCATTATTTTTTGTAGGATTAATAAGAAATCATCTACATAAATTTTGTGTATGATCATATTTTATAGCAGGATACTCTCCACCCTTATTTGTGAAATGAACACGTACTTGGCATTTTCTACTTGGAGAAAATTTATCTTGAACTACTTTAAAATTTTGAACCTGCATGAATTTAAGTTCACAAATTTGTTCTTTGATAGTTTATTGAGATTTTGTATTTTTTGTTTTTATGTACAAACATACATGAAATGATAAATTATAATTTCATTTATTTGGCAAGTATTTCTTGCTTGTGTTCTATGTGCTTGACATCTATCTAAGGCCAGGAGGTAAAGCACTGTGAAAGGCAGGAAGGGTCTTTTTCTTGGGAGTGTGTCTGTTTGCTGTGTGAGTACACATCAGTGTGATGTTTTGCAACCATGAATTTCTAAGTGTTATAAAGCAGTATATTTATTTAGTAACAAATATTCAAATAGAATGACTATACTCATCTTGATTGTACTATTTTCCAAATAAAATAAAATAAAACACTATCATTGTAATTATGATTTATCTGTAAGTGATTTGGGAGGGAAATACACAAGATAGACAAAGAAGACTGAGCAAGCTGATGAACGAGATGATATTAAAATTTCTGGCAGAGAACACAGGTCACAGTAAACATAGAAAGGGAAGATTCAATGGAATATATAAAAACTGTAGCCTCTCTGTATAGAGGAACCACTTCTTGCGTTTGTTCTATGACGAAGCTATTAACTTCTTGAAAATAAAAATTAAATAATCCAGATAGAAGAAGCTTATGGAATTAATTATGATGATTTGTGAAGAGGAAAGAGGAGGTGTTTGTATAGACCTGCAAGGTTGCTAAAGGAAGTGAACGGAATGAAAGGATTATCTCCAGTTGGTGCTTGTAAAAGCCTTTTTAGGAGGAAATACTAAGATGTTTTAGGGATGGAGTGAGGTTGATATTCACACAGAGAAGGAAACTGCTCAGTTAATTTTACATAAACTGTAAAGAGAAATGTCTTATTTTCTATACCTGCCCACAATTCTGTGTCAATAACTAGCAGGAGAACCTCCACAGTGGGACTTGTACATGCGGTATGGAAATCTTTCTGACAGAAGGCCAAATGATCACACTTCATGGTGACATGAAAATGAATTTTCTACAGGGCTGATTCCCAACTCTGCTCCCGGGTGGTAATACCACACTCTGCATCTGGGGCCAGTCTAAGAAGCAGGAGAGAGACAGGTAGCCCTACCTGGGACAAACTCCAAACAGTGAGCAGGGCCCAGAATCCAACCGTGGACCAAGACCATGACAGTATCCCAGCGCACGGGGCAAACTCAGAACTTACCTCCAGGGGAACCTTGGACTACCATGGAGTAACTGTATTAAATTGAAGGGAGATTCAGTAACTACCTCACCCAAACAGAAGATCTCAGCAGGCCCCAGTCAGTGTGGTGAGTATACCCCTAAAATAGAGGTGTGCAGTGGGTAAATAGGGCCAGTAGTAAAGCCCCCTCCAACTAACTGTAAGGCCTTGGTGAGTCTGACAAGAGTGTGGGTGACCCCCTCCTACATAGAGAAAGCATCAGGCAGAGTGAAAATGCCAAAACAAAAGAGCGAAATGCCATCTCAAACATCGAGTTCACTAGGAGCAAACACAGGAGATACTGAAATAGAGGATTTCAAAAGTAACATATCAGAAATCTCTGAAAAGATAGCAAGTGAAATTAAAAAAAAAAGAACAAAAACTCCATGAGGTTATAGAGGAAATCAAATCAGAAGTACTCTCCCATGTAAAGACAGAAATAGCAACCTTGGTAAAGGAGTTGCTGAGTGCAGCTAAAGAAGAAATAGAGAAAAAATGCAGGGGTATGGGAAACTGAAACCTTGAATGAACAATATAGAAAACATCCAGAATTCATGAAACACACTCAAAGAGACATCCAAGAAACAAAAATTTCTATTGAAAGCATGCAAAACTGCTTAAATGAAGCTGAGGATAGGATTTCAGACCTTGAGGACAGGATCACAGTTAGTGATCATGAAAAGATAGAACTTTTAAAAATAACAAAGCAGCATGACATGATAATCCAGAAGCTTCAAGATGATGCTAAGAGCAACAATATAAGATTAATGGGCATTAGTGAAGATGCAGGAGTCAATACAAGTGAAATATATAAAATATTCACAGAAGTAATAATAGAAAATTTCCCAAACATGGAGAAAAAATCTGATATGCAGATAAGTGAGGTATATAGAATGCCAAACAGTCACAATCAACATAAATCCACACCCAGACATATAATAGTTAAGATCTCAGACATACAGCATAAAAACAGAATAGCAAAAGCTGTTAGAGGAAAAGACACAACTCATCTATCAAGGAAAGCCCATTAGAATCATGGCAGACTTTTCAACACAAACCCTCAAGCAAAGAAGAGCTTGCAGTGAGGTATTTCAAACCCTGAAAGAAAACAACTTTCAACCCAGAATGATGTACCCAGCAAAACTTTCATTCAAATTTAATGGAGAAACAAGATACTTCCATGACAAGAACAACTGAAGACATTCACATCCACCAAACCAACTCTAGAAAGAGTACTGAAAGACATACTAGACAGAGATAAAAATGACCACAATCCCCAGAACAACAAGGGAAACAAAACACCAGGCAGGACAATCAATTAAATATGGGGAAAAGCAGGAAGAAAACAACTGGAAAATAGCATGGCAAAGTCAAACCAGTACATATCAGTGATATCCATAAATGTAAACAGCCTCAATTCACCTATCAAAAGAAATAGACTGACAGAATGGATCAAGAAACATGACCCCACAATATGCTATATACAAGAAACACATCGGACAAAAAACAGGAACTCATAGATTAAAAGACAAAGGATGGAAAACAGTATTCCATGCTACAGAAACCCAGAAAAAAGCAGGGGTAACTATTCTATTTGCAGACAATGTGAACTTTAAACCTAAAATGATTAAAAGAAGTAAAGAAGGTCGTTAATGGAAAAATTCAAGAGGAAGAACTAACAATTATAAATATATATGCATCAAACCCAGGAGCATCCAACTATATAAGACAAATACTAATGGCTATGAAAAACCAAATACCCAAGAACACAATTATAACAGGAGACCTTAACATCTCAATAGATGTAGAAAAATCTTTTGATAAAGTCCAAGTTCATGATAAAAACTCTTCAGAAACTCAGAATACACAGTGTGTAACTCAACCTTTTAAAGGCCATCTATGACAAACCAACAGCCAACATTATACTAAATGGACAAAAAAATGAAAGCTTTCACTTTAAAGAGACAGATCAACTAGACAAAAAGTCAGCAAAGGAATAATAAAACTGAATCATACCTGCGAGCAATTGGACTTAGTAGAAGTTTACAGAATGTTCCACCCAACCACATCAGAATACACATTTTTCTCAGCTGCACATAGGACATTCTCCAAAATAGACCATATATTATCCCATAAAACATTCTTAAGTAAATGCAAAGGTATTGAAATCATCCCATGCATAATATTTGACCATAGTGCACTGAAATTGGAAATTAATGGCAAAAGAAATTGCAAAACCTGCATAAATACATGGAAATTAAATAACAATCCTTTGAACAACCAGTGGGCTACAGAGGAAATAAAAGAAGAAATAAAGCAATACCTACAATTCAATGAAAATATGGAAACAACATACTGTAATCTGTGGGATGCAATGAAAGCGGTCTTAAGAAGGAAATATATAGCAATAAACTGTCATATCAACAAAACAGAACGAGCACAAATAAACAACCTAATGCTCCATCTCAAGCTTCTAGAAAAAGAAAAGAAAGCTAAATCCAAAGCTCATAGAAGAGAGGAAATTGTAAAGATTAGAGCAGAAATCAATGCAATTGAAACTAAAAAACAATACAAAGAATTAATGAATCAAAAAGCTGTTTTTTTTGAGAGAATAAACTAAAATGACAAACCCCTAGCTAACCTTATCAAGAGAAAGAAAGAAAAAAACCCAAATTCACACAAATAAGGACTGAAAAGCAGGAAATTACTACAGATCCCATGGAAATTCAAAAGACCATAAATACCTACTTTGAAAATCTCTACTCACATAGATTGGAAAACACAGAGAAAATGGAGATTTCTAGAAACATATGAGCTACCAAAGCTCAACCAAGAAGATATAGCAATTTTGAGTAACCCAATATCAGCTGTTGAAATTTAACACATAATTAGAAACCTACCAAAAAAGAAAAGCCAAGGTCTTGATGGATTCACATCTGAATTCTACGAGAAATTTAGAGAAGATTTGATGCCAATACTCCTTAAACTCTTCAATGAAATTGAGAAGAAAGCAATCCTCCCTACATCATTCCTGGAGGCAAGTATTACTTTCATACCAAAACCAGAGAAAGACCCAACCAAAAAGGAGATATATAGGCC
Organism: Hydrochoerus hydrochaeris; assembly: GCA_004027455.1. Taxonomy (NCBI): domain Eukaryota; kingdom Metazoa; phylum Chordata; class Mammalia; order Rodentia; family Hydrochaeridae; genus Hydrochoerus; species Hydrochoerus hydrochaeris. Next base: position 218,038 of record PVLA01000835.1, on the reverse strand, counting down.
AGTCTCACTAATGAACATTGATGCAAAGATTCTCAGTAAAATACTGGCAAATAGAATGCAGCAAATCATCAAGAATAGATCATGACCAAGTGGGGTTCATTCCAGGAATGCAGGGATGGTTTTAACAATCACAAATCAATAAATGTGATAACCACATCAACAGAGCTAAAAACAAAAGCTACATGGTCATCTCATTAGGTTCAGAAAAAGCTTTCAATAAAGTCCTACACATGTTCATTATAAAAACCTTTCAGAAACTCGGAACATGGTGTCTACCTCAACATTATAAAGTTCATCTATGACAAACCAACAGCCAACATTATACTAAGTGGACAAAAACTGAAAGCTTTCACTTTAAAATCAGGAACAAGACAAGGATGTCCACTATCATCACTCCTTTTCAATATAGTTCTGTAAATACTAGCAATCAGAGAAGAGAGAGAAATAAAAGCAATAGAGATAGGAAACGAACAAGTTAAACTATCACTATTTGCAGATGACATGATACTGTTTATAGAAGACCCAAAAACTCCATTAAAAGACTACTATATGTAATAAACAATTTCAGCAGTGTAGCTGGATACAAAGTTAAGCCTCAAAAGTCAATAGCATTCCTATACACAAACAAGCAACTCACTGAGAGAGAATTATGGAAATATTGCCCTTTATAATAACATATAAAAAATGAAGTACTTAGGAATCAACCTAACTAAAAATGTAAAAGACCTATATTCTGAAAATTATACTATGCTAAAAAAAAGGAGATTGAAGAGGATATTAGGAAATGCAAGGATATTCCTTGCTCTTGGATAGGATGAAGCAACATTGTGAAAATGGCCATACTCCCTAAACTTACACAGATTTAATACAATCCAAAAAAACCATTGACATACCTCACAGATGTAGAGAAAACACTCCTAAAATTTTCATTTGGAAACAGAAGAAACTAGAATAGCAAAGGCAATTCTGGGCAACAAAGGCAAGGCAGGAGGAATCTCAATTCCCAACTTTAAACAGTACTATAAAGCCATAGTGATAAAATCAGCATGGTACTGGAAAAGAAATAGACCTGAGGATCAATGGAACAGATTAGAAGATGCAAGCACAACCACAAAGACACTCAGCCACCTGATATTTGACAAAGGGGTTAAATATGTCCACTGGAAGAAGGACAGCCTCTTTAATAAATGGTGTTGGAAAAAATGGCTCTCCACTTGTGAAAGACTGAAACCAGATCCATGCATATCACCACGCACAAAACTAAAGTCTAAATGGATCCAAGACCTAAATATTAAAACAGAAACACTAAATCTACTGGAAGACAAGGCTGGTAGAAGTCTTGAAGACATAGGGGTAGGCAGAGAATTCATGAACAAAACACAAACTGCATGGGAAACACTTCAAAGAATCAACAACTGGGATCTCATATTATTGAAAAGTTTCTGCACTTCAAAGGAATCACCAACAGAGTGAAAGGAAAACCCACAGAGTGGAAAAGAATTTTAGCCAGCAACCCGTCAGACAAAGGACTTATATCCAGAACATCTAAAGAATTGAAAAACATCAAGCCCCCCAAATTCAAAGACCTTCTCCAAAAATGGGCATCTGAGATAAACACACAGTTCTCAGAGGAGGATATACAAATGGCAAAAAAATGCATGAAGAAATACTTTTCATCACTGGTCATTCGAGAAATGCAAATTAAAACAACACTGAGATTTCACCTCACTCCAAAAAGAATAGCTGCCATCGAGAAATCAACTGGTAACAAATGTTGGCGAGACTGCGGGGGGAAAAAAGAACACTGCTCCACTGTTGGTGGGAATGTAGACTGGTGCAAGCACTATGGAAATCCATATGGAGAATTCTCAGAAGACTTGGATTGGAAGCTCCATTCAATCCAGCTATTCCCCTCCTGGGTATTTTCCCAGAAGAACTGAAAAGTTCATATCACAGTGATATATGTGCACCCATGTTCATAGCTGCACAATTTGTAATAGCTAAATCTTGGAAACATCCCAGATGCCCATCAACTGAAGAGTGCATGAAAAAGATGTGGTATTTTTATACAATGGAATATTACTCAGCTTTAAAAAGAATGATCTTGAGGCCTTCATAGGTAAATGGTGACAACTTGAGTCTATCCTCATTAGTGAAATAAATAAGAATCATATTTATAAATATCACATTATGTCCCTAGTGTAAAAAGTAATAAGTGCTATAAGAGTAATAAAACCCCAAATGTGTAATTGCTATTGTAAAAAAGAGAGGCAAAGAAGTGCTCTAAGGTATATAATAACTACATGTATATTTGAGTGTGTAAAATAGATGACTGTATTGCTGAATCTTTGTTGGATCTTTGAGCAGAACTGTTTGCAGTCTCACTGTTTGAATGTCTCCTATGTCTCCTTTAATTTTTTAACTTGAACAACTATATCCAAGATGACAATATGTAATTCATCAACTAGTGATTTCTTAATGTATTTTGTTTCTTTTAGAATTCTGTATTGCTGCTACCCTTTTTTTCTGTTTTGCTTTTTTTTTCTCTTTAAACAAAAAATGTGTAATTGGTATTGTAAAAAAGAGAGGAAATAGAAAGTGCTATAAAAGATATAACTGCATTTATATTTAAGTGTGTAGGATTAATAACCATATTTCTAAGTTCTTGTTGGATTGTTGAACAGATCTGTTTGCAGTCTCACTGTCTGAATGTCCACGTTGTATGCTCTAATTTTGTAATTTGAACAACTATTTCTAAAAGGACAATATATAATTTATCAACTAGTGATTTCTTAGTTTACCTTTTTTTTAAATTATGTAATATTTCTACCCGTTTTCAGTTTTTTTTCCTCAAAAAAAAAAAGAAAATGAATTTTCTCAGTGGTTTTCAATCAAACAAGAAAAAAAATTAAGCAACAACATGTGACACAAAATGTTATGATGGCTCTTGGGGATTTCCACAACAGCTCATCAAGGGGCAACATCTGATTGCTGATTAGGAGACTTTGTCTCTTGTGCCCACGTTCACACATTCCCTAGCTACCCCTTCCCTTCCCTTCTTGTTTATTTGTCAGAAAGACAAATTATCTAATCACAAGCAATGGTAGAAGGGAAGTGGCAGTTAAAAACAGGAACACGTTAAAAAAAAGCATAAAAAGAGAAATTGATATACAAAGATAAATGTCCATAATATAGAGCAGGGCAGGGGGTAATCAAAGCAGGTTCCATCAGACCCAGGGCAATGAGAGTAACTATATTAAAGTCCTCAAAAAGTCTTTGGGGTCTTGGACACAAAGAAGCCATTGGAGGCCTAAATGTGTTGCATGTCATGACTATAAAATTGCATCTCACACCAGTAGTCTGTGGTTTATTAAAAACACAGACCCAGGCCCAATTTTTATGCCGTATTGCTGAAAAGTGCATAAAACTCTTCTGTAAAACACAAGAGATAAAAATGGGATGGCACAGTTCTTCAAATCACACCACGCACGCTATAATCTCTAGTTCCAGATAATGTTAATTCTGCCAGTACTTCATAAAGGTGAATTTAATTTTCATAATTTAATAAGGTACACAAAACCTTAATAACATATAAGAATGTTCAAGCAGCCCTTTGTGCAGACTTCAAGTACAAGCAAAAATTACTCAAGGCTTGAGGACGGTCTCCAAACCTTAGAACAAACACCCCGTGAGCTCTTTAATGTCATTACAAAGCAAAGGAGTCTAAGTTTATAAGTTCTCATCTGAAACACCCTAACACAGTGAAGTACGTGCTGGTTGATTTATCCCTCCTAGAAGAATGAAAGGTTGCATTGGACCTGGTGAGATTTTAACCTGTGATCCTAGAGAATCTTCCAGAGCTTCAAACCTGAAGTTTGATGTATAACCTACTGGTTTAAAGGGACCTACATATTAGAACCTGAGAGTCTGACATAGTGGGTGGGTACATCAGACATCAGAAAGAGCAATTTAGTCAGCAAGACACCTATATTCCCTGTTCTAATCATAAAAAGATGATCTTTCCAAGAGCTACCACAAGAATTTTGATAGGCACTGAGTTAAAGCAAGTAACATTGCTGAGATTTTCCTTTACGGAGCTTCCGCCTCAATTTAGGATACAGACGCAATTATTTCTAAGGTTATGACTTAAATAGCTGTGCATATGGTACATGCTTAAACTTGAAAGAGCCTGTTGAATACACATGATTTTTCAATTCAAAGAACAGTGATCTTATTTATCTTAATGTAATTCATAGTCCTAGCTATCAGGCTTTATGATTACAGGGACGCTTGCAAACATGTTACAGTCCCTGAGGCATATCTCTTCATACCGATGACCTGCTATAGCAGAGTGGTTCCTAAGCAAAGGTTTTTTAGCACTGTCATTCCGACTTTCACCACCCTCTCCACCTGTCCCAGAGAGAGGCCGAATTCCCAGACATTGGATTTACTCCTTTTTGCAGCTGCTGTCTCTCAGCCAAAGCTTTCTGACCATCCTTTCTCTCCACTTTATGCTTCTGTATCATTTTCATTTGGGGAAAGAAGACCAGAGAGGAAGGAATAGAAATGTTTAAAGAATAAAAGACAGGAACGGTCCTTTTGGTCTGTAATATAAATCTCAATCCCAAATTCCCTTTTTCTTATTTAATCAGAACCAGTGTCAATATTTTTGAATATGTACTGGGCACATAATTTTTTTCCCGAGACTTATTGCCAATTTCTGACCAAATTACTAGATTTGTTTTGTAGCAAATGCAATTTGACTTTTAAAATAGTCAAAGCAAGCAGATAGCTTTTAAAAAATTATCTTTGTTTTTAAACTTATTTTATCTTGCTTTGCTTTGTGTATTTATTCTTTCCCTCTATCTTCTGTTTTATATTTTTATTTTTATTTTCGTATGTATGCCCTGTTCTTGAGTAAATGAGTCTGTTTTAAAATAAGACTTGTATTTCTATTAATATCAGAAATATTTTAAAATTAATTAAAACAGCATGTGTAATGCATTCTCAAGTAATCACTTTGTAAGAAGGAATTAACACTGATCATCAAAAAATATATATATATTCACATTGTGCACATTTCTGCAATTTGTTGAGAGAATATTTTGGCAGAAGGATCTATTTTGCATCTTGACTGGTTTCGGTGCCCAGTGAGACTGTCTTAAACTTCTCGTTTGTTTGAGGCAATGTCTTGCTATACTGCTGTAAGACGGATCTCCGACTTGTCATCTTCCTGACTCAACATCTCCTTTGTGCTGTAATTATCACCACACCTAGCTGCTGTCTTCCTTTTAAGTCTTAACATTCAAAATATATATTGAGAGAAAAATTCTCCTTCCATGCTTCTGATTGTATAGCATTTACTGCTCTTAAAATTGTCTTATTAATTACAAGATGCTCAGTTAAATTTTAATTCCAGATAAACAAGATTTAACTTTTTAATATAAAAATGCCCCAAATATTGAATAGATCATGTACTAAAAATTAGCATTTGTACTCTGAAATTCAAATTTAACTGGGTGACTTGGATTTTTATTTTATAAATCTGTGTTTCCAGCTATGCTCAGAGATGAAATAAAAAGGGTTTGGATGGCCTAAGATGTGAACAGTCTCTTTGATAGTAAAAGGTTTTTGCAGTTTTCATTTGTAATTTGAATATCTTTTTTGAGACTGAAATTTTGATTACACAGATTTTTGTTTAGATTGTGCTAATTATCTTGACAGCTTCCTACATGTGGGAGTTTCTTCCAAAAAATATTAAATACTTTGTATTAAGCACTGCTAATGGGAGTCTCTCTCTGGGTCTACTGTTCCTTGTAGTAAAACTCAAGTTTTCCTTTTCATCTTACCAGACCAGACATGAATATAGTCAGAGCAAAATATTTTAGTGTTATTCAAAGCATCTCTTGAGACTGTATCCTTAGCAAAGTGGAAAGGATCAGGTTATATCCCAAATTCTCCTGCATGGATAGATATGAACTTCAGATCAGAGCTGCCACTGGCAGTGAAAAGCCTGTTATTTTCCTCTGTAATTTTTGCCTTTCCTATTTGGAGTGCAAGTTGCTGTCTTTTCCTTGTAGACTTTTGCTGGTACTTCATTCCACAGAGGAAACAATGTCACCCCAGAGTTCTGACTATAAGCCAGGAATAGAGTGCATGCCTGTAAGCCTCGCTTTCAGGAGGCTCATGCAGGAAGATTGCCACAAATTTGAGGCCAGCTTAACTACATAGTGGGTTCAGCTACAGCCAGAACAGCATAGTAAGACCCTGTCAAAAAAAAAAAAAAAAGGAATTCTGTCTGTAAATATAGCCACGATTAGAACCTTCATTTCTGTTCTAATTCCCTAGGAATAGAAGTTACCACTGGCCCAACTTGGAATAAATAAATATCTTTATATGTCAGTAAATTGTAGTCAGAAGGTGGTATCAACTTGTAAATATCTTGGCTGGTGGTGGCTCATTCCTAGGTCAGAGGCAGCGTCTGTAGGAAAGATGAAAATATGGCTGTCTATGTAACCATTACAAACACCAAGAAATTTACAAGCAGAAGGAGGGCAAGACAAATTCTAAGGCAGAGGATGAGGTTAGGCTTATCAGGTTGCTGGAACCTCCTGACCACGTGGGAATAGGGGTAAAGCTAATACTAAAAAGGACAAAAACAAGGAAACTTGTCCTCACACCAGAAATACTGGACTGTTTCGATGACTGACAATCATAACATTTTAAACAAGCCCCCTCCCAGTGTTTCATTTTAATATCACAATGAAATCTCAATTTCAGTGACTTGCCATATGATGTTAAATGAAATAAGCAAACAAGTAAACAGTGAATAATTGCTAGGGGAGAGGCATTATGTTAAATGTTCTGATGCATGTTTGCAAAACTACGTTTCAGGATGGGAGGAGGTATGCATAGATTTTTGTATTTTTAATTCATGTATTTATTCATAGAAATGATGATGAAAAAATATTGAATGTAACACTGCTTTAATGATAGTTTCCTTTAATAATTTTCAAAGAAAAATTAGCCATGACCTCATTAATTTGTTTAGAAGTAAAACACAGCACTTTTATTTCATTAAACTTTCATGGAGATTTTGGGTACTTTCAGATCCTGTAGTCATGTGAAATTACAATTTAAAATCTTATGGAGTCTGATGTCTCCAATATCTTACTAATTTTATAGAAGCTTTTAGTAATAATAGCCAAAGGCGACCGTGCCACTTACAGGAAGGTGACTGAATTGAAATTTTTAAGGTGAGATGAGACTACTCTGGAAATACATTTTTTTTTTAAGTTTGAGGAGGCAAAGCAAAGGCATTGAATGGTGGCCATGTGCCAGGCATTATTCTAGGCATCTCCTGGCCTTTTAACTCATTTCATCTTCAAAATAAGGTTTCAGGTAGTTGATAGCATTTTGCTTTTCAGGTGAGGAAACTAAGAGGCAGAGAATTTTGAAGCTTTTTCAAGGACATGTCTGCAGTGGAGACAGGATATAATTCCATACAATCCAGCTCTTTCTCTTGGCTCCCTCATCACTAACAAATCTAATATTTTGGTTTTACCCCTTCCCACTACTGCATCTACGTCTCTGGTCCTGGCCCCACACTGCTCTTACAAACTACTCTGCGATATTAACACATTGATTAATTCACAGGCACATTATTTTATAAAACATGAGCTAGTATTAATATGGTGATTCATGGTTCAAAGCAAGCCATGGGATCCATATTTATGACACATTTTACTTTCATATTCTTTTTCCTTTAGATAATAAATTAACAAATTAAAACAATACCCCCCAAAATTGGTAAATCTAGCATAATTCTGATTGAACATACTCAAAATTCATCAAGAAATTTTATAAGAAAAAAAGCATCAATAATTTTAAGTGTTCCCATAATCATTTACTTAGAATAAAAATCAGAAGTACATTATTCAAGCAAGTTAATAATGCTCTTATGAAAGCTTTGTTCTCAATTTGATTTTCCCTTAATTAAGGACTGATGATATTTGTTTATATTTACTCTAATAAATGTACCTGTTATATGATTGAGAGATTCTTTTCATATGAAAAATTATACTGCCTGAGACTAATCCAAGAAATAAGCACTATAATAATGATATAAAAATGTGGTTATTAAAAATAACAAAATAAAAGTGTTCTTTATTTTGGCAAAAGCTTCAAAACCATCAATTATATTTCAAATTCACCCTACTTGTAAAACTATCTTGGAAAAGGTTTATCCATATTATTACATAATTTCTATAAATGGAAAACTACCTTTCTCCCTCTTCCAAGCTTTAATAAAACAGGCAAATATACATCTCAATGGAAGATTAAGGCTTTTTTGTAGCTAAGCCTAATTAAAATGGCACCCTTCCAGTGGTTTCTTTACCAGAGAGCAAGGACATCTGTAAGGGATAAAAAGATACTAAACATTTTTGTAGCATTGATTTCCAGTGTTTAAATGTGGCAACAGAAAACAGAATTGATACTGGCTAAGCTACAAGAAACACTGGAGTTAGAAGTTTTTCAAAAACAGTGCAAGAAATCAGAGCAGTTAAATGCATTTTGACTTTCCCTTGCTTTGCCTCTGCTTTTGCATTTTTAATTTCATAGACTTCCTCAAATTGTGTCCTGGAAGAGAGCAGTCCTCTCGTGTGTGTGTGTGTGTGTGTGTGTGTGTGTGTGTGTGTGTATGTGTGTGTGCGTGTGCGCGCGCGCGCGTGTGTGTGTTTTGGTTGATTGGTTTGTTTGTTTAACAGAAGAGAAGTTCTACACGAAAGAAAGTAGTTCAACTTTAATTAACCCAGCATCTCCCTAACCCACTGACTTCGGAACTCCTTCTTCCTAGTTCTTTCTCTGTGTCAACTACTTTTGCCTTTGAGTACCACTTGGGAATAGTTACCCTGGCAGATGATCCTTTTGACAGTTTAGAATCTAAATGCTAATCTATTTGTGCTGCAATAGTTAAATATTTAAAAACTAGGTAATGTATAAACATCAGAAATTTATTGCCTACAGTTCTGGGGAGTGGGGAGTCTAAGACCAAGGCAACAGCAGGTTGGAGTGTTTGCTGAAGATCAGTCTGCACTATCAAATGGTGGCTATTGCTGTATTTCCCAGCAGGATCAGCAAGGTGCCCTCACTTATCACAGAGGATCAACAAGATGTCTTCACATATTATAAAAGCAAGGAAGGCAATGTCTCTGTGCAGTCTCCCACAAAGGCATAAATTCATACCCATGGTTGTTGCCCTCCCTGATTTAATCACTCTCCACAAACCTCACCTCTTCATATCTCCACAACGGAAGTTAAGTTTCAACACATGAATTTTGGGGAACATCCAGGCCATAGCGAATAACACCACTAAGTCACAATGTTTTAGGTTCTTGTCTAGTTGCTTTTCTCATTACTGAGACAAAATACCTGGCATTCAAAGGTAAAAGTTTATTTAGCTCACAGTTTGTAGAGGTTTCAGTCCACCACTGGCTCCAAGGCAGGGTGGATTGTGGTAGAGAGAGACAGAGAGCTAGCAAGCCAGGGAACAAGTCTGTTTCTGATATTGGTATATTATATGCAGGCTACCTGCCCTATGGTTGGTATAGCTCTCACACCCTTAATTCCAGTTTTGAACCATGAGTCAGTCAAATACTCTAGTTTCAACCACCTCTGAAAAGGTCATTCTCCATAACTGCATGAGGGTTTGGGGGACATCTAGACATAAACTATAACAGATTTTTTGTTTTGTTTTGTGAAATGTTTTCAATGTGACTGTACATATTCTATGAATTATGTTGCCAAACAAAGTTCCAAGGCAGGAATTCAATGAGAGGGGAAATGTAACATTCCCCACACTGAGAACGAACTGATAGCTTGTTTTGTACTGATTTGTTTAAATTCCATGCTGCCACATCTTCAAAAATATTTTGTGGCTACAAGCCATGTACATTCAAATTCATTTCATAACTATTTAACTATCTGGAATGGAGGAATCTGCCAATGAAAATTGACTGAATCAAATTATAGAGGTTTTCTCACCCTATTTATTTTTATTTTATACATAAACTCTTAGAATTATACTAGCTGAAAATTGACCCTGATTTTTTTCATTTTAATTATATTTTGCATTCATGGTGGAATTTAACAATAGGTGAATATATGCAAGTGACACAAGGAGCACACATAACTCAAGTATTTTTAAAACCTGAACTCTATTCATATACATACTATGAGAAATGTTTTGCTGATGCTTTTATTCATTTCTATATTTTACCCTAGGAAGAATCAGACACCATTGTTTCCAAGTGACTTTATCATCTCAGCACATAGGTTTCTTTTTCTTTTCTTTCTTTCTTTTTTTTTTTTTTCTAATTTCATCAGTTTGAATTCCCAAAGATTTTTAAATCATGAGAGGATGTAATAGACCTTGCCGGGGGCCTTTTGCTTGCGAGCAAATATTTCAGGTGAGCAAACTTCACTTTGCAGAAATATTTTAAAGCCAAAGTTTGTTTTTCTCAGGTTACATTTTTCACCCATCAGGTGACACATGATGAATTGACATAAGGTTATAAGTGCAGGATTAGAAATAGTTTTTTTTTTCTTTCTTTCTTTCACATAACTGTAGCGTTTTTCCCCAAGAGTTAAATTCTGTCCTGACATGCAGATAATGAAGATGTTCTTTAATGTACTCATTTTCCTTTTCTTACAGATACTTCTAGACACTGTCCTCTGAAAACAGAAAAGTAAGCATTCTTGGAAAGAAGTTATTCAGTAAGGTAATAATCTGAAATTTGGTGCCTAATATTAAATAGCACTTGATATTTTGATGTAACTTGAAGTACTAAAAGTCGGACAGTTCCATAAATGAAAAACCCATGTTTATTAATCCATTGAAGACTTCTGAAGATCTTTTAAGTTAGTAGTAACAATTCTTACAATCAAAGATTTTTGAACATTTTAAGTTTAAAATTTCAAAAATCTTCAACTTTTATATTAAAAATTTAGTCATGAGTTTTTTCTTTTACAGAAGTATATTTTTCTTTATCTTACTGTCATCTGGTTTTATCTATTTACATACAGAATTATAATGAATTAGAATTATTTGTATTCACACATATACTGAAGTAAGATCTGCTTTTCATTAAAAAAGCAAAAACTTCTCTAAGTATATTAAGCATGAAAGATTTTAATATAGGGAATTAGGGCTCTAGACATGCACTGGAATTTATTTACTTTCTTTCTACCTAGAGATAATATTGCTAAAGACAGCAAAAGTTACATGTTGGAGATTGGTATCCTGGAGTCAGGATGGTCTGGTGGTGACCTGAAAAGATAATTGTTCAAGGTTTACCTAAAGACAGCATGTTGGAACAGCAGGACAGGAACGTCCTATAAGCCATTGATAATGACAGTTTATGAGAACTGATATTTTAGAGTGGGACAGTGAAGACAGTATGGCACCAAGGCCTGGTGATCAGCTATATTGATGAATTTGGACAAATCAGCAAATATGGTGAAAATAATGAAACAAATTTCTCATTGCAGAAGGAATGTACAAATACCAAAATAGATAAAAAGCTAGAATAAACACTCTCCTGGTAGACTGAAATTAGAGCTAATGGAGTGAAAGCATGGCTGTTAAGACAGACGGATAGATAAATAGATAGGTCATACATATGTATCTGTGTATATCTGTATAATTACATGTATGGGTGTTATGTACATATATGTAAACATATTCTTCCTAGCTTTATCAATATAAGTTTTTGGATATAGCACTGAGCTTGACCAGCACCCAGGTCTTGACTTCTAAATACTTCCCTAAAATGAACTAGGGAAGTATTTGGAAAATAGACAGATGGCACAACTGAGTTTGAAAAAGTATGATACATGGCTATGTAAATAAATGGCGCTTTACTTAAAGAGTGAAAAGATTTTGGTGGCAAATCAAAAACAAAGGAAACTTGTTTGAAAGAATGCCCACTGGCTGACTTGAAGCAAATTAGGCATCAAAGTACATATTGATATTCATTAAGTGGATATTACTCCATTTAATGAAATAGAATCTCTGTATCCATGTGGACAGTGGGGAGAAGCAAAGAGCTGCCTTTCCAGTAGTTCAAACCAACAAACATAGAAAGAATGGTTAATTGAGTCACGGGGGAAAGATCGCCATTTTACAGTCATCATAGTATTATTTCAGACAGTGAAAATCAGTAAACACTGAAACTGATCAGTTAGGGATATAGCTCAGTGGCATAAGCATCTGCCTGGTGAGCACAAGGTCCTGAGTTCAATTCCTGGTACAAATAAATGAATAAATAAAACTGATAGATGAAAGGAAAATGCAAAAATATTAATATGACCTCAAATATTTCTGTCAAATATTCATTATTTACAAGATTTTGAAAATAAAAGTTGAGTAGATACTATCATTTTGCAACCTTAAACTAGTGATCAACATTTTAAATTATTAGTATTGAGTCAAATTAGTAGTGTGTGTTACTGGTTTGAATGTCATGAGAAGACTATCATTTTACTTCTGTGTTACAGGAGTAACATGTATAAGTTATGTCTAATCATGACAAATAATCAGACAAATATAACCGGGTCTACCAAATATTTCCCTATAATGTTTCTGAACATCAACATCATGGCATAAAAAAGACAAAGGTCTCCCACTAGATCAAAAGGCAATAAGATTCAATGACTTTGGCCATTAAGGAAATTGATGGGGATATTGATGGAAGATCAATGTGCTCTTCAGATGAAGAGTATATGGGGATTTACTTTACTATGTTGCAACTATCTTGAAGTTTGAAATTATTTCAAAATAAAACATAATAAAAAGTGCTAGAGTAGCAATGACTTAAGTCTCAATTTACAACTGACAATTCAAGACCTGGAAAACAGTAGGAGCTTTATGAATTTGCCAGTGATAAAGCCAAAATGAGGCATATGATTCAAAAGCAGATACAGAGAAGCTATTGCAAAATACTAGCTGTTAAAGACTGACACATCTGTCAACTGCTGCCAAAGAAGCAATAATGTGGCTTTTTTATGCTGTTCTTCCTTCCATATCTCTGCAGCTTTTGGATAATGTATTTCCCAGATCTCAGGCCTCTGTTGGTATGGGAAGTGAAGATTTCTGATAGATAATTTGGCATGCAACGCCTAACAGCTCAGTTTAGTTAACAGAAAGTTACTTAGTAGTAAACAACTTTGCAGTGAGAAAAAGGACTTTCTTCACTATTTGACTGGGTATATATGATTGTTTATTGCTCCGTATTTATGTTGCTCACCTAGTAAATGGCAGGCACAAGTCTCAGTGCTCAGGATTTAACAGCAAACATAGCAGAGAGAAGAGATTGGCCCTTTTCCATCTTGCAGTTGTTGTATGACCTTGGAAGACAGCAAGTTAGTAAAAAGAAAATGTCAAATTCAGACTGGTACAATGGATGAACTAGAAAGGGTCATACAGTAAATCACACCTGGGATTGGGTGAGTACTTCATACAGAAGTGTGAAAATGAGCCACCCATAGAAGCATGGGAGGAATACATTCTGGGCACACAGAATTGCACAAGTGGAAAGCCAGAAAGAGGAAGAGGGCTCAGACAGAGGAAAAGAAATGAGTGGGACTCTGAGGCTTGGGTATATTTTGAAGTACAATGGTAACTCACTGAAGCAGCAAAGTAACATGACATGATCTATCTTTTAACAGAATAATCCTAATAATACTGTAAGTAAAGGCTCCTTGGAATTGGGGCAAGAATACCAGCAGGAAAGAAAAACTGTGTTATTTTATGACACAAAATGAAAAATGATGATGAACGCCAGAGATACAGGAAGTGACGAGAAATGTGAGGTATGCTTTGGAGATAGAACTGGCAAGACACTACTTTCTGTGCCATAGTGTGTTGGCAATGTTTGGTTGTTAGTTACTTTATCAGCTTAAAAGGCTTTCTTTGTGCTTCACCATGCACAAAAACTCCTGAACAGAACAATTACATTTTAGCATTCTTGTAATGATAAATAATTGGTTTTGGACACACACAATCCTGTCCCCATCTGATAGTGAAAGAACCAAATTTAGCTTTTTTTTCTTTCTTTCAATATTTTATCTTCCCTTCCCCATAACACACTGTCTTGGTGCAACCATCACTGAGGTTATTCTGCCTCTCCAGCCCATGCCACTTTCGCTGATGGGTGAGACTACTCGAATCTATTCAGCTTCCCTCCAGACTGCGAATCGAAAATGAAATGACACAAAATACTGAAGAGGTAAAGCTAAGTTTTCCTACTGTCAGTGGATTCCTATTCTCAGCTCTGATAACCCCTGATCTTTCTTGGACTAGATACATTACATTTTCTTTGAATGCACGAGATTTTCTGTGTAGTATCTTTCTAGTAAATTCTACGCTGTCTCTACTCTCCAGACTCAATTTCTATTTATAACCAGAGTCCTAACTGATACAGTGATTTTTTTAATGCTCAGCTAGATTAAATTTGTAATGTAAGAAAATATTCCAAAGTAAAATGGCAACACAGAAAAATAGGGATGGACTTAACCATAATCTCCCATACAAATCCATGCCAAAAAAAAAAAGTTTCATTGAACTTTGATGGTTTTAAAACCTGTTTTGTGTATAGCTCACATACCCACAGACTCTCTCTTGTATCTCTTCCTTACTCAGTCTCCCTATAGTAAATGTTACAAGCAGGCCAGTAAATTTTACTTTTCATTTAGTAACTTTGTGGTTCTAGAATTTTGCTTGTAAATTAAATTTAAAAGTCAAAAATTTATATTGATATGATTATTACTTTTTCATTTCCTTTCTTCCTTCTTCATGTTCTTGAGCAACATTTTATCTGTGTTCAACACAGAACTGTGTCGATCACAAAGGCAAATCCTGTTTGCTGCAGACAAAGGTTGATGCACATTTTGCTTTGTATCTGAATTGCTTATTATTTCCATGAAGTTGTGGATTTTTCTACCGACCTACATCCATACATGCATATTGTTTTCTTTCTTAATTCTCTGCTTTTCATATCTGCAATGGTTTTCAGGTTGGCTGTGCCCCAAGTGTCAAAGAGTTGCTGGGAGCTGCCGTGCATCCCTTAGAAAGTGAGCCCTTATCGGGAGCATTGTGGATTGGTTAACTGGTGGTCAACCTAAACACCAGCTGAACTGAATCAGTGTGGTGCTGAGTGTAGACAGCCCACCTGAGGACTGTTGGCCACATAAAAAGAGACCTGGAGAGGAAGAGCAGCATTGCGGGTTCTCCTAATTAGTGTTGTCGTTTGGAGCCATTGTTTCTCCTGGAGGAGGTCCTCAAGCAAGCTGCATCCCCTCAAACGAACTTGGCTGTTATCATCAGAGGAGTTTGAGACCTCGTAGCTGAGAGTGGCTGCCGTTCACTTGGAAGGAACTTTGGTCCTTACTTCAAGCATTGCGTCCTGGCTCCAGAGGGTAAGATGTGTGTTGTTTAATCTCCAGGAAAAGTCTGTCACGCTGGCTGCGTGATATGTACTTGGTTGTTATCATCAAAGGAGTTTGGGATCTCACTGTCACTGAAGATGGCTGTGGTGCTTTTTTGAGGGTGTCCTGATCTTTATGTTGAGCATCGCTTCTTGGCTTCACTGCAAAATTCTCTGCCTACTGGCACAGATCCTTCACCCGCTGGCACAGACTTTCTAGCTTCCACCGCTGACCTTTGGGCCTTCCCAGTGCAGATCTGTGAAACAGACTTGCATGAGTCATTGTCGTGGGCTCTAAGTTTTCAGCTGAACTCATGCAAATTGTTGTATGGAATTTTCTAGGGTCTTTAACATTGTGGATAGATTTCTTTCACTTTCCTTATATTTGACTCCTTGGGTGACCCATGTAAATAACACTATAAATTATGTGTCTGGTATGTAATTGTTCTCTTTGCAACCCCTGACTACAACATGAAGTATGGCCTTGAAGGAGACAGTGTATCCCATCTTCTTTCTCTTCCACTTTGTTTCCTGGCTCCTAAAATATGTAGTTTACTCCATCCTATGTTCTTATTACATTATGCTGCACCATTAAAAGTCTAAAGAATGCAGCCACTTCATCTTGGACTGGGTCTTTCAAAACTGTGATCCAAAATAAGACATTTTCATTATAAATGAATCATCTCAGGCACTGTGTTATATGGAATGGAAATCTGGCTAATGTAACAAACTTCGTTGTACATACTGTCAGTTTACTAACCCTCTTCTACCCAGCCACGAGTTCTTTCTCCAAGGAGACTTTCTTAAATCTCCTTCCTGTTTGAATTCAGGACTGGTAGGCATCTTTCGTCCTGGGATCACCCTTCATAAATACGCTGATTTTGATCTGCCTCTTAGTAGCTCTCTTACCTTCTTCTTTATGTAACTCCTTGGTACGCTACAGTACATCCTTAATTAAATAAATATTTTCTTAATTAAGAAAATATTCAGCGGACAAAACTATGCCTAAACAGTCCCATTACTTTTTGGCATCTGATATTGCTGATGATGTCAGACATCAGGGTGAGTTTGTCCTCTTTTTAGAATATGGAAATCTGCCTTTCTCTCTTTCTAGAAATTGTTAAGGCATCTTGTTGATTTTTAGCATTTTGAAATTTTATGACATATTTATTTTTTAAATTTTTAATTAGTGTATTCATTATTCCTAGGTTCTTTTTATCGTGTGACAATTTAATGGGATGGTATTATAGTAACTGAATTTCTCCTATTTATTTTTTATTTTGAAATTTTAACACTCCTAATTCTTGAATACAAGGTCTACTGAATATACTACTATGGTTGCCCCACTTTCATGACTTCTTAATTAAAAGTTTAATGTATTTTCTTGACTGTATTTTAATACTTTCTTTGATTTATTTTTATAATTAAGTCACAATTTTAGTTTCTAAAAACCTTTTTATCCTGAATATGCTTTTTCATAGTGCATTTTTTTTCTAGATGTATTTTCTTGACTTTTTCAGGGTTTACTAAAAATTTACGTTTCATCTTTCTTTTCTAAGAAATTTTCAAAGAAGAAAATCCTGTTTCCTTTGGTGTTTGACTTACATTTTTCACGTGATTCTCTTGGAGCCACCTTTTGGGTTAGTAAAGCTCACTTCTGGTTGTGTCTGGCTGGGTCATGGAGGCGTGACCTCGGGTACAACTTCTGGTCATCCATTCCTTGCTCTCTAGCATTGTTCTTCTGCTCTACTTTTTGACCATCACACTTTGTCCTTCTACTATTATGTACTGCATTAGACAGGTTGAATCTCCTGAAACCATGAGCAAAATAAACCTCTTTCCAATTAACCTGTGGGCGTTGGATTTTGTGTCAGTGAGCAGAAAGCTAATATGTTTGAGGCATGTCTTCCCATTTTTATTTGGGTTTTTATAAGTTTGCTTGAAATAACTGGTATGCTGGTTAAATAAGCATACATTTAAGAATGATACACCTGTGAGACCGACTTGATATGCTGTGCATCTTGGTGGGGGCATGTCTGCTATTGTGATGCACTGTAAGGGCGTAGGTAGAGCCTTATCATGAAATTGTAGGGCTTTGATGTTTTACTTTTTGGCTGATTATCCAGGGTATACGACCTATGAGGAAGAAGTCAAGAATTTATTTGATCCTTAACTCTTATCTCAGCCCAGACTTCCACTTGTATTATTTCTTCTTCACAGTAGTCAGCTCTGCATGTGGAAGCTCCCTGGGATCTGGGTTCTACAGGGCAACAGTTGTGCACCCCACTGCTGTTTTGCTCAGCTGTAACAGCTTTCTCTGTGCTTTACTTTGTTAGCCATTAGCTCTCATCAGCCTCCTGTGATTCTTTAATATGTTGGAAATTCATAGCAGCTCCTGGCTGTCTTCATTTTATATTTGGTATGTTGAGATAGCATTTCTTTTTAACATGCCTTGCTAGCAGTACAACAGAAACAGGAATAGGAGTAAATGGCAATGAACTGCCCCAAAATTGAACTGTATTTGATTCACCTTAAATTTTAAGTCCATTGATAGTACTTTTTTAATTGAACTGAAGAAGTACAATTTTTTTCTGTCCTTCTGTGGAAAAATGCTTGATATCTTTCATTATAGCTAATAATTCTGTGTCTTCCAGGCTTTCCATACATACTTTTTAAAATATATTTTTATTTTATTTCATTTTTAAAATTTTTATTTATTTGTTTAGGTTTTCTGAGGCAAGGTGTCGCTATGTAGTTGAGGCTGGCTTTGAATTCACTATGTAGCCAATGCTAGCCACAAACTCATGGTGATCCTCCTACCAAGGGTTGGGAATATATGCATGAACCACCATGTCCAGCTATATTTTTATAATGCCATGGGACCTTTCAATATGTATGTGCAATGTTTAATGATCAGGTCAAGTTAATTGGCACATCTATCACCTCAGACATTTGTCATTTCTTCAAATTACTAATATTCTATATATAATGAAAATTCATTTGTGATTTAATATTCAAAATCATATGAAATGAATGATTTTAAAGCATGCTGTTAACTACACGGTATCGTGACTAATGATTATGACTCGGCATCATAGAATGTCCCACTCTAGCTGACTTGAATAGTTTTGCTAATAAAGATAGTAACTGGAATTAGAGATTCTAGGCAAGTAGTGAGTCAGTTACTCCTTAAAATGCATAAATAATTAAAAAAAAAACCAAAATTTCTCTCTTCTATTTTCACTATTCCAATAAACTCCTTACATATTATAGCCCCAATCCTGAACTAAGAGGGGCAGGGCAGCACTACCCTGTTTGGCTTACGCAGTTAGAAAGTAACCCACACAGCTGGAGCAAGATGCAGCTACCACTCTATCATCAGGGTGACTTGGGAAAGCAGGAGAAAGTCTACAGAGAAGGGGGGATGGAACCACGAATGCTGGGAAAAAATAAAACTCTACCTCTTGCTGTGATTTGTTTACATTAGCCAGTTAACGAATGATAATATATTCAAGTTAGTGTACCACAGAAAGCATTTGGCAAATACCAGTGACAATGACACCATGACAATGACAGTATTTCTTGTTGAGATAATAACCCCAAACACAGAGGCAAAAGGATCATATAAGCAATCATGAGGAATTTGGACACAACTTTAATTCATCAAAAGTCACTTAAATATTGGTTGACTTTTTCTGATTTGAGAAATGCAAAATATAAATTAAAGGATAAAAACAAAGGAGCGATGGTAGGAGGCAGGGGGTGGACTTCTTGGAGACAGAGAAGATTAGGGGAAGGGGAAAGGAAGTGAAAGTGATTCAGTCACTTGCTGTATATGCACTGATTCCCCAAAACAAATGGATTTATTATGTATTTTATATAACATATTGATAAAAACTTAAAAATAAAATTACTAATGTGTGGCACAATAAAGCTGTTGAAGGGCTTTTGCAATGAAAAGTGACGGCATATTTTACCATTTTAGAATACCACTAAAAGACAGCAGTGTGGAGAAAAGGGCTAGACTATTAGCAGCCATGAAAGATGCTCTTTGCATGGCTTTCCTTCAGAGTCTGCCCTTATTAATCCCTCAGCATCTATCATCCTAATCATTTTTTTAAAGTAAATTACCACCAAGAAGCAAGCCCTCCCTGCAAACCAGCACCATGTGCGGGCCACCGCCAGAGTGCGGACAGCCAGACCCAAGCCTTTCCTCGAGTCAGCCCCATTCTAAGACTATGGGGTGAGAGAACAAAGCCTCACCAAGAAGCAAGCCCTCCCTGTGAACCAGCACAATGCACAAGCCACCTACCAGAGTGGGGACAGACTCAAGCCACTTCTGGCGCACAGACTGGCAAATAAGAGCCAATCCCCTCCCCCACCCCTGTAAGTGACCAGCTGATCTGGAGAAACACAGGCTGCAGTGATAGCTACCGAGGCGAAATGCAATTTGATGTTTGGGATTCACTGACCTTGTAGGTCTAGGGCCAGTGTTCTGATCATCTATTCAGAGGATGGCAGTGTGGCATCTAGGGGGTAACCTTCTTTTGAAGATAGTAGCAATTGTTAATTCCCTATTGTCTTGTTTTGAAGTCCTGTACCATTTTCATTATTTTGTTGGGTTGAGATTTGTTCTGTTTTATTTTATTTTGTTATAGTCGATGGCATGGGCAGCTATTTCAAAGATAGCAAGATATATTATGGTAGCCATTTTGGATTTACTATGGTCTTGTTTCGAAGTCCTTTATTGAATTCATTGTTTTGTTTTTGTTGGTTCTATTCTGTTCTGTTCTGTTTGATTTTCACTATGTCTGAGCGTGTCTATAGCTATTTTGAGGATAACAAGAGGTACTATGGTAACTATTGTTGATTTCATATTGTTTTGAAGTCCTGTGTCACTTATGCTGGTTTGTTTTGATTAGTTTTATTGTTTTATTTCCCTTGGTTTTATTCTCTTTAAAATTAAAAAAAAAGAAAAAAAGTAAATTAATTGCCAAAAAATAATTCTTGATATGTGAACTATATGAAACTCACTGTTAAAAACTGCAATTATATTTCTTATAACTTAAGTTATACTTTGATAGGTATTAGCTGCCTTCAAACTTACTTTGCAAAATGTTATAGAAACCATAGGCCCCTTCCTTTGCTTGTAGGTCATAGTACACAGGCTCCTATATCTGTGTTTAGGTCTACATTTTGATTAATTCACACATAGCATGTCATGTATAATATTCTAGTTTCTATCAAATTTTTGGTAAGATTAATCACAAATTGATTTACCCTTCTAAATTCAGACTTTGTTGTTTTTTGCAAAGTATAATGTCTTCATTAAAGATAATTCTGGAAGGATTGAAAAGTGAAAACCAATACAAACTGACGTAAGTATGTCTGCCTAAAATTCTGTTTTTTTTTTTTTAAAGCTTCCACTGTGAACTTTACCAGTTCTATCAAATCCTAATTATTTTTAAAGGGATATCTGCTTAGACTTTGTAAACTTCTTTAGTATTGCTACAAGCTGGCATTTTGGTTTTTGAGAGGTTTATTTGAAATTTAGATTTGGCATCTGTCAAAAAAAAATAACAAAACAAAATAAAAATTGTCATGCTATTGAATATTATAATACAGCTACTAATGATTGCTGAAATCTAACCAATCACACAGAATGACAGGGGAAAAAACACACAGACAACAACTTCATGTCAAAACTATGGAGGAAAAAAGGCAAAAGTACTGCAGATTAATGCCTTCTTGCTATAGTATATCTTGCTCTGATTAGTCTGTGCAAAATTTATAGAGCTAGATAATCAGCAAACGGAGACAGTACAATATTTTTTTGTAAAGCGCTGTCTGAAACTTTTACACTAGTCCCAGTAATATAATTCTCAGTTCCAGGGCCTGCCTGACAGTCTAGGACACAGAGAGCTGTCAACCCAGGAGCTGGCCTGCGATGATTGTTAAGCAGATTTGGTAGTTCTTCTATTTGCCTAATAGGGAGCCTTGTGCTCAGCATTTCCTGCAGCAAAAGAAGACAGATGAAATCTCTGGGCACTTCATTGCTGCTGCCTCTCAAAGATTTCCTGTCAAAACGGGCCTATAAGGGGAGAAAGGTTTTCAATAACACTCTTTTTTTTTCCCTTCCTTTTTTTTTTTTTTTTAACCTGGCAGAATTTCCAGCCTTGCTATGAAAAGAGTTTGAAGGCTCTGTCTTTGTTAAGTGGGAGAAAAGAGAGAGAGAGAGAAAAAAAATAATGCTGCCAAACTACCAAATCCAGCTGTGTTTAAAAATAAATAAACAATGGAGCACTATGGCTCATATTAACATAGCATGTACCGGGAAAACCAGTTTTGATTGACACATTATCCATATTTTATATAAGTTGCTGTTCTTTCTTCCTTCAAGTACAGAAAGTGACCTTGATGTTCTTACTTTTCCAATTGAAACAGCGAAAGCATGTTAGTAGCAAACCATTTTTGGGACTGTAGTAGCTTGTATAAGGAATAAGGAACTAAGATCTCCTTCTTACCCAAGCAAAGTGTGCCAGTCTGCCTTGCCCCTTATTAATCCTGTACGCTCTTCCTTCTGCCATCTGTTAGCTACCCGGTGAGCCCACAAATATCTAATAATTGGTTAGAAGAATAGAGCTTTAACCTCAAGGTTCGTTGACTCTACAAAGGAAAGTAATGAGAGTTGTTTTCTCCATTTCCAGAAAAAAATACACTCAGACTCACATTTTACATGCTAGTGGTGAACAAGTGTGGAATCACTTATCTCATAGGTATCCATCCTGCATTCACCCAAGCTGTTTTCACTGGCTGTTCGTTATGAACCACAGAGAATCCTAATTCTCTGCGTTCTTTCTCCAGTAGTCTGTCCTGATTTGGAACAGAGGCATCAGAACTCAAAAAAAAAAAATTAAAGTTGATGAAATATGAGTAATAAGTAATGTACTTAGTTTTCTGAATCTGTGATTCACAGAGTGGACTTTGGTGTGAATTTGTCCAGGACATCTTTGGTCTTTTTAAAATGGTCATGTTGTTAGAAAGTGAAAATTGATAACACATAGAAGAAAAACATTAATAATATTTTAAAAGGAGAATAAAATTTCAATTGTCTCTGAACACTTAACACAAAGGCACACAGGTCAGAAACCCTAAGGGTAATACAGACAGACAGATTGTTTTTATAACGAAGACCCTCAGTTCATTAGGAAAATGTTAAATCAAGTAGTGCATTTGTTATCTGAGAAGTTTACTACTGGGTGACACTTCACTTCACCAAACACATTGGACAAGTGAGGTGTTATTATATTTTGGAAGGAGCTCTAGTCCATGTAAGTATATTGATTTCATATTGCAATATATTTTTCTGCAGTTTGGTTTTAGAAGTTTATGGGTCAAATCCTTATAATGTTAGCACAATAGATAGCAAAAAAAAAGAAAGAAAAGAAAAGAAAAAAAACCCTTTCTCTAAAAAAGCAGCTGCAGTTATGTAGAAGGCTAATTGGCAGCCTGTAGGCAATGTAAGGCTTTTAATGGGGAGATCCCAGGTGGAAGAAGCTAACTTTTAGAACACAGCAGCTTTCAACAAAGCATTTCTTTTCTTGTCTTGTCTTTTTTTTTTTTCCCTGAGAAGGAGGTGAAGATGTGAAGCAAGGAAGGTCATAAAGTACATGGTCATGAGTTAAGGATAAAAGAAAATCATGGAATCTTTTTGGCAGTGCAGGTGTTTGAGTAAAAATTTAGGATGATTCAATTATATATAGAAATATGAATAAACATGTATATTTTATGATTCCAAGACCAGGGTTACAATGGAGTATTACAGAAACTCAAAATAGCTTCTTTTATAACAAATTACCACTGTAAGGTTTAGGCATCTATCACAAAATATCAATTATTATTACTGATTGAAACTAAATGGCACTGAAAACAAAACAACTCAAAATAAGCCTGGACATTCTGTAGATACCGTAATAGAATTAGAGACATGAGCAAGAGAACCATAAAGAGAGAACAGTCAATAACATTGAGTTAGCTGAGTTTCCAGATAACTGCAGACTGAAACCCTGCTGTAAGGAGCAGCACTAAGTTCTCTATGAAGATGAGGCGAGCAAGGAAACATCAACCCAACTCAGAAGCTCATTTGAGCATTGGAAATTGTGAGGCATAAAGGCAGGGAGCATAATCACCATGATATCTGCAAAGAATTGGAAATTCCGACGAACCTCTGTTTTGGTTGTTGATTTTGTTTTCGTACAAAAACAGTTTAATGGATACCATTTTCTTCAGTTCTGATTATTGTATGAAAGACCAACATGCCTACAGGCACAAAAGCTAGTGGGGAAGCCATGTGAAGTCAAAAGTCTGGGAAGGCAGAGCGTCAATTTTGTCATCTACTTATATCCCTTAATTCTGCATATAAAAATAATTGTTGGAGAGTTTGTGAAATGTGTGTGTGCACACCCTTGGTCAATTTTTCTGTTGAAACTAAAAGCACAAGATCAAAACCTGTGACACTGAACCAACAAAGAGATTGCAAAAGGGACTAAGAGCTAAAAGTCTCCAGCCTCAATTCAATGGAAATTTTTCCTTCCACAACTAATGACAAAAATGTTTAAGAAAGAAAGAAAGAAAGAAAGAAAGAAAGAAAGAAAAAGAAACCAAAGCAGGAAAGAGATATGACTTTTCCCTGCATTTTGGGACCCCGTCCTTCTACTCACTGCTATTCCCAGAATTAATAAATTACCAAAAATTAGGCTAATGGAAGTGCTGCTAACTTGGCATGTAATGAAACAAAAGAACCTGACATGCATGTGCTTCTACTTTCATAGGAAGAGAAGAAAATAAAAAAAAAAGAGAGAACAAATTACACTTAGCACCTGGGATATGAAGCAATTACAGGAGGATGGTGGAGGATGAAAGACTCAATGGACCCTTTAATGAATTGTGGCAAAGCATCCACCCCCAAAATTGACAGATTTCATACTTGACAGAGAGAAAATAGCTTGCTTCTGTTCAAACTTTTATAAAAAAAAAAAAAAGATCCTTACACCCCCCACACCGATTTAATGTCAACGTTTAGAATTATTAACCGGCTTTTGTCACAGGAAGAGTACATGCATCACAATAGCTTTTGTACATTTCCGCCACCTCATCTGGGATTGAGCTCATCCCAAGGAGTTTCCACATTCATTTGACATCAATTATCCCAGCTCCTGCTGATACCCAATTCATGTCATAATAATTAACTTGTATCTATTATGACCACGTTTCATAATTAATGTTTTATTTGTCAAAAATTTTTCTCATATGCATATCAGCAATCTCAATACCTTTCCAAACCATGTTTTTATTGTTTATAATTAACAGAAAGATATAATCCCAATTTAAAATTTAAATAGACATGGATAGACTCTTTTGTCCAAATTATTTAGTATTAATGATGAGGAAAATAGTAGAGGCAAATACATGTCTTCAAAGTAGCCTAAACTACCTTACATTTAAAGAATCAAATAATTCTTGAAACATTCCATTACTGTCTCAATTTTTTAATAGAAAATTATAAATTTTGCATCATACCTCTTATTATCTTTGACTGTGAAGGGTTTCAGAATATTTGCTTTTCTTAACTCATAACAAGGACATGGGAACTAGAATTGGGTTCCATAAGGTTTTCAAAACATATTCTTACACAACAATGGTATGGAAAGTTATGTTTAAACACATAATTTGAGAAATTGAGAAACACACAGATTAAAACAATTACACTTACATAATTATTTCATTGATCTCAATACACATAAAATCTTAAGTAAGATGTTGAAATGGATAAGGATCCTTTTTGAAATCTGGTGATTGGCAGTAAATTTGATAATTACTTATAAGCTGACAATTTGAAAGTTTTCTGTTAACTAAGATGACTTGATACGCTGATAACTGAAATGCAGTATCACCATTTTGAGTAGAAGTTATAATCTGAGAACCCTCTGGATCCTCAACATATCTTAAAAATATCTACTGAGGTCACAGAGAAGCTAAAATTTTTATTTTCTGTGAAAGACCATGTTGGTTTCTTCACTTACCCATTTTATGATACATGCTAATACAGTTCCATTAAACAAAGAGTTTAATAAATGTTAATTTGTTTTTGTATTCTAAGAAGTTTCTTAATAAAAAAGTAACCTTTTTTAATAATTAATATTCACTTAAAAAGTATATAGCTTGCCTATATATATATATATATATATATATATATATATATATATCTGTGTGTGTGTGTGTGATAAAGCACTTGGTAGGATGTGCTGGGCTCTGAGTTCAATCTTTGCCACCACCATAACCAAAAAAATTATTATTATTATTAAATTATTATATTAGAAAAGAAATCAAGAATAAAGAGATACTTAAATGGGGCTTGGGATTTAGCTCAGCAGCCCAAGCGCTTGCCTCGGAGGTGTGCGGTTATGCATTTGATTTCTTGTACCAAAAAACAAACAAGCAAACAAACAAAAACAAAATAGAAAAAGAAATAAGTAAATGTACTAGCAGTGAAATACTCCAAAAAGACTGCTCAAACAACAGTCAATTTCTAGCTAACTCTGATTATTAGACTAATAAGCTCTTTACCTAAGAAAAATCACTTCTCTAAGCTTTCCAGTTCACAAAATAGTAATCCAGGAATACAAATCCAGACTTTATGGCTCTCAACTGTGGTTCTTTGTGAAGCACAACATGTACAACACCATGTTCAACAACGTGATAGAGTCGCAAAAGCTTTGGCAGGGTCAGGAGTGCATTGCCTCATGGTTCTCAATTATTGGGAAAAATTATTTCTGGTCAGTCCTCGGAATATCTGATTAAAATCTTAGAATCTACTCAATCCTTCTTTTCTCCATTCTGTCTATTGTTATTGCACTGATCCTTTTTCTTTCTTACAAAGGATTCTCAGAAGACAAGTTTGTGGGGGGCGGGGGGTTCCCCAAACCTGTAGTGTGATCCCTGTCACAAAGTTGATGAGTATAGCAGGGCTCCTCCCAAAACGAAACACAATCACCTGGGCAATATTGACCTAGGAAACCCACAGTGAAGATCAGACACAGGTATGTATGAATCTGCTCCAGCTGCAAATCACATCTCAAAAATGCAACCTGAGACTCCAGGCACCAAGGACCCCAATTGGTATTCACACAGAAGTACAAGCTGTTACATGGGTTCACTGTAAATCTTGCTTCTCGGAAAATGGAGGACCATGCTAGTTACTCCTCCTGTGCACTGAAGTGTAAAACTGCAAAAATGTCATACTAAGCTCTGCAAACTCACTTGAGTAGTCCCACATTATTAAATATCTACTTCATCAAACCGGGCAACCGGAAGGTGGTTGATTTAGTACTGAGCTCACCCTGCCACCCTAATTCATTACACAGTAAGCTATTTCAGAATGTCTTAATGCCATCATATATTTGTGAAAAGTTTCTCCTTCTTAAATAAATAATAAAATGTTCTATTTGGAGGCATGTATTTGTCATAAACAGAAGAATTTTGGCTTCACGAAGCAACTTTTAAAAAAATATGTTTTTGGGCATGTGGCTCAGTGGTAGAGTTCTTGCCTTGCATGCACATGGCCCTGGGTTTGATCCCCAGCACCAAAAATATGTATTATATATAATATTTATAATATAATACTTATGTATATTTATAATGTAATGCTTATATAATATATACCATAAAATAATATATACATGTTTATCATACATATATTTGTATAATAAACATATTTCTGATCATTTATTATTATATAACACTATTTCTTTAAGCATCATAGTGCTATAAAGTCACAGTGAAAAGTGGAAAAGCAATTGAAAGTTAGCCTCTGCCATGGTAAATGATCCATCACTAACATTATATAACAGATCGGGTCCATATGTTCATGGAGAATTTAAAACACAACATAAGAAAATAACCAAGATAAAATTTAGCACTGTCTTTGATAACATATTTGTAAAATCTGGTTTCAAAGTATACTTTAAAAAATCTATTTTAACTCTTAAAAGCTTTACTTTTTTTCTCTCTCATCCTTCAAAATGAATGGGGAAACAAAAATAGAAAGAATGTCTCTGCCAGGCAGGTTTTTCAAGTCCTGATTATTAAACAGTAATTTTCATCAGGTTTTAAATGTTCCCATCAATAGCAAGATTGCAGAAGGATGATGCAGCTAAATCGCTGCTGATAGACAATTAGTTGGGTCTGCTGTCTCAAGCCAAGATTGGCAGACTCTGCTGCTCTTGTAATCAAATTCCTTAGCATTCAATATAGCAGGACTGAGTCTTCTAGATAATGCTATAAAGCAACACTGGATAAATACAAATGGCTTAATCTTCTTTTGGAGTCATACCCTCCCACAGTGGTCTGTGTAATTAGCAAAATACTCTATCTCATGTCCTGAATAGAGAAGACAGCACATTGTTAATCATTATATTTACATGGTTTATAGAAAAAGGTATTTAAATTCATGAGTATTCTAAGATTTGTTTTCAAGAATATTAATACAAGGACAATACCTAAATGTTCATTATTATCATCTGAGGCTTATTGATGTTACAGTGCTTCCTTAGAAAATTGTTGCATAACAAAAATCCAAGTGCAGCACATGTTGAAAACAGCACACAGATCTCTTTTGTAACACCATTATTTATATCTGTACACATATATGTGCACAAGGAAACATATATGTGCACCTGAAAATTCCAATGAAAAGACACATTCACATATATTTGAAAATATAGTTCCAAATTCAAAGAAAACTATGACAAAGCAAAATATTTCATAAAAGCACTTCTAGTAAAGCCAGTATTATAAAATGTATTGTGCACTATATTTTATCTGTATTTTATACCAACATATTATTGATTTCCCACAAAAACACATTAAATAAAAGATTTATGATGAGTGTAGCAAATCTCATTTGGCCAACAAACCATAACTCTTTTGTGTCTGCTTTATGAACAGGAGCAAAAAATAAATACATAAAATAAAGTAAAATAAAAAAGGTAATTCTTGATATACTTCAACAATTTATCACAAATTTGCAAATGTTCATCAAATTTGCAATGTTAAAAATAATTAAGCAAATAATTTGATAATAAATGATTGACAACAAAATAAGGATTTGTTTTACTCCCTGACAAGGACACTCTTACAAAAAGAGAAATACACACGTGTGTGTGTGTGTGTGTGTGTGTGTGTGTGTGTACATCTATGTACATATGTATGGGACTTGTATACACTTTCAAAAGTAAGTTTCCGAATAATACATGAAGGCAGAAATTGTAGACAAAGAATATGGCTTTTGAAATAAAATAAGTTTTAGAGCCATATCAAGCAACAGAGATTACATAAAAAATACAAAACAGAACAGCTTGAATCCAATTGAAGTGGTTACACACTGTGAAAGCTAAAGGATGCAGGAGTCCTGGAGAAGTCTAGGCAGAGCGCGGGAAGCACACCTGGGAAACGCAGAGGCTCTCCTCTCCTTTTATCTCAGTAACCTCCACCCTCCCTTTTACCTTCCAAAGCTGTAACCCTGAACTTGGGACAACCAGGAGATTTCTGGGGAAGCTGTCCTTCCCTCCCCTAATCTATTCTTTCACATAATTAACTGCCTGACTGTTTTGTCCTCTGATTTTATCTGAGGAACTGGCAAATTTCACTAATTTCTGGAGTTGCCACATATCAATGTTAAAGAAGTATTTCATTCCCAAGATGAAAAGCAAACATTCCAAGTATGCATAACAAAGAGTGAAATGCTGGGAGTTAATAATGCTTGCCACTCTTAGGCACCTTTCAGCCTGTGATTTCAAAGCCCTTAAAAAGCAAAGGCTTAACACTCTCATTTTGCTGGAACGGAGATGCAGAAAGGTTAAGTGACTTGTTTATTTATTTATTTGTGATTTATTTATTCTGCTCCAGCAAGTCAGTAATGGAGCTGGGAATAGGAGACAGATTTTCTGATTCCTTCTTCTCATTCAGACCACTCACCTTGCTTAAATGCTCACAGTGGAAGCGGTGACATTTACTTTTATAAGTCGGGAATCATCATGACTGAGCCGACATGCCTACCCTATGCTTAGAAATAGTGAGTGAAATCAAGGGCCATCGTTTTGGAGCTCAGAGTTCAGGGCAAAGTTTCTTTGAACAATTATAACTTCAAGAATTATGGAGTTAAGCAAGACATTTATTCAGGTAGTACCCAGTGTGATGTCACAAATCCTGCTCACATTTATTGTACACTGTGTGACAGACACTGCACTAAGTGCTTTGAGTTCATTAAATTAAAAGACATAAAACAGCCTTTCCACAGGTATGACTTTCATTCAAATTTCCAGAAAAGAACTGTGAAGAATAGAAAAATAATTATCCAAAATCACGAGTAAGTGGTAGGCAAACTGCTAAGGAGGCACAGCTCAGGCCTATGAGCTTTTTTACTAAGCAATACTAATTTCTGCATTCCTGTGCTGTGTCCAAAAGTTAACAGCAGAACACACATTTAGCATGAATAAGCAAAATAAAGTACTAACCTCAATTTGTGTTTGCCCATGAAGCCACTTAACAGAATTTTTATTTCCAAATGCGAATATATACTGCAATATAACTTTCCACTGATACTAATTTTTCAAAGCATGCACAAACCAAAGTTTATGATGCCACTTGGAGAAAGAAGGAAAAGAGGAATTTTAAAAAGTCTGGGTTTCGGTTTCTCTCTTATTGCAACATGGTTTTATCTAGGGACTATTTTGAGGAAGCTGTTCAACATGAGTGCATATGTTGGCTAAAAAGTAAACTTTTGGGTTAAAAACTTTACTTCAGTGTTTCAGTTTCAAAACAATTATATTAAATATAACCTGAATGTCTAATGTACAGAAAGATCTATAAAATAATAAGCTTAATTAATGTGTTTATCATAATTTTTTTAATGTGATATTTGAGTAGTGAAAAATCTTGACCTAATTGGTGCAGACCTGATTTGAAACCTGTCTTAACCATAAACTGGTCTAACCTTAGATAAGTTATTCAATCTTTCTGACATCAAATTTTCTCATTTTTCAAAAAGTGGTGTGGTCTATTTTGCAGGTATATGGTGACGATTATATAGACCAAACACAAGGCTCAATTTTTATTGACCCACTGCTTCCAAATATCCAGCCAATATTCATTTTTTTTACAGATACTAAGTAAATATTTCCTGAGACAATAAGAATTCTTAACATTCCAATATCATATCGGCACATAGACTGCTCAATGCATTTCATGATTTTTAAACTTCATTATTAATGTTATTGGTGTCAATAACAGATATGTGAAAACTGGGAATGACCTGAGATTTACGCTACTTGGAAACTGATAAGCTGGTTTGAGGATATCAAACACCTGGACAGAAACAAGAGACACTGTATAAAAGTTAACAGAAGAGTCAGAAGATGACTATGTGTTTATTTTACTCAAACTTGAACCCAAGTCCTTCAGGCTAAGCTATATCTCAGCCCTTTTTTGTGTTTGTTTTGAGACAGGTCTTGCTGAGCACGAAAGGGTACTCAGGCTAGGCTCAAACTTGCAATACTTTTCCTTTTCTTTTCTTTTCTTTCTTTCTTTCTTTCTTTCTTTCTTTCTTTCTTTCTTTCTTACTTTCTCTCTCTCTCTTTCTTTCTTTCTTTCTTTCTTTCTTTCTTTCTTTCTTTCTTTCTTTCTTTCTTTCTTTCTTTCCTACCATCTTTTTAAATTGGATCCTTGAGCCTTAATTTCTCAGTGTAACCTGATAAGAACAAAAGGATACCTGCATAGCCAGTGGATTATGGTCAACATGCATGCTTGCCCTCTGCTTCAGAGAAAAATTGTCACCATCATCCAAGACTCACAGCAGATCTCTCCTGTTGCAAATGGCAGAAACATAGAAACTCATGGAGAACTCACAACCAACAGATGCAGGTATACAATATATTTATTTGGGAATCAGAATCTGACTCCAATTCTAAGTTGGGGGTGGGATATAAAATTTATCTTTCTTCACCTTTTTTATTTTGGTACCAGGAATCAAACTCTGGACCTTGCACTTGGCAGGCAGGCACTTGTGTCGCTGAGCTACATCCCTGGCCCTTCCTCCACCTTTTAATGGAAGATTGAATTCATTAGATGCCTTAAAATCTAACTTTTTTTTTTTTTTGTACCAGGGATTGAATTCATGACCTTGCACTCACCAGACAGGTGCTTGTGCCACTGGGCTAATCCCCAGCCCTGTATTTTATAATTTTGTGAGAGAGTGAAGATTGGCTATGGAGTAAGATTTGAGATTTGTACTTTCTTTAAATATCATTCTAGCTTGAACAGGGCACCAGAGAGTTTATGAAGGAACTTTTTACCTATCAAAAACAGAAACAGAAACCAAAAACAGTGATTACTATAGAATTCTATGCAGCCAGAGCACAAAGCTATATATTTCTGTAATAGAAACAGATACATAGCTGTGGAACATCTCAAGCAGTAAGTCTCACTGCGATACACTCCCAGTATCCTCTGCTGACGGCTTTCTCAGGTTATTTTCCTATTTTTCTACACATGTCAGTGCTAACCCTTGAAAGCTGTGATTTACAATTATTGCATTCACTTCTTTAAACGTTCATGTTTTTTAATTCTTAATTTTTTACTGTCAGTCTTCAGTATCCATGGCTTAAATGAAATCTTTAAATGTCAACAGTAAACTTTAAATAATCAAACTCAATGACTTTTCCTCTGTCCCCACTCCTTGTATTTCTGATACTTGCTGTTTGTTTTAAAATCACTGCCTTTGGAATTATATGGCTTGTTCATTTCTTCTCTCTGAAAAACAGCACTTCAAATCTCTCTTAGTTAGTTCCATTTCTCATCTCATCTTTTAGACATCTGTCACTTTCAGTCTTTTATGATTTCTCTCTCTCCATGTTCTTGCCCTCAATAAGCCCATGACCCATAGTTCCATGATAATAGCATTCAAGTGTTTATCTCCACTTGTAAATTTTCTCTTGAACTGTTCTTATTTTCAGACATCTGCCAGACACATCCTCCTAAATCCTCAGAGGATAAAGAAGAGACTCAATCAGTCATTAACTTCCCCACATATCCCACCAAGTCAGTTCCTGCCATGGCTACCTAGCTTCTTGTAAGTGTAGAATTGTCAGGAAGCATAGTACCATCTCCTCCTTTGGCATCATGTCCAAAGGATACCTCTTTTCCAACACTTGCCACCATCCTGATTTAGAACACTAAAACCCATCCTTCAACAAATGCACAGCCTCCTGACAGGTTTCTCTGCTTTTAGGCTACACTTCCTCCAGCATTCCATTTCTGTTCACTTCTGGAAGGAGGGTTTGTCAGTAAATCCTTGCTCCCTACTGGACAAATTTTATGCCCCTTAATTGGGTATTAAGCCCTACCCACTTTGTGATGGCTTGCTTTTGTTCAACAGATGTTTAGTAAGCCAAAAATAATGTGGTATGGTTAGGTATGGTGATTAAATGGATAGACACACAGCAAAACAGAAACACTGGCATTACTCAATAAGTTCATGTATTATTACAAAGCAATAGAAGTGATACTACAGAAAGTTATATTTCTAACTTTATCTCCTGCTACTTTCCTCCATATACTCGCCGTTCATACCAAATTGGGTTGCTTGAGATCTATTAACCTTTTGTTCCTTTCTCCCTCTTGAAGTAGAGCAGTGATGTCTTATGTGACTGTTGAAGTCAGGGGTTGTGAGAACAATTAGAATCAGGACACGGAGTTTATAATATTGATTTATGATGGTCACCCAGAGTTAGCACAAGAAAATGCAGGAAATCTATTTACAACACTAAAGACATAGAATATTTAGCCAAGGGCCTGAATCCCACAGCAATGTCCCACATGAGTCCAGATGAAGACCCAGAGCTCGTGACAATGCCTCCCACATGTCCAACTTGAGTTTTAGAACCCACAAGAAGGACTCGTGCCAGTCTCTTTTATGGATCGGTGCCGGGAAGGCCCAAAGGTCAGTGGTAGAAGCCAGAAAGGCTATGCCAGTGGGATGAAGGAGCTGTGCTGGTAGGTTGAGGGTTCTATGCTGGGGCTGAGAAGTCACGCTCAAAACAATGACCAGGGCTGTCCTGAAAATCACTACAGCCATCCTCAGCGACATGGAGGCCCCAAGATCCTCCAACAATAAGCACACTTGAGTACATTCCAGGAAGCCAGTGTGAAGAGTTCATCTTGGAGATGAAGTGGCACACATCTTCCTTTCTGGAGCCAGGAAGCAATGCTTAATGTGAGGACCAGAACTTCTCAAAGAGAACCAACAGCTCAAACAGCCACACATAGGAGAACCCACAACACCTCAAAGCATCAGCGCCCTTTTTCTCCTCCTCCATGTCTCTATTTATGCCGGCAACTTTCTTCAGGTGGAACATCTACACTCAAAACCACGGTGATTTAATTCAGCTGGCATTAAGTTGACCACCATCTCTTAATCCAATAACAATGACCTTCTCCTTCCTCCTCATTATCTTTGAAAATTGTCCCTATTCCAGATAGACTAAAAGGCAGGGTTTGGGGAAGATGTTCGGATTTGGGGTCTTATAGCTGATTTGCTGTGAGGAGGTCGGGGTCTGGTGGGGAATATCTTTCCGCCTGGCTCCTCCGCTCTTTCTCTCTGCTTTCTGTCCGGCATGTCTTCACACGCCGTGTCTGGGCTCTCCTCTATCATACCCCTCCATCAAGCCAGAGCCAGACAACTATGCAAGGACCAAAGCTTCTAAAACAGAAGCCTAAAAAAACCTCTTTTCTTTTAAGTTACATGTGTCTGGTGTTGTGTCCCAGTGAGGAGACTAGAAACTGAGATAATTACCTTAGCCAGTCTCAGGCCAATTAGAGTTCCTTGTCAACGCTGTACACTTAACCGTATCATTCTGCAGAGTATACATGGTGCCTTATCCTGTTGCACTGGGAACCAGCTGAAGGAGAAGTATCTTGCTGAACACTACTCTCTAATCCCTAAGGCTAATGGTTACAGTAGATGTTCGATATTAATTGAATGAGTGAGTGGATTAACAAAACACCCCTCAGAGCAGGGTGCTTTCTTTGGAAAGTCCTTATTTCATAGAAAAGCAATTCCTAGCTGGTCTGAGGAGAAGCTGACCCTCTGCTGGCAAATAAGTTACCAAGTATTATAGGAGGCAGCAGTTCCACCTGGGATATCTCCATCTGGTACCCATCTCCCACACAGCACAGAGGAAGGAGGTGATTTCCCCATGGATTATGGGGAAGAGCTCTTCAGAGTTCACTGGTATAGAGGTACCCTCAGCATACAGTACCCCCATCCTTGGGTACACTATTTCCAGGAAGAATGTCATCAAAAATCAATCCCTCATCAGTTCTGTTTTTGCCTTATCATTCCTGGAAATGCTGTTTGCAGAAATAGTGAAATAGAGCTTTGCTAAGTCTCCAGATACTCTTCTGCTGAAACAGAGGACTCTAATTTTCTAAGCCCATTAAACTACTGTCTAATTTTACACCTGTAATGTACTGCTGTATGTGAGGTTTAAAACAATTGTAAGGTTTAGCATATTATATCTTCAAAGCTCTTTGCACATATCAAGTTATTAACCACGTAACACCCTCGCAATGCAGGTGTTATTCCCATTTTATAGAAAAGGATATTAAGACTCTAGAGACCTAATAACTTACCTAAGATAGTATAATAGGCCAACTGCAGGCACTAATTAAAATAGAATTTTCTGACTCTTTGTCCTGATTTTAGACCACAAAATGGTATAGATATCAGGATTTTTCTATAGGAGTACATAATAGCTATGTGGGTGTGCACTGAAGTCTATATGGGTCTCCCAGAGTAAGCATCCCCATTATATAACAGCAATGTAGACAAATTTCCATATTATGCTACTTTTGGCAAGTGAGATAAAATAAACTATTTCCTTGTATGCTGAGGAATTATATATCAGCTGTATAATTCCATTCAATAATCTATTCCTCTGGAAGACAGAGCATTCCACACTGCTTCAATTTACTGTTTTCACATGAGATGATTAGAAACAAAATGGCTGGTTTGAAAAAATAATTTCCGACTACATTCATTTCAGCTGTAATACCTCACCCAAATGGGGCGGACATGATAATCCTGTGCCTCATGCAAAATCAATTATATTTTATTTCAAAATTCTCAGTGGCTGAACAGGATATTATTTTATGTCCTGAACAATATGTTTCTCCAGTTACTAAGGAAACCAGTACCAAAAACTAAGTTTACCATGATGTAGTCTCAAGAAACCGACTGCAGTGTCAGCCACTGGGGTATCATTACAAAGTGCTATGTGCATTTAAATTTCTTATAACCCTTAAGCAATTGATGTGTTTGTTTTGTAAGCATGATTATAGTTTTTTTTTTTTTTTTGCTCTGGAAATAATTGTAAGCATCTAACCAATACATCAATAGTTAACCATTTAAAGAGCTACCAGTAAACACTGCTGTGTAGATTGCACTTCAATGGTTTCCAATGAGACATCTGTTAAAAAGCCTCAGCTCATAATGTGCTCCTCACTAATGAAAGGTATGTCTTCTGTTCCACACATGGTAACACACAGGTGAAGTCATGTTGACTGATACTGTTGCATGTCACAAATAACAAGATTCTACAGGAATCAATACATCTATTTTACACACAAGGTTTTCTAGAGTCCTCAGCTGTTCAGGGTGGTCTCCAAGTACCTCAGGGAGGACAAGCTAAAGCCCAGATTTTTCTTGACACTTGCCTCTTTTGTCAAGAAGCAACAACAAATATTCTGATGAGTTACTGATGCTTTTATAGTTGAAATCCCTCCTGACAAACTACTCCACTGACCAGGGATGACAAGGTCTTGACACACTCCCTCTGCCTTCAGAAAATACAGAACTGGTGTGAAAGCTGAGCAGACTGAGTGTGGCCAGAAAGGCAGAGGGATGAAGACAGACTAGCGTAAGAGGCGCTGTTTTCCTCTAGTGAAATCAACATCCATCCGTTCAGTCTGTTACCAGAATCCTTTATGGGCATTACCATTTGTCTTCCGGTTTTGCACTTCGAACTTTGTAATTATTTTTACATAAAAATCTTCTCCTGGGCTCCAAATTTATTCTATATTTAGTAAAATAAAACTATACTAACAGTATAAAATGAACCTCTGCAAAACAAATCACTTGTATGGGTAAGCAATTGCATGCACTCACCCCAAGGAACACAAAACCTAAATAAAAGAGGCGAGATGTCTATTGGAAATGGCGGATAAGCAATTGCAAATACAGCCTTCCACCAATGAAACAAATTTAATTAAGTAACATTCGAACTTTGGAAAGTATTCCTCTTGATTTTCGATCAGATTTTTTTCTTTCCTGGCAGAAAATTATTTTAGCAAATAACTGTGAGGCAGTGTTTTTTGAGTTACTCATTTTTTCCTTCCCATCTATTCAGCTCAGGATTAGCATCTGTGGTAAATAGATTGCTCCTAAATTGTAAGAAATTATGAAAAGAAGGAACAGAGATCAAGTATTCCTGTGTATCTGGGAAATCAGCAGAGGCTAATTCTGTGTAAGGTTTCTTTTATAGCCCATCAATATGCCAGAAGCCTGACCTGGAGGATCCCTGGCAATTGATGCAAGAAAGTAATTAAGTCTCCAGGCTCATCACAACCTGTGCAATCTCATGTGCAAAGACTGTGCTTTGAGTCAAACAGCTTTTAGTTTTATGACAAAGACTTCTGTAATGTAGGGTTAACAGTGGAAGCCAAGCAGTTTGGGTCTCTTATGGGACTTGCTGTTCTCTCAAGTGCTAAGACCACCAATCACATTTGAAAGGAGTTGGGTCTATATTCAGATTTTTTTTAAATTTCCTTTCCTTTTTTTTTTCTTTCTTTTTTGTTTTATTTTTTAAGTCCCCTTTCTTGGCTTCACCTGCTTAGTTTACCAGCTTTTGTTGTATTTTCTTTCTTGTTATACCTGGTCCCTCCCCTTAAGAAATGTTAGCTGCATTTTTTTCTTTGACATGACTCATATCAGAAAAATCAAACTTTCAGACAGTGTGGGGGCCGTTTACTGCCCAAACTGCAAAATCTTGGAAATGAAATGGATTTTGGGCATGTGTAAAGAAATTTCCATGAGAATCTTTACAGTATCAGTTCTGCTGAGTTCCAGGCGCAGTGAGGATGCTACACACCATCTGAATGTACCATAATTTGTGGGTCTCTTTAGTGAATTTTCTTTCTTGCTGGCCTCCTGGCTAACTCATGTGAGCAATGTATTCACCTCTTTACATACTGAACAGAACCAAAGTCTTACCTTGCTTTCTTCCTTCTAATATTTGCCATCTTTTTAAATCTCAGTGCCAAGTATCTGCATTTCTTTCTTTATATGACAGATGAAAATTCACCTTTCTTTCTTTCTTTCTTTCTTTCTTTCTTTCTTTCTTTCTTTCTTTCTTTCTTTCTTTCAGCTTGCTTGCCCTCTTGCTTTCTTTCATGTTGGAGATTGAAGCCAATGCTAATCATATTCTCCCATTAAGCTATACCACTCCACTCGAGCACTTACATTTAAATTAGAGTTTAAATATATATGATAATAGTTTAGAGATGAATAACAGGCATTATGTCACTAATATGAAGACTTATTTAATTAACTCATGGAATGTGTAAGGCATTTGTACATATTAAAGAAACCACAACAAGCAGGCAGAATCCTTGCATCCTTCTAGGACACATCAGTGGTCCTCCGGCAAGCTCCAGTCTGTGTGAGGAGCTGAAAACAACACAGTTCACACAGGCAAAGAAGTATGTTTTATAAAGTAGAAGCTGCAAATACTTCTTTTATTTTGTTTCTCTTCAGGGAAATACTTAGAATCTGAAGGAATATATGAATCTGGTTGAAAATTTGGGTCACTGCAATTCTTCCTAGTGAACTTACTGTTTTAGAAGAACGGTGCTGTGATACCTGAGGAGGGAAAAAATGGTGACAGATACACTTCAGAATACAATTAAAATTGTTAACCGGTGCTGGCATTTCAGTGCGGGATGCAGCACCCTGAGTGAAATATGATGCACTCATGCATGTGGTTTCTGGTACACCGGCAGCCTAAAAGGACCTTACTGAATATTCCATAAACTCCACTAGAATTATGCAGCAGTACTTTCTGTTTTGCACAAACATCTGCCAAGTTTTTTTTAACTGGCTCTTACTTCGGACGTGAGCAGAAGACAGGATGGCTTTACAGAAGTGGGGCCATGTGCTGAACAGGCAGGCTCTCCATAGCACCTGCTCCAGCATTCAACCCTTTGCGTCTCAATCAGAAGTCAGTAATTTGCATGTGTGGTTGCACTGTTTAAAGGTCCAAGTGCAATAATCCTCACACACACTCACGATGCTGGAAGAACTGTGGGGGTGACACAGTTGGCCTCTTTACCCGCGCTTTTAGTAAGGAAAACAGTCTTCGGCTTCTCATCTGTTTTCATCGAATTCTTTCACACTTTAACTCTGTTTCAAAGTCATAAAAAAGTCTTCTATTTTAACCTTGGCCTGAGGTCAGGAGAAAAGACTTTGAGGGTACATTTATAGGTTTTTATCCTGCGGTGTCAGGGGACAGTACTTTCTCCATTCAGCTGTACCTTTTGAAGTTTCACAGAGAATCTATACTCTTTCTAGTTACAATTTTCTTTTCCCTTTTTATTCTTAAGAATTCAAGCTGATTAGTTAGCAACTGTGTTTTCTTTATTTTTTAACTATTTCATCAGGTTCAAATGACTCAAACTGCACTATCTTTTACCAGCCATTCACGAGATCATATTTCCTACAAATCTACCTCTGATATCCTCAGTGTTGATATATCTGTGTTTCTGGTAAGTACAAAATTCTGCTAGTAAGGCAAAAATGATTTTCATAGGCAAATCAATTCATTCTTATTTTAAAATAAGTATATCAGAGGGGAGATAAGGTGTTTTCATTTTTAGAGGTAAAGGAGTTACTGTATATTCAGATAATTCTATATTTGAAGCAAGGTATTGTTTGAGGCAATAAATACATATTGCTATAAAAGGAACTTTGCTACATTTCAAATATATTTTGCATGAGCCCTGATATTTGTAACACATATTCATATTTGAACAATGGTTTTCATCATGCTTGAAAGGTGAGAATAAAAAGTGACACTGTCCATGCAATAATTCTGAGTTCCATTCACAACGAAATCCTTCATGCCTAGTGGATTTCACACTTACAGGTCTTATAAATATGTGAAATACTGAAATTAGGATTTTTGTCTCAGTCTCTGTCCAAAGTCAGATCCAACCCCATTCTGAAACAGCCCATCAATAAAACTACAGCAACATGACAAGGGAATAAAGCTTTCTGCGATTTGTTAAATAGCTGAAGAGAAAAACACTGGAA
The DNA here is from genome assembly GCA_004027455.1 of Hydrochoerus hydrochaeris. Taxonomy (NCBI): domain Eukaryota; kingdom Metazoa; phylum Chordata; class Mammalia; order Rodentia; family Hydrochaeridae; genus Hydrochoerus; species Hydrochoerus hydrochaeris. Next base: position 178,072 of record PVLA01000835.1, on the reverse strand, counting down.
ATTAACTTCCAGCATCTAAGAAAAGGAAACATGAGTAGTCTAAAATTTCACTTATACATAGAACTAAAATGAGGGTAAAACCAAATGCAAATGTGTACAAGTCAATGTTTATTCTCTTTGCTTAATTTCAACATAAAGCAGAGGGGGAAAAAAAAGAATTATGAGTCCTCAAAATAATAGAAAAATTTCCATAAGAAATTTCAGGTTTTGTTTTGAGTAATTGTCCAAAAAAGAAGTTCCATAAGAAATCTGACTATCAGAAAAATTGGAACAAAATAAAATGAAAACAGTTTAGCTATGGTTCAAGTGCACCTTTAGGTTTGTAAAACAAAAGAGTGTCGTCCTCCAGCAAATACATGGAACCACAATGGGAAGAAGTAACGATAAAGGTTTTTATCTTTTCACTTTAGTTCGGAGTGGGACATCATCAGATTATCCATCCTGGCATACATTCGGAGCAGAATTTAGTTTATCTCCTACTCAGGAACTAGTAAGAGCTGCCAAGTAGTAAGAACCACAGCCAAAATAGCTGTTGCTGGCGTAATTGGGCACCAGGCAAGTTCAATAGAGTGCATTCCGGTCTGCGCTCTCCACATGGCCTGCTCCCGTCTGCACACTTGGAAATGGAGCACGCTGTACTGTGGAGATGTCGTTCAACTAACAATGGCATTTTCTCTGGAAAAGAGTGTTCTTTTGAGTTTTAGAAAAAAAATACCTTCCACTCAGACTGCCAAAATATATTCACAAACTCATGAACGAACACACACACACACACACACACATTCCTTCTTCTAGTTTCCTAAAATGCATTCAATCCTCTGCTGAAGAACTTCACCAATTTCATTCTAAGTACTTGGAAATATGTTTCTTTACCTTAGTAAATTCAGACAAACCTTTATCAACTGCAAGAGGTCAAGACAGAGGTAAGTGACACTGAGCGCAGGCCAAGGGAGCTAGCCTGGATATCCCACTTACTAGCACCGTATTTTGGGTATGTAAAGCAAACTTTCTTTGCTTTTTAGTTCATCTGCATAATGGAATGAAGTATCTCTTAGGAGGATGTTTGGTGAATTAAATAAAGTAGCACAAATATAAAATCGAACAGTGAATGATAAATATAAACTGTTTCTACTATTAGTGGCTAGCACAGGACCTAGCAATTTCACCAGAATACCAAGGAAACACTGTTTCATAATATAAAAATTATTGTTTTCCACACAGAGCTCTCATGATTGCTGAAAATATTTCCATAAAATTGATTCAGACAAGGGCAAATATTTTCTTATCTATGGTTTCATTTAGATATTTTTAAATGTTCTAACAATACCATGTAAATAAAAAGTAAAACATACAACATGCATCCAGATGACAAGTATCATTTAAAATATACAACAAAAAGGTATTTTTAGGAACATTTAAGAATCCTGATGAAGATTTGACTTAAGCTACAATTAGAATATTCAATTTAAATATCCCACAAAAATGTACTTTATAGGTTTAGTATATTGTGAAACACAAATGATTATTATTAAATTAAATTAATTAGAATACTTAAAGTATAAAAAATAAAGTTCTTATTTTTGTCTGATAGTAAATATGAATGATATGAAACTTTATATTTTCAGTTAATTTTAGATGATCTGGCAACAAAATAAATTATTAGTTTAATAAATAAAAATAAAAGGCTAAAATTACTGCTAATACTACAGAATCCCTTACATCAGGAGCTACATTAAGAAACCAACTCTTTTTACAAGAGATTACTTGGAGCTGAAGTAGAAAATTAGAGAATATAGTCATGGAATACAAGAATTGGAAAAGGACTTAGAATTTCTAATTTTAATCTTTTAATATTGAAGCAGAAACTTAAATCCACAGAACTTAAAGATGTGTCCTAGTACCCAGCAAATTGGAACAAAATTAAAATTAGAATCTATATTTTCACAGATGCTTAATATTTAGGTATAACATGATTATCTGCATTATGGAAGAAAAACATCAGTGTGTAAGTTTATGATCTTCAATTTAATTTTTCACTTAAACATACATATTGGGTGACTCAGTTTCTAATTTAAACTTTGTATTAAAACAAAATTCTGAATTTTCAGGACAACACTTGCTCTAAGTAGACCCTTGTATTTTTAAAAATCCTTTTTCTATAAAATAAAACAGCAAATAAAAACTCTCCAATTCACAGTGTTTGTTGATAATGGGGCTTAGAATTAAATGACTTTTGAAATCACAGTAAACAAAGTTTGTGTAAGAAAACAATGTAGTTCACAGGTAGAGAATGAATAATAAATCCACAATTTTCTAAAACATGTCTGGAAGGTAAATTACTCAGCCCATCTTCTTTGTAAAAAATCCTAAAATATTCCAGTAGCTAAAGCGGATAGAAAATACTTCTCTCTTTCACAGGTAGAGATGTGGAGTGCTTTTTTTTTTTAGTCTGTTTTGTGTTGTTCTTTTTCAGTATTTTACACATTCTTGCACTGCAACTGAATATATTTCACATACAATTCAGAAAATTTAAACCTAAGACCTAAAGACATAGATGTCTCTTTTGAATTGAATGAAAATATTGTCTCTGCCAGAGAGAACCAAAAAGTCAGATCATATACTACTTAGACATAAATGTCATCTCCATATTTCCCATAATGCTCCATTCATGCCGATGAATGTTTACCTTAAAGAGTGGAATCATATAATTATTAAAATAATAGAGAGAACCTTGCTTTCATTTGAATCTTCTGCCTACCTTTTAAATGAGCATCCATCTTATTTTCTATCACATCGAAATCAAAGCAGACAATGGTAACTTATACACTTTAGGATAAGGCTGGGGCTGGGTGCTATAATCATGTTTAGTAGGTGAACCTGTGGTACTATCATACGGTACTTGCTAAACATAGGTGACATTCACTTTAATACACAGCAAGGAGAGGGAGGTACCTTACTTCCTACGTTTGAACATTTGACAGATCTTAAAGAAACAACACCCCAGCAACCTTGTCATTTCAATTTTTCACACTTTGGTCTGTGTGTGTTTTATGTCTCAACAAAGACTTATCTCCCCAACCCACTGCCACAGGATAATTCTCTGGAACAAAGCTGAGTCTCGGTCCCCAACCAAATGAAAAAAGGGCAAATCCCCAAAGAGAAAAGTAACGGTCACAGCCATTTCTACGGGTCCCAATCTCGCAGACCAAGGAGGGACCCATGACAGTTCACTACGACCATAAACTGGCAGAATAGGCCCCAGAGGGATCAGAGGTTCTGTAAAGGGATTTTGCACGAAGAATATTCTTTCTGAGCTCTCCAACAGGGAGAAGCATTTTTAACAAGTAAGGAAGCTGTGTTGGCACAACAGACAACATTTTCAAGCTGGGCAGAGATGCAAATAGCCACCAGTGCAAGAATGCTAGTGTCTCTCACCCACAAGGCAACCTGGCCATTCTTTTCCGGCAGTTGTTTAATAGTGTTTAGAGGGAGAAAGAATAAAACCTCGTGGAAACACTTTTGCTATAAATAACCATAGCATTCGAAGCATCAAAAGTCCTCAAAAACTTCTCACCTGTTTTACTTTTCAGGTAAGAGTTAAAATGCAATTCAACAGCCAAGAGAGCAGAACAAAGGAGAACAAAAGCAGTAGTTGGCCAAAATCTGGAGTGTGCTCAAAACTGCACCTGGAACACCATGGCCCACTCCTCCCATAGGATCTTAATAAGATAAAGCTGTTTTATGCGGTGTGTCTGCACTCAAATGCATCCCCAAATACTTTACACATTTAAATAATGCATGCTAAACAACCATTGTGTGATAAGATGGTGTCCCAGATCACTAGGAGTCCTGAATTAATACACCATAATGATCTGCCCCAGAGGGGCCTCCCTCGTGCCTTGTTGCTGGGCAGATTATGGTAAGAGCTTTGGGGCTGCATAATTAAGAGGGAGGTGCTTAATAGCTGGCATTCCTCAGAGATCCTAGTTTTCATTTCTTTCTTTTCCTTTTCTTTCTTTCTTTCTTTCTTTCTTTCTTTCTTTCTTTCTTTCTTTCCTCTGCTGGATTTTTTTAATATTTTATTTTTATTGGTGTATGTTCGCAGTGCAAAACGACTACATTCCTCTTTCTCTATTTGAAAAATCCATAGGCGCTATTCTGTGGGCAAGGCACAAAGCAAAAGAATTTTTCAAATCTGAACCAACATCTAGAAATTTCTCTTTAAGAGGCAGGGAGAGATTGGATGATGATAATTGCATGGATGAGAAAGGCTAATCTCTCATAACATCTTTCAATAAGAAGACAAAGGTTGAGCTCTTATCTGAACATTACCTGAACAGCTGTATATGAATACAGCTCTGAACCCCCTGTGAAACTATTTCTAGAAGTCTCTATTATACCTACCACCTGACCTTCTAAACCTTCAAGTCCCTTGTATATTGTGTATCCCAACTAAGGTAGGGGCTTTTGACCCTTTCCCTATGCTTACACAAAAGCCAACATTTGAAGTGCAAAATACATGTGTGAAAGAGCCTTTAAACAAAACTCACAATGATATAACCACTTAAAGGAGTTGATGTGATCATTACAAGTAATTTGTCTTTGCCAAAGACAGAAAACTGAGTTCGAAAAGAACTCACTGCAGCTTGCATCTTGTCTCACATAGAAGGACAGAAAAGCCCTCTTACATATTTTGCATAAATTGTTCCACTGCCTAATTGGGTATGGGACCAGGACAGAATTTATGGCCCAGAATTCTGCTCAGCCACAGGTGTACAGCGAGATTGGGATAACTAGGGAGCTAATACTGATCTGGAACAGGGCTTAAGCATCTCATTTCTAGCGGTTGGACAGATGTCACACATTGTCAGGCAGCAGAATGTGCTCTTTCCCCTGCCACAGAGATTAGCCACAGCCTGTGATGCTGGTACTTTGCTGGAAGGAATAGAACAGGAGCTCACTGCTGTGTTATTATCTGGGCTCTATTATGTTTTTACATTTTTCAAAAATCTTTAAGCTAGATCTTTGACATTCAACTGCCTATAAAGACATGTGCCACCTGATGAGAAGCTTTGATGTGCATTTTGAGGATTAAATAATCTAGATAGAAGGCAATGTGTTTCCAGCCAAGAAGAAAACTATGGAGAAAATTTTGCCTCCTGCAGCTAAACTCTGTTGGCAGTCAATACCTTTTAGCTTACCCTCTATATTTGATTTCATACATATTTACAGACTGTTTTTCCTCTTAGTGCTAATTCTTTTGAGACCAAATTAAGAACAAAGATAGCAGGAACAGGCTTCATCAAATAAAAATGTAAATATACTGCATCTCATTTGCGCTTGGAGAAATTTTATTTAAATTTTTGTGTGTGTGTGAAGTGCAAGAGTCTGGCTATATCATTATTATCAGCAACTGAGAAAGTAATAACCTCACAAGTCAGTGTAAACCACGCAGGAAAAGTAAGCTTATACATTCTGGTAAAGTGACCTACTTTGGAGTGAGATTTTTCTGTAATTTCTAGAAAGAAAGTAATAGTGGCGTTGATGTACTTGTTAAAGACAATTGTCATAACCATCTTTATTTTATTATATATTACCAAAGAATTGTTAACATTGCATAAGGAAAGGACAATATTTTGTGAAGTAAGGATAATATATTTTAAGTGAACAAAATAAAGAATAAGTCCTGATTTTGCTTTTTTTTTTTTTGCATGTTTGCTATACTGTGGTTTGAGAAAATTGTGCAGGAAACATCCATATAGTCACAAGCTAAATAGACTCTGCTGAATTTCAGGGGTTTTTTTCTAGCTCTGTATAAAAAAGTATTATACTGCATTATCAGCAGTAGCCAAAAAGTAAATCAAAGAATCACTGTAGCTACATAAAACATGCTATTCATTAAACGCTATAGTAAGAAAGTAACATTTTTAAAAGGCTTTCAAAGGAAAAGATTTCCAAACCCCCATTAGAAATCAGTTTACATTTCTTCAGGTATCAAAAAAAAAATATCACTCATACATCTCAGAATTGTTCTAATTTGTCTTTCTTTTAAAAAGAAACATTTAATCATTTCCAAGGTGGGGGCCATCTTTTTCTGCTCGTAGCTTGAAATTTCATATTTAAATTAAATGGATCCCTTATAATAGCCCTTTGAGTGCATTGGTGTGATGTATCAACTGCCAATGTTTTAGACATCTTAACCCCTTTCCTTCTCTCTCTTTGGGAGTTCCCACTTCTGTCTCGCCGCTCCCCATGTATACAAACCCTGGATTCATTTATTTTGCCCTTTTTACTGTTAATAAAGGGAGTAGAACCATTAAATACATGTTCTCCTATGTCACTGGTTGTTTACACTGTCTCTTTTATTCAGACATTTACCCCAAATTCTAATTGTTTGACTCATTCAAAAAATGTGCATGCACCCTTAGTGATTCTGTATGAAGGGAGTAACTAGTTAATCTCTAAGAACAAAAAAGAAGCTTAATTGCATACAACTGAACACTATGTTAAAAAACAAACTGAGTGGTCCTGTAACATGTAATGCTATGGAAGTCATAGGATTCAATATGATGAACTCCTGCCATAAACAGGGAAAAATGACTGTGTCTTTTGAATGCCAAGAGAAGGGAATGAAGATTACACTGAGAGAAAATGTTCATTACTAACCACTTTATGTGTGCTTGAAAGACAGTCCTCCACAGCTCCACAGATGAAATGTGCTCATACTAATGAAAGAGAAAGCTTTAAACATCTCACGATAAGAATAATGAAGACTACCCTTTCTCCTCTACAACATCATAATCAAAAGAGTTTGAAACTTTCCGAAGTGATTTATACAAATAGAGATTTCCAAATCTCAAAGGTTCTGTCAGAGTAATTAAAGGTATGACTTTTGCATTTATTTTGCAATTCCTGTCCCTGGAGGCTAATTTAGGGTACTTCTTCACAACAATATTATTTCTTTGTGCTGCATCTTGCCTGATTTAAAGACATCTACAATGCCCTTGCTTTCAAATGTAGATTTTTGCCATTCTAAATCTTGCTCTGTGGAAGAGCTGCCTATGAAATGCATTCAGAGTCCCATACACACTATTTTCACTCTTCCACATTCATATTCACATGCTTGCAATCACAGTGTGCACAGAAATACTGACACCGTTTATTCGGTGTAGGCATCATTTCCAGATTCTCAGGGTGGTCCTTAAGTTTGGAAATGAATATCCATCCCACTCAGAAACCTTAAGACCATCATCTTGAATTCAAGTACATTCAATGTTATTTACCTGCTTGTCATCAGTAAACAGGAATTATTCATGTATCTGGTTTTCTTGTCTACCTAAATAATTCACATTTCATCTATATTAGCTGGATACAAGGTTAATGTTAAGAGATTATAAAAAGGAAACAAGGACCAAAATTAACTCCAGCCACTTCTGTGGGCCAGATAACTCATTTCAGCAAACAATCTTACCGAATGCTTCCTGGAGAGTTGCTGAGAAGCGCTGGAGTCTTCCGAGACTTTTGTTGTCTTCTGGAAGCCTCCTTCTTGGTCCCCAGATTCTTAGTAACCTAGTTAGCATATCCCTCTGCATGTAAAAAGGGATGTACACTGAAACCTGAGGCCAGGCCCACCTTAATTAACATTTCAAATCGGAGACTCTAAGCAGATATTTTACAGAGGTACAAAAAGGCAAAGAGACTGGCAGGGTGGATAAAGCCAGCCTATGGAGGCCTAATTTACTGAGCATTATTAAACAAAGATTTCCTAAAGTGATGGTAGAGAGAGAAATGGATTTCTGCATAGAGTAATGAGCATTAAGATACTAAGCTCCTGTCTTCTTAAATGGGAACAGTTGTGTTTGATTTTATTCTTCTGAAGAGGTTACCCCACAATAAGAAACTGAACAACTTAACTGGGATACTTCTACTTTTCTAGGTAGATACCTATCTCTATTGGTGCCCTTTCCCTGGTAAAAGACTCCTACTTTAACCATTTGAATTCCTAAAATGTTCTTCTATAAATGCTTTTCTAGATGAACAAATCAAATACTTGAATTATCGAGGGAAACAAATCAGTATAGAACTGTTAACTGGTCAGTCAGATCCCGAAGTGTTTTGTTGGTGTTATTTTAACCATTCTATTTTACCATTTTTTAAAAATTAGTTTAAAGACTTTGAGATTCAGAAAGCTTTCATAGTCTTTGGGTATTCATAGCCAAACTAAATATGTGGAAATACTGACCCAATTAATTAACAAATTACTGTGCCTCCCAAACCAATCAGATATACATTACTACTTTTTCTTGGTTGTAGCAAATATTTTGGGGAAACTGGGGTATAGATTATATATAAGGCTCATGCCTGTAATCCCAGCACTTGGGAGGCTGAGGCAGGAGGATCCTTTCAAGTTCGAGACCAGGCTGGGCTGCAAAATGAGCTCAAAACCAGCCTGAACTGCATAGCAAGACTCTGTCTCAAAAAAAAAAGACAAAAAAAAATTATACATAAATAAGTAAAATGAAGCTTCTGTCTTGTGGACCTACTAAATGTTTATTTCCAACTATGATGTGGCTACATCATCAAACTAGTCCTCAGTCAGGAGAATGACCACAGAATTAAATTTTAATTACTTCCCATTAAAAAATTTAGTTGCCCAGGGATTTGCCCATTTCTAATCATTATCATCATAATTCTAATGATGTATACATGTTTGACCAAAGTCAAAGTTATGAACATACAACATCCTCAGTTGTTAGCTTCAGGGATGAGAATAGTGTCTTTTGTGCTAACAGAATCACCCTAAAATTGGTAATACCTTCAAGATCTTTTATTTTGCCAGGATGCAGTAATTAAAGAGATTTTATGTGTTAGGACTGTTCAATTGAGCTATAGCTCTACTTCTGGCAAGAGGAAAAAATGGATTTCTGCAAAGTAGAGCTGTACCTTCCACCTTTTGCATCATTATTTTAAGACTTCCAGCTCCAGTAGAACAGTTCAGTCAAGACATTAAAACTAGAAATTTCTGCATATTAACAAGGTGTAAAGAATAAGACTATAAACATGACACACATGGCATGTGCACTTATGCCTTTCAAATGCCCTTTCAGACATCATTAATCAATTGCAATTTTTTATATGTATCAGGAAAGTTACAGCTTCAAATGCTGTTTTCAAAATATGCTGGTGTTTTCAAATATGCTGGTTTTCAAAATTTCAGACATTCACAGAACACACCCATAAATTAAACATACCACTGCTAAGTAATATTATTACTTAGTTCTTTTTAATTGAAAGTTTCATTAATCGAGTTCCATAAGAAAAACATTATCCACAATAGTCAAAAAATCATTTTAATATACAGTAGTTTTCTTACTGTATATTAAAATAAAATATGATTTTGCGTGCCACATAAGTACCAAAAGTTGTTATATATATGATGAATTAATGACTAGATAGGAGAAAATTAATTGCTGTCTTTACTCTAAAAAAGATATTCATGAAAGGCAAAATATATTTCTCAAACACTGGTCTGATAAAGCTGATAAAGTTAATCAAGAACTTAGTGGATAGTAGCCCTATCTGCTCTTAATGAATGGATATAATGGAACCAAGGTGTGTAAGAGAAATTTTCTCTTATTAACAGTGCATGGTCTACACTGCTCCATGCTGCTCATCTCCTCCCAATATTCTGGGAATTGAGCCATTACAGTTAAAGCTGCCTAGGTTAAATTCAGACAAGGATTAAGCTGACTAGAAAACCTGGGTTGCGAGGTAGAAACAGCCCGCTCCCATGTTTAAGGAATTTATGGAATGTACCTTCCCTGGGCATCTGCTGCCCATATTAGGAAGCGCCCTCCGCCGCCCAACTCTAGACCACCCTATAGTCGCCCCCTCCAATGAATGTAGAAAGCCATTTAAACTAACCAATGCCTTCTGCTTCTGTAACTGCGCTTGCCAAAGTCCTGCCTTCCTTTGTTCTGTAGTTTAAAAACCATGCTCCGTCATACCTCGTGGCTCTCTCTGTTCCTGCGTGTTCAGTGAGCCCCACACATGCTTGGATAATAAAACCCCTTGCTTATTGCATGAGAAGGCGTCTGTTGGCTTCTTCCTACACACGGCGGGCGTCTCGATCCTCACAGGTGAATGGCAGGGAAATCCAGTCCATTTCTTGTTTTCTCAGGACCTTCCTTTAGCAGTAACCAATAAAAAGTAATGAAAGCTAGAATGATGGTACTGATACAATCCATCTGCATCCTTCTTCAAGACATACAGCAAGGATTTAAAGATGTCAAGGGTATCTAAAGGACAATCATTAGATAAGTAGATTGCATAGCATTATTCTAAGGGCTGGGAGATATCATGAAGATTATGACATGGAGTTCATAATTTTCTGAGTTAATAAACATGTAAGCCTACTCTATAGAATGGGTATACATATAATACATAAAAATAGGCAAATAATCAGCCTAAGAAGCTCATGAAAGTCTTCCCATAGGCAGTAAAATCTAGGAAAATTATCCTCCACAGGTAGATATTACATACTCAAGCTGAGAGACAGGCATGAGACAGTTTCCAAAACAACGAACAGCTCAATACAACACAACTAGATGGTATTTAGTGCCACTGAACAGGTTACAGACTGCGAATGGAAGGAAAAGAGGTTGAGTTTAAAAGGATGCAAAGAAACACAAGACATATAAGGAGGTTAGATGTTCTACAAAGGGCTATATAATCCTGAGGTTAATAAAAATCATATTTGTCTGGAGAGAGATATATTAGTTAAAATCCTACTCTCTGGATAAAGTAACAATGGTATGCAGTAGTGATGTAATTCTGGTGGGATAGATTTTTAGACATTGTAATGATTAAACTTCATTATCAACAGAATTGACTTGAGAGATACCTAGAATATAAGAAAGCAGACCTCTGAGCGTGTCTGAGTGGGTCATGGGGTGTGACTCTGGGGACTCTATCTCCTCTGGCCTCTCGCTCTGGGCTTCTCCTGTGTTCTGGTCCCTGACAGCCTTGAGGTTAGACTCTTTCCTAAGCTATGCCTTTCTGCTGTGATGTTTCTCCCTCTGAGCCAGCCTAACATGAACTGAAACCGGAAACAGTGGACCAAATTAAATTCTGTCTCCTTTGTACTGTGCAACAAAAGACTAACTAATGCAGATATTTAAGACACATTATTAAAAGATGTTTCACCATTCACTAATGCTCCAGGAACCACCTCCCCATCCCCAACCTTTGTTCTAAGGCTTACTACATGGAGGCAGAGATAATAAAACTAAAGACTCCCAATATTTCCCTGGAATATTCCAAAATTCCAAGCCAAGGCAAACTGCCAGCATGACCTTCAGTAATCTTTCTTCACCTAGAGCTCATTGAAGATTCATGCACATGGACTGCACCTCATGTATCCAATCATAACAGAATGAATTATAGGAAAGTCCATGTGCAACGAACAAAGCTGACGTGCTTGAGCACCCTGCCAATCAGGTTGTCAATCAAACTCTGAAAGACTCCGTGGGGAGGCTTCCTGAAACTTTAACTTTTAAACCCCTCTAACTTATGCCGCCAGCACTCCTGAAATTTTCATTTTCCTGGTGAAAGCTAGCTCACTCTGAGTGTTCTTTGTTGCTTTTTATTTACCTTTATCTGTCATATCCAATTTTTAGTTCATCATTAACAAAAGCCAAGGATCTTATCCTAGTCCCCATCACTCAGGGTAACAAGGTTACCAGCATGATTGTCCTCTGCTGAGGATCTTCTTTCAGATCACAGAGTGCTGACTTCTCCCTGTGCCTCACACAATAAATGGCTTGGGAATCTCCCTTTGGCCTATTTTATAAGAACACTAGTTCTATTCCTGAAGGTACTGCCCTAAAACCTTAGCACCTCTCAAAAGTCTTCACCTCCTAATGCCATTACTATACATATTAAGATTTGAACATATATGTTTGAGGGATGGGGGACAGAAATACTCAGATCGTGACATTTTGCCCCCTAAATCCCCAAACTCATGTTCTTCTCACGTGAAAAATATATTCATTTCACCATTTGCCCCCTTGGTTTTACTAATTTTCAGCTCAACTCAAAATTCTGAAACCCAGAGTCATGTTGGAATGTCCTCTAAACTACGTAGGGCCGATACTCAAAGTTTTATTTCCTATGAGGCAAACTTTTTTCTTGCTGTGAACCAATGAAATCAAATGTACTGTGTGTGATAGTTAATTGTGATGTGTCAACTTGAATAGCATAAGAAATGCCTGGAGGCTTAGTGGAGCACAGTTTTAGATGTGTCTATGGATGGTTGACAGGCAGGTCACACTGAGGTGGGAAGGCCCATCCCAGATGTAGGTGGCACCAACAAGTAGGCCTGTTGCCTGAATAAGAAAGAAAAGGTAAAGGAAGAAGGAAATCCTTCTTTTGCATCTTTTGCGGACCTTGAGTCTTCAACATTGTCTTTGCAGCTGCATTTCCAGTCTCTTTAGGCTTTCAGCACACACTCTTCAACCTTCCAGCACCGCCCCTTCCACTTTCCAACAAGGACTTGCACTGGGCTCTACAGTGAGCCCCAAGTCCAGTCCATGACCTTCAAATAGGTCCTCTAGCTCTCTAGCAATTAGATGGCCACTTTGTAGTCTTTCATCCCTGATTCTGCGGGCTGCTATTGTAAGCTTACTTAGTAAATCCTTTCTATAATCATATATAATCTGTTCTTCTAGTGAATCCTAACTGATACACTAATGTGTTTTCAAAATACAGTGGTGGGACAGGCATAAAATAAACTTGCTCATTTAAAAGACATAAATAGGAATTTGGGAAGATATAACGGGATTTGAGCAGGTCCAGCACTTTAAAAGACAACTCAGTCCAGGCCCCATGGCCCCACTTGTGCAGAAGTCCTGCCTTCCAGGTGAAATGGGGTGGTAGGCCAGCTCCCATGGCTTTTGACTGCTCTGCCCCTTGACAGTTCTCCACAGTGACCTCCCTTCTGCACTGTCTATGCTCCTGTGTCATGTGTCTGTAGTACTCTTGGGCTGCGACTGCATGCTTGAGGATCCAGTAGTCTGAATTCTAAGGGATGATCTGAAGCATTGGTTCAAATGAATTCCATGACCTTCCAGGGTATCTTTTGCAATCTGGATAAAGTCCCACCTCCACAGCTTTACTGTGAGTAACTCACAGGATTCCAAGGTCCATGGAGCTATACCATGGATAGCAAATGGGCTTCATGTTGGAGTACACTGAGCAGAGCTTGGAAGGGTGCAGGGTAACAAAAGTCTTTAGCTTGTCCTTTGAAATAATTCTGCCTCCTAGGCCCTGACACTCTTGGCCTGTGATGCAAATGTCAACACCAATAATCTCTGGAAAACAATCTTTGTGGTTTTTCTTCTACTGTCTCCATGAATATCAGCTGACCCATTAATACTAACCTCCTTAACAAGTGGTTGAGAGGCTGTATCTTTGGTTTCTCATTTGGAGAACTATTAATAGACTAAAAAGTTTTCCTAATCTAGTTGTGCTTCTATTTTGATTCAAAATTCTAATTTTATTTCTTCTTGCCTTTTACACTGGCTTAGAAACTGCTTCAGCACAATACACTTTTTCATCACTTGCAAAGTTTACTTTCCACAAAACTCTAGGGCACAAGCACAATATAGCCCACATCTCAAATACTTTGTGAAAAAAAGTGTCTCTCTTTCATTTTCCCATAATATGTTCCCCATCAGAACAGCTTTTACTGTTTCTACCCACTAACTGTTCAGTGATTCAGATATTCTCTAAGAAGATCAAAGCTTTCTCTATGGTTCTTCTCTTATTTTGAGTCCTTACTGGAGTCTTCCTCTATGACCTCTCTGTGAAAAGGTAGGCTTTTTCTAGCATACAACACAAAAAGCACCTTCAGTTTATACCCTTTATCCGCTTTCAAAATTGCCCCCGCATTTTTTGTATTTGTTAAGGCAGAAACTTTACCTCTTGATATCATTTTTTTTTTACTTTGTCTATTTGAACTGCTTTAACCAAGTACTATAGACTGAGTTCCTTGTATATAATACATATTTATTTTTCAAAGTTGTGGGGACTGGGAAATCTAAGGTCCAGGTACCAGCATATTGGGCAAGTGATAAGCACTCACTTGTTCACTGATAGATAGTAACTTCTTGCTATGTCGTCACAAAGTATTACTTTATAAGAGTACTGATGCCACTTACGAGGTTTCTATCCTCATGACCCAAATCATCTCCTAAAAGGTTCCACCTTTAATATGATTATAGATTACTTAGGGAGTTAATGTCTCTGCTTACAAATTGGGAATTGGTGATACAAAAACATTCAGACCACAATGATAGGTTGAAATGATCTGTGGAAAGTGAGAAATGAAAGAACAAGAATAATTTCTTCACCTTTTTTAACCCAAATTTACCAAATCAGTTAAGATCACAAACCTATAGAATAAACAAATATTTCGCCTAAAAGTTAATTGAATATAGCTTATATATATGGAATTCTTTTTTTGTTTGTTTACTTTTATTTTAGAAAGCCTAGGGGTAGTTTTATTTTAGTGACAGGAGAACTTTTTGAAGCTTTAATTAAAAAGCAATCTTGAAACTTTTATATGCTATAAAAAATCATTTAGATTCAGGGTGAATTTGCCAAAATTAATATATTTAAAACATTACTATAAGTATATATCAATCATTTGGGTTATACAAGCAACACAACCACAATGAATATTTTCCTACAGTTCTCATAATACATCCTAAGATATTGCTGAATATAGAGCTACATAAATTCACAGTGTAATGATACTCAAATCAGTAAAGAACAAGGAAAATTTGACTGCCTTCATATTTATTAGTTTAAAAAATATTAGGAAAAATATAAACTGCCTATGTCACAAAATTTTGTGTGTTTTCTGCAGCAGTCACAGAACACTTGAAACTGGGTATTTATAAATAACAGGTTTATTTAGCTCTTAGGTCTGGAGACTGGAAATTCCAAAGATTGTGGGAGATCCTTCATGCTCTGTCATGCCACACTGAAAGTCAAAATGTCAAGAGATACCAAGAGCAAGCAACAAAGAGAGGACTGACCTTGCTTTTATAACAAATCCACTCTTGCAATAATGAACCCAAATCTGCAATAACAGCATTAACACATTCAACAGGGCAGAGCCCTGATGACCTATTCACCATTTATTTGGTCCCACTGCTTGGCATTGTTGCTATGGAAATAAAATTTCCAACACATGAACTTGGGAGAACACATTCAAACCTTCACAAACTCTTCTTTATTCTCTTCTGGCAAGTGAGAAAGTCTTGCTAGGAGTATTATTCTATCACTTTAGGGAAGATGCTATCATTCAAAGGCAAAGCCATTCCATGTAGAAAAGAGGATAAGACATAGAAACAGAACAGGAACTGATTAAAAATGTAACAGCAAGTAAATGAATTAACAGTGCATCTGCAATAATGATGTGTATTAGTGTAACACGTGCAGGGAAATGTCATCCTCTTCATGTTGCAAATGAGGAAACTGAGAGGCTGAGAGATTAAACAACTTGCTCAGAATCAGGTGGTTATTGAATTGGTAGAACTGTGACTTAAATCCAGGAAATCAGAACATTTTTATGGTTCATTTGAGCAATCTCTCACTGCCTTTCACACTCAATGATATCTAAAAGTGTTGTTACCAAATTTATCTATTAACATGTTTATTAAATTGATGGGTAATGTTTATTAGTTCAGATATTTTTAAATTAGCCTTCAGAATTTCTAAAATTTCACATTTCTAGCATCCCTGCATTATTTGAAGTAATGCTCAAAGTGATCTTCATTATTAATCTAAAGATCTGCTGTATGAAAAATTTTGAGGTGGCATTTATACCTAGAGTTTGAGAGCTAATATTTCATATACCAAAGCATAAATCTAACAGTTGCAGCTAAGATACTGAGGAAATCAACCTACCAACATACATAATCACAAAAATCACATAGCTATGAAAAATATTTTATTTCTTTAGTTATTAAAATGCTTATTTCCTCCTTTGTTATCATAGGACATTGTGATAAAAATTGACTAGATTTTATTGGTTTCAAAGTACACACACTTTGAAAAAGTACACAAACTTTGATTTTTGATATAAATTTTAATCATGATTCAGCAATTTATGTCTTTGATTCTTCATCTCATCTGTAAAACAGCCTTCTCTTCAGGTTTGCTGCAAGAACAAAATAAAATGTCATACATCAAGTATCTAGCGTAGTACTTGGAAAATAATTTTGGGGGGGCAAATACTCTCTTTCATCATAATTTAATATCTCTATACAGAACTCACCTAGAATTTAATACACCCATGTAGTCAAAATATTTTTTCTTGAGCAACTACCAAGTATTAGGTGCTATGCATTAGACTCAAGTGAGAAAACGAAGGGCTAAGTACCATTGCATGATATAAAAAGCACAGATTTCACCCTCATTAAGTCAGGAATCAACAAATGACATTTAGCTCATATTGTTTTAAATGTAAAGGAATAATACTTTTAAGTTTTGTTATATTTTTAATTTTAGAAAGCAAAACATAAAAAATAGAAGCAATACAGAATTTCAAAAATAGGAAAGATTAATTAATATAGCATACATTGTTATCTTAGAAGTAGTTGTTCAGGTTACAAGATTTAAACACACAAAAAAATGATCAAACAAACAACAATAAAAGCACAAGCTGTTCTTTTGGATGAACTAGCAGAGATGAGTAATATTCACATAGTAGTTCATGAATAGAGCCCAATAAAAGAATGCAGAATAAGCAGAAAAGAGATGCCATCAAAAGGAAGCATACTGTGATCATAAACAAAATTGTTGTCTGGCAGATTACACAGGTTTTTTTCTTTAATCATTCCAAAGAGATTGGTCTTTCCAACAATCAAGAGTACATATGGTATTCCAACCAGACTTAGAAATAAAATCATGTTTAGAAATGGCATAGTGGAGTCAAAAACTTCCAAGGTACAGAAGAATTCTCCAAGTACTGTATCTAGGGGTCAAAAGAGGAAAATAAGACATACTTATTTTATATATGAAAATAAGACATACTTCCATATTCATGCAACCATGAAAGACAGGGGAAAGTAGAGCAGTAAGTGTTGAATTCCGAATAATTTTTTACATAAGATTTACGACTATTTGTCATTCACTTATGAAGATGAGAGAAAGCATTTCACTGCAGTGGTTAAAACCTTGCCACCCACTGTATGTTCTTTTCAGAAAAACTATCAAAATGTGAGATTTCTTCCAAAATGAGGAAATGTGAATCAAATTATAATGACAGCATTGTGGCTGAAAGATAACTGTTATAAGGTAAAATATCTTAACTTTTTTGAGAAAATTTTTTAACGTTATTTTGAGTGTGATTTAATTTTTGATCATGATTTTTTTTTTCAAATTTGGATAAACAAAGCTGAATTCACAGAATTCATAATTTACCTGAAAAACAAATTCTGAGCAAGTAAACATAGCAGTGGCAGGATTTTAAAAAGTCTCAGAAATCTTTACATTTGCAATGAAAGTGAAAAATAATTATATTGGTACAAATGATCAATTTAAGCACAGTTTTGTAAAATTTTAATATAAAATAAAGTAAAAGTTACTACAGAAAAGAAAAAATACAAATGATTCAGTAATATTTATGATCCAAATTTCTGCCTTGAGTTACTACCTCCTCTGCATTGATTCTAACTTCTCAGGCTTTCTTTGAATCCATGGAAATTCCAAAATATGGGAATTAAATAAGGTTTTGCTCTTTTTTGGAGTGGTAATGATGGGCATCCTATAACAGACAGCTCCATGTTGAAAGTTATAAAATATTGTATGTTTAAATAATTTTGCCTTCAAGGGTACAGTTTTCTCAGGGTAAGTTCAAAATTTGTCTCACATCAGTATTTGATGCCTCCTTTCAAAAGGTCAAGAGCCACAGAACAGAATGGGCAGAGCGTTATCTTGTACCTTAGCACTGTCTTACTCCCTGTGATTATACACCTAGACTTCTTTTCTATTTTCATTTTGGGAATACCACCAATTAAGATTCTAGAACATTCAGATCAATTACCAATGAGTTTAGGAAGAAAAATAAGCAAGTATACTTAGGCTCAGCCACCTGAGATAACTATTGCTAGATCAGATAAACCGCGTCCCCCCTTGATTCAGAGATCCTGGGGAGAGACCTATGAACTGACAATGACAGAAAGTAAAAGTTCATTTAATATATAAATGCAGTTTTCAGATACACAAGTATACACACACATACATAGGCTTGCTAGACTTAAAAATGATGGATATATATCTGAATAATTTGTCCAAGATAAATAGGACCATGACTGAGATGTGAATTAGTAACTAGTAAAGCATAGACTAAATTTTAATTTTAAGAGTCAGAGCAGAAAAATAACGTACAAAAAGAGAGTGGAGTATAATGAAATACAAAACTTACAGGATAGAGCCAAGAAAAATAGCAAGTGACTAGTCAATGTTTCAAAACGATAAAAGGGAATAAATAAATGATGGGCAAAAATTACACAAATCAACGAAGTTCACAATCTTGGAAGCTGAGCTTCCAGATGGAAGACGCTCACTGTGTGTAAGGCTGTCATATCCACAGCTCAGCTGTGTGGAGGACAGTGATGACACTGCCAAGAGAGCCAAGAAAACAGCTGGAATTGGCTTGGGAGAGATTGTTTTTTAACACATTAACAGGAGAAGATAGGCTTAATTGGGACTGGTAGCAGAGAAGAATAGTCTAGTGACTGTGGACTGAAAAAAACATTTGCCAGAATCTACTCAGAAAGCCCAGTGCGGTGGACTAGAGTGATTGGTCTTTGGAAAGTTCAGGGCCAGTGGGTCAGATAGGAAACTGATCCAGATGGCCCATGGCAGTGCCTGCAAAGGGAAATTGCAGAGAGAACTCAAAATGTCAATTGGCAGCAGGCTGGACTACAGACTATTCTTTACAGTGTCCTATTTCACACTTAACTTATGAAGAAGAGTGGGGTGCAGTGTTATAAAATAAACCATGTAGTAGTGAATCATTGGCTTGCTTCGTTTTACTGTATGAGCGGCATTCCGGAAGAAGAACTGACTTCCAGCACAAGCAGTAAGTTGGTTCCTACAGATGACACTAGTCTACTCTGTTCCTAGGGTCTCTCAAATAACTCTTATCCGAATATTCTGATTCCTGTTTACTACCAGCATCCACTTGGCTTGACAAGAGATTTGAAGACACAAAAGGGCATTTCAGGAACATGATACCAAATGCCCTAGTTTTCCACTGAGCAGGCACACATGTAATGAAAGGTACATGCTTGAAAATACAGCAGGAGGAGTCATTTCTTTGAATTGTAAAAGTAATGATGAAATGTTACATACTTCTGCAGAGAAAATACCAGTTTTTGACAAAGGCAAAAGAATCAGACAGACATCAGATTTCTCACCTCCAGCATGGCATATTACAAGAGAGAATATTATCCTATTACCAGATAAATGATTCTTCAACTCTTCACTTGTTAGGATAAAAATAGTGTTATGCATGTGTAATCATGTTGTACCTCATAAAATTAAATTATAGCTATAGCAAAATTCTTAAAAATATAAAACAAATAATGAATATTCTACAAAATCATTTGGAAGATTACATATCAACTCCCAAGGTGATAAATAACTGCCTCCCAAATCTGGTAATGGAGAGACAATCCAGCAAACAAAAACATTTGACTACATAAGACATTTTAAGTCTTTCAAATGGTGACAACATAAATAATGTCAATAGACAAAAGCATCGACTTATAATTTTATAACAGAAAAAGGAAGAAAATTAATGCTTATAAAGCAAAAAGCTTCTTTACAAATTTGCTAGATAGAGTGAAAATTCTATTAGAAAATTAAGCTGAAGCAATAAAGAGGTAATTCATGAATGAGTACAGCGAAATTGGTGAGAAACAAACAAAGAAAAATCCCAGTAACATCAGTAATTCTAAAAATGCCAAAATTATATTAGCTCTAAAAAACATCAAATGACAAAATAGTTTGTAACTCAGCACACTGTGGCATTACCACTAAAAATAGCAAATTATCCTTTACTGATCTTACTTACGTACACACAAATGAACTATGCGTGTTGCTTAACTTTAAGACGGTGATGAGATTGTAGCATTATTTTCCAGCTCTGAGGAAACTGGCAGGATCTTAATGGGATCATGGGAAACGTGGTCCTTTTAGGCCCTGGAAGAGAAGTAAGCAGGAGAGGGTGGGTTTGAGTCTTAGCTCTTGTGTTTTGCTTTGTCTCCAACCCTTATGCTGC
This sequence comes from Hydrochoerus hydrochaeris, assembly GCA_004027455.1. Classification (NCBI taxonomy): domain Eukaryota; kingdom Metazoa; phylum Chordata; class Mammalia; order Rodentia; family Hydrochaeridae; genus Hydrochoerus; species Hydrochoerus hydrochaeris. The sequence goes on along the minus strand of PVLA01000835.1, from coordinate 157,713 downwards.
ACGACAAAATAGATTTCCTTTTCCTTCCCTGTGTGCTGATAAAGGTAAGATGAGTTTCAGATACACAGAGAGTCTGCCTCTAACTACTTCTGCTTAGGTGAGTTCAAATCTAATTTTAAGCCTGGCAGTTGCCGTTTAGTAGATCAGTGTGACCATACCAACCAGCGAGGAAAAATGAAAGGAGGCAAGAGCAGACACTAGATCTTATAAGTGCTCATCTTATGTGCTGCATAAGCATATTCTAAAAATAATCAAGTTCACACTAAATGTAATGAATTTGTACCCTATGAGAAATGAGATAATTCATTTGGAAATTCACCAGGTTTTCTCTGAGAAAATGCATATTATATATGTATATATTCACTGACACCTGGCACATCGAAGATCATGTATGCCAAATTTTAGCCTGGAGGAAATTTTCACCAAGAAGTTATAAACCTCTGAAAATAGAGGTTAACAGGAAAAGCTGAAACCTCCTTAATGACGAGGTTGCTACGGCAGCAATATAAGCTTACCACCAGCATCAAATATCTGCCGCATTTAGGGCTCCTGTCTCCTTTGATAAGCTTTCCTGAGTGAAATTAAAGCGTCAGTTGACTAGCTTGGGAAGATTTTCTTTCTGTGTCATAGAATCAGTGACTTACCATGTAATTAGGTGAGCTAGTAGGATGAAAAGAAGAAAGAAAAAGAAAGTATTCGAAAATGCCCCAGCTAGTGTTAACCAGAGGGTAGCTATAACCTGTTAAGACGTAACAGTTTTAAGAGGGAAAGTCAAGGCAAGGGACAAAGAAATAAAAATCAAACAGCTGAATTACCATGCCCCCCCAAAAAACCATGGATAGTCATTTATATTGGAAAGGGCTCAAATAATAGGCCAGACGTATTTCTAAAAGATTTTTGGAAATCTGTTTTCAATACCTGTAGACTAGTTGCTCAGAGTGTTGTCTACATGGCTCCTCCATGTGATGGCCTGGTCCATAGTGGGAGTGATGTTGCTCACACAAATGTGAGGTCTTTCAACTATAAATAATGTACTCATTTCATGTAATCAAAACCAGCCATCATTTTATTGGCAACTCATCCAAAACCTCATGATTCCTCTTGATAATTCCACAAAAGGGTTCTGGGTACTGCAAGGAAAAATGGAGGTGGGATACCTGAAGTGGTAGTTATTTCTACATCACTGGAATTGGCCATTTTCAGGGAATACTAGCTCATTAATGTCACCAGCATTAAATGATCACAAGGGCCATTGGGAACAGCAAAGTGATTCACATTTTATAGGGAACCGAAACAGCAGCATACAAGTCGCTTCCTCAGGCATCCAGCAATAAAGGTGAGGCTTTCTCTTTGTGGGTAGACACAACAAACAAGGTCTGTTTCCAGGATCTCATTCATCTACAAGAATTTCAATATTTCTGGAAGCTGAATAATTTTCAGCAGGAATAAGTTTCTGTTTAAAACCTGAATCAAAAAAAGCAAAAAGAAAACAAAAAACTTCCGTCATCTACAAATGGAGTACTAATTTGTTGGTCAATTTTACCTCATAAATATGAACTGACTGGGGAATGCCATCCTCAATAAATTATGCCCTGACTCTGAGGAAGACACAATCAAAACAGCTGCAAGCTGAAATGTAAACCTAGGAGGGGAAATAGTGTATGGTGAAAAGGTTGTGAGTTTTGCGTTTGATGGCTATGTTAGTATCACTAGGCAAACTGCTTATGTTTGACTTGTGGTTTGTCACTGGTAGTGTGGATTAACTGATAATTAACTCTGAGATCCTTTGAGAATTAACTCAAGAATATGAAACTTCAATATAGTTCTTATATTCATGTAATAGAATTCTCTTAATGTGTTTAATGAAGTTATTAGCTATTTTGGCCTGCGTTTCCATTCATAAAGAGAAAAGGATGACAGAAGTCACTTGGTCATAAGCAGAACATCATTTGCAAGTATTCAAAACTACTCCACAATTACTGTTATTTACATAAAAATTTCCTTATGATGCAGTAAGATCTGGGTGAAGGAAAATAGATATGATTCTGTTCAAACATATTAGATTTCACAGTATGATTTTTGTGGCCCCACTCCAACACTTGCATATAAGGTAAGTGAACCAAAAGTCAAGCCTTCAGGGAAATGCAAGTTCCAATGAGCTTAGAAAGAAAGTGTATGGTATTTCTGTCTATATGGGCAGACTATGTGTGGAGGTGAAATTGGACTCACCTTGTCAAGGAGAGTGACCTTTAAACTAAACTCAAGATCAGGTGAGAAGAGAGATTTTCCATTTTGAACAACAGGACCATACTAATACCATATATTAGACTACCCATTTAAATGAATAGTAGATGGGGTTTGACAGGAAGTGACACATGCCATTTTTTAAGCCTAGGTTTCAAAACACAGGATAAGCACATCTTCCTGCTCATTGGCTCCTTTGACAAGCTGCACATGATGCAGCTTGACCCATTCAGGTGGGGACAAAATCCCAGATGAAAAAGTAACATGAAAAATCCTTCATGAACATGTAGTCCAGACTCTGACCTCTAAGCTGGCTGCACATCTGGGCTTTATGATGAGATACAGCATACATTTCTGATTTCTACAAGCAACTATATATTCATATACCACAGATCAGTCTTACCTTACTCCTTCGAGTTGTAGGATTTCTAATACATAAATAACTGAGATTCACTCATTTCTATTTTTGGTAGCACACAGGTACCTCTACACTTTTAGTATAGTGAAAAAGTAATTTCTGTGGGAGGCCTCTTTGAGCGATTCACTCTCTCTTCTATAGCTAGAAAATAATATGCCCCAAATCAAGCAGTATTTTTAAATACATGTCTGGGATGTGGAACTGGGAACGTGTGTGAATGACATTATGTGGTTGATATTGCTTACATCTTGGGATCCAGGAATAGTTCAGTGTGAGCTTGACAAATTAGGAAAATTGGCAGGAAAGAAATATGGGAGAGTAAATAGGACAAGGGCAAGACGTGACAGTCAGAAGCCAGAAACAAAACGTGGAGATTAAAGACGGCAGCTCTCTGCCTAAGCAGCAGGACAATGGAAAGTCTGGAGCAATTGCAAACCTGCAACTGAGTACCAGTCAGCAAAACAAGCCTGTTGTTTAAAAGCCCAAATAGTAATATATTAACAGGATTATGCCATGTCATGTCCAGGAAGTCATATTTTGCTTCTGTCGCCACCACTGAAGACCTTATTAAAGGATGGTGTCTAGGTTTATTCTCAGCACTTGTGGAGGAATGTGGCAAAACTGGAAAAAGTCCAGCACAGAGCAACAAAATTGATAAAAGGGTAGGAAAATAAAGGCTGAGAGGAAAGGTTAATAACTAGGATTGTTTAGCCTCAAGGAGCAATAAGACTGAACGGTGACTTATAATCTGTTTAAATACATGCCTGCCTGTTATAATGAGCACGCTGACTAGCTGTTTCTCGTGGATTTAATGAGGGTGTAAGAAGGAAAATTTATACGGTTGCCTTAGATTTCTGTTTGATACAAGGAAACATATTGGGAGAAAAAAATGTTGTTCTACATGACAAAATTTTGTGAAAAGTATTGGTGCAATCATTTTTCTTCAGGGCCCCTGAATTCTTGAATGCAGTGGGCATTTGCTTGACCTTAGAGGCAAGGAGCTGGCAAGACTGAGGCTGCCAATGGGTTTAGTTTGTCCCTTTTGTTTACCAGAGGGAGGGAAAGAAAAAAGGCTTCATGAACATATTTTATATGATACCTACAGTGGGGGGGTGTTTACATTTATGAAACTCATTTTCCTTGGATTTCTACTTCAAATCCATTTCATCCTTGTGATTTAGGAGGAAAAGTGAACAGACAAAGGGGAGTCACCGGGCTTTGAATCTCTTCTCTCTCATTTGCTTTGCTGAGACATGCAAATCTAACAGTGCCAATTGCCACTGAAATCCTGGCTTTTGCTCTTTGACTAGTCTAGACCTCTGATCCAGAGCCACAGCTCTGAAAATGTGGTGAAGATATCCCTGCATGTACTTGAAACATTTTCAGGAATAAATAAGGTTGAAACTGTGTTTAAACACTTGTTATTTCCACTGTGATAATTTTTGCTTCAATAAAGGATGAAGACCAGTGAGCTGGCAGGAGTGAAGGCTGTGGGACCAGATCATAGCAGCAGTTACTGTATTTTTCATGAGAGCTGTTACTGGTATAACAATAGTCCTGATTTCATTCAAAAATGGTGTTGATGCCACGATAAGAATTATTAATTGTTTTATGCTGTTTTGTTTGATCTTAATATATACGATCGTATGAATAGTTACTTTGAAGGCAAAACAATATGGCAGCCATTGTTGATTTGATATCATCTTGCTCTGAAGTCCTACCATGCTCTTGTTTTTCTATTACCATTGGTTCTATCATGTTGTATCTTATTGGATTTTAATATGTATGATAGTATAAACAAAATTTTTATGTAAAATGAGATAATATAGTAGCCATTGTTCATCTTTGGTTATTTTGTTCAGAATGCCTTGCAATACACTCATTCTCTTGAGTGGTTTTATTCTATTTTGTTATGTTTGACACTATTGTGTGTAAAGCTAAGCTCAACTATTTCAAAGAAAGAGACATTATGATAGCTACTGTTAATATCCAATTGTCTTGTGAAGTGCTGTGTTGCTTACATTGTTCTGTTCTGATCTGCTTAGATCGGTCCTCTTTTGTTTTATTCTCTTTAAAATAAAAAAAGAATTATTAATTGTGTTAAAACTTTAAAGCATTGTTTTTAATATTCAGTGTAGCAAAATAAGATGCCTGTAAAACAAAATTGCACTGCACACCGAGGCATGTAGGCTGTTTCAGGGAAAAGCACTGGGGTGTTTGAATTGTGAACTGGCTGTATTTTCCATGGAATATCATCTTTGCTTGAGAGAATGATTGGCAGACAAACTTGGGTGTTTACTTGGCTCTTTGGCAGATGTTCTATGAAAAATGAACTTCTAAGGAAGTAAAACAATATTTGTTGGCAATGAAAAAAAAATCTGATATTCAAAGAAAAATATCAAAACTCAAGTCTGAGAAAACTTAGAAGTTAGACTGCTCTTCAGTACTTATTTTTCTGCTGAATTAGGTGGAGGCATTTATAAAACATTTTTTTGAAACATAAATTATTTTTGGTAATACAAAGAAAGATGTCAAGATGCAGCAAATCAATTATTACTTTATGAATCAATATTTCATCAGTCATTAATGTATAAAAGAAAATGAGTAACATGTATTTGCACTGCAAATTAGTCATTTAACTTTGAATATAGTAAGTAAAATACAAAAAGTTTACAGTGTTATTTCGGATTCCATTATTGCAACTAACCTTAAGAAACTAACATATGCTAAGTTGTAATATAATGCCAAAGAAGAAAAGCCTATTAAAATAGCCTTTTATTTCAAGCTAAATTTTTGCATGAGGCAAGATTTTCTTTATTTTCTTTAGTATTACATGGTACAAAAGATTAAACTGGAAAAGTAGACATTCCATTTTTCTCAAATGTATTTTTGATTAGAAAATATTCTTTTTTTTTTTTTTCCGGTACTGGGGATCAAACTCATAACCTCGTGCTTGCCAGGTAGGCACTAACACTGCTCAGCCAAATCCCCAGCTAGAAAATATTCTTAATAATATATATTATTTATGATATGCTATGGGTTAATTGTAATCTTTTATACATTCATAAATATTTTTGAAGTGTTTCAGTTTTAATCTCTAATGTGGTAAACATTCACAGGTATAACTCCCATAACACAAGCTACTTGGATTCCTTAATAACTTTTTAGTATAATAATCTCTTGTGACCAAAAGTGTAAGAACCGCTTACTTAAGTAACAAGCATGGTAACTCCCATAACCCCCACCTACTCAAAAGGCAGAAGCAGGAAGATGCATTGTGAAAGGACAGACTGGACAACTTATTAAGATCCTTTCTAAAAAATTAAAAGGATAATAATTAAAAGATCTAAGGACATAGCTCACTGGTATTAGACCGGCCTAGCTTGCATGAAAACCTAGATTCATCCCTAGAGTTGGAAGAAAAGAAAAGAAAAAGTGCTCATATAGACATTTACTTTACTTTTCCTGCTTCTGGACTACTATTGCAGAGCAGCTTTTTATTGAGCTGGGTTCTCTCTTGCGGTGCCTATGTATTGGGAAGAGGGGACATGTTAGCTGGTTGGATCACTTTTTAGTTGACACCTTCCTTTTATGGCATAGACACACCTGTCTGTCTGTCCCCTAACTCCAACATGAGCAGATATGAGCAGATGTATGACAGACAGAAAGAAAATTATCCCATCGGGTACAATTTGATGCAATACAGCCAGAAGGAATAATAAATCCCATCTTGTTTACTGGGTTTTATCTGAGTATTGTGCTTGTCCATGATATTCAACTGACGGTGGCCAATTTGCTCCAGGCATGGTGAAATGCCAAGGATTTCCGGTCGCATCCTGTGAGCACATCACCACACTGTGCAGTGTCAGGCTACATAGTGCTGTGGTTTGGACATGGACTAAATGTGTCCCACACTCATTCTTGTGTTGGAAGCTTGGTCCCCAGTGTGGTGATGTTGAGAAGTGGGAAGAACTTTAGGTGGCGGGGTGCAATGGGAGATCCCTTAGGTCACTGGGGAGTAACCCTGGAAGATAATAAAGTAGCTCTTATGGATCCCTGAGTTCTCCTATGAGAGAACGCTATAGAAAGATCAAGCCTGGCTCTCCTCTAGCCAATCTGATTTCCTCTAGGGTAATATGCTCTCTCACTTTATGCACCATGGTTTTGCAAACTGTCAGGAAATCTTCATCAGAGCAGCACACAAGCCATTGCCGTACCCTTGAACCTCAAGCAGTCTGAGCTAAATAAACCTTTTTTCTTTATAAATACCCAGCCTCATGCATTTCACTTTGGTCACTGAAAAATCATTACTACATGCTGCATCCAGCACAGCTCTTGAAAGTCTGAAGGGAGGACAGTAGAAGATGAAAATAAGGCAAAAGTCAAGATGCAGAAAGCTGAGCTCAGCTGGAGCCTCTCTCCTGATGGGAGAAAAGACTGCCCAACAACTGCTATGTGTTTGTTTATGTTAATATACACTCAGCAGATGGCTGTTTATGGAGAATTTAAGGGAAGGGTAAGCTTCAGAACAGCTAATCTTCAGCAGGACATCATGCATGGTGGTTACGTGGGGAACAAGAGAAGTGCATATATTATCTCAGGGGAAGGCCAAGTCCCTTCATGTGTCAGCTCCTTGAGCTTTCTGTACTTTTTTTGGGACCTTGCCAAACTCATGAGAAGCAGTGATCTTGTCCTGGATACCTGACATAGGGACAGCTTTGCACCCAACAACCACAGAACATCACTACTGCAGAAGGTGGTTGTTACTTTAACTGTCCCTCAAAAACATCAAGGCAGCATTGGAAAGGTAGAATTTAGAAGAGGCTAGTGAAAGACTGTTAACAGTGGAGAGTTACAGGAGACTCAGATGGGGTCACAAGACAAGGAAACTGGAGAAATAGCCTCAAAAGAAAATAAGGATTGGATTGGAAACAAGAGAAAAGGCTGTTTGTGTGACTTCCTAACACCACTGCAAAGAGCCTGTCAGTGTTGTGCCAGTGGCCTAAGCCATCAGGAGAGATCAAACTTACAAATGTGGAACTAGTTTCCTGGATGATGAAGTTTTTAAACCAAATAAGAGAGGCCTGGGTGGGTGCTTTTACTTACTTTCAGTGACAATTCTAGAGGAAAAGAAAATAGAAAAAAAATTGAGGAATTGACAGCCTGGTAAAAAAAGTTGGAGACAGAATTGTTTTGCAGAGAAACAATTTTAGTGATTGGCGTTAATTTTCAGAAGAATTAAAAAAAAAAGAGTGTAATCTTCTAGAATGTTCCTCATGTTACAGTTCCAGGGAACTTCAGGGCAGAATTATTTTAGCTGTGAACCCTGGGTGCCCTGCTCCAGCACCCCCAGGCTGCCTTGAGATGCATCTCTCTGCTTTCATCTGATGAAGAGGTGCATAGCTGCAGCTACAGAAGTAGGTCAAGGCACTGCTTGCGGTAGCAGTAGTCCTTGACGGTATCCTATGGCATTGGTTCTACAGATGTGCAGAAGGCAAGAGTATGGTGCTACGGGACTTCAATAGAAAGTTTATCATAGAGTGAGAATTTCGGTATTGACACCCAGCGAAGTCATGGCCATGCAGCTGTGGGAGCAGAGCTGCAGGAGAGATCTCAGGAAGGTGGAGCAATCAGCAGTGTGCAATGGCTGTGGGAGGAAGATACAGGGAGCTTGCAGAGCCTGGCCAAGGCATTAACCATGTCGTCTATGAGCAGCAAACTCTATGGAACTTGAAGGCCTTGAGGATTTACTCTCCACAGTGGTGTGCAAGAGATGCTGGACCTAGAGCTTGAAGATTTAATAATAAGATTTTCCTATTTCTCACTTTTCCTATTTTCTCACTTTTTGGATAAAAATTTTAACCTGCTATCTGTTCTATCATGTTATATTGGAAGTAGATACATGTTTTGATTTTACAGGTTCACATCTATGAGTCTGCTGTGAGGATCAGATACAGCCTCAGATTTTGAATTTTAAATTAACACTGGCATGATTTAAGACTTTGAGTCTATTTGGAAGGAATCATTGCAAGTTGCATGTGAAAAGATGATGACATTCATAGAGCCATGGGTGGAACGCTATGGTTTAATATGCTTTGTCCTCTCCGAAACTCACATGGAAATGAATCCCACTCATGAGGTGTTAATAAAGTGAAACTTCATCTGCCTGTGGTATTTAGAAGTGGGGCTTTTAAGTAATGATTTTGATTATAAAAGGTCATGAGAGTGAAGGTCCCATAATTGAACACTGGTGGCTTTAAGAGGAGAGAGAGAGACAGACAGACAGACAGTCAGACAGACACCAGAGGATAAATGTAGGTGAGTTTCTTGATGCCTTGTACCACCTCAAGACAACCAGTATGAAGGACATCACCAGATGTGAATGCCTTTTGACTTGGGACCAAAACTGTGAGTCAAATATAAATTTCTTTCCTTTAAAATGTAAGTAGCCTGTGCTATTGTCATTAGTATTAGGAACTGGACTAGTACATAGAACATTCCCAGGATGACCCAGACTACATCTATAGGCAAATCTAATACAATCAAATGACTACAAATGGGGAAAGTGATGTTCATGAATTATTCAAAGATCTTCTAGGTTATATTATATGATATACAGAAATCAGGTAAGATTCTTGTTCCCTAGTTTTCCAAGATCCTATATTCTTTCTCCCCTTGTTGCTATAGAAATTGACAGAAGTAATGTCAGCCTGGTCATTTGGAGAAGGACTTCACAACACTTGAGAAGCTGATTTTGGGCTTTGAACTAAGCAAAGGGCTTCTGATTTTAAAGCTATTTGATGAAAGTGTCTTCCCAATTTTTCCAATATTTGATAATAATGAATGTGGTAGGACAGGTTTCCCAGGAAACAGACTCTGAAGCTGAGAGTTGCATGCAGATGCTTTATTTATAGGAAACAGTACCTATTAAGGAACAGAAGAAAGATTAAAAAAAAAAAAAAAAACTACAAGAGAGGCCAGAGCCAATTCCATGATAATTTATCCAACTGAGATGACCCTTTACAATTGCCTTGATTTAAAGACTGAATCATGAACTTACTAGTGACTGAATAAAGGATCTTTTGGAAAGAGAAGTGTAAATTTTTGTGAGATCAGAGAAGAGCCCAGCAATTAAAGCTTAGTACCTGACATTCCTACTATCCAGAAGCGTAAGTGCTGCAGTCTTAAAGGTTGAGACATACATATGAGCGTCTCCAGTGATCATTGTTTTCTCTTTCATTTTGCATTTCTTTACAAATAAATTAACACTGACAAGCAACCCTGTATGCCTTTGAATGTTTTTCATTTAATGCACTTCAATTATTGTGTAATCTATTAATGAGAAGGGGAGTTAATATCACAAAATACAGTGAAGGCAGGAGATCTGTCTCACCACAAAGAAAGACCAAAGTAATAGATGGATAACTGCATTTTGAGGTGAGTGCTCTTGGGGAAAACTGGAAATTGGCAAGAAAGGGACTAAAACCTCAGAAGATTCAGAAACCTGGGGAAAGGGAACAGTAAGAGGAACAAAATACTCCAGCATTTGCTACTCTTGCTTCACAGTTGGAGGAGAGAGTTTCCCTTTTTTGCAGGGATGAAGGTAAAAGAAAGAGTTCCAGCTTATTCTATCAGTGTAGAGGCTGGCAAACCTATCTACTGGAAAGTTTTGCAATTCCTACAGGCCCCCTGAGATAAATAACTTGGACTCTGCACAGTAGCCTTGATTTGGAAAAACATTTCAAGCTATCCTTCCCGGGTGCAGTAACCAGGAACCAACTTTGCCTATCTCCAGCCAGGTACACTCCTCTTGGCTTCTCTGGGGCACTTCAGCTCAAAGAATCAGGGGGAAAGGGTCCTATGTCCAGGTAGATGAGACTCTGGGTGGAGGTGTATGGGCATTCCCATGGCAGCAGCAGAAAGGAATATGATAGTTTTGCTGCCACTATACCTACATGGCTCCCACCTCTAACCACCTGCTTTTCCACCACACACTGATATCAAGAATGAGTGGAAAGCAGTGCTATGGTTCCTGCTGCTGTCTTTTCTTATGGAACACATGGGCCTTCATCATTGCCTGGTCAGATGACAAATATTTCCAGCTCTAGTGCCAGAGAGCATGAGAAAGTAACAGAGGCAAGATCAGTAGTATGTGAGAAAGCCCCCATCACCAGGTTCCTCACTTACACTGTGGGAGTGCTCCACAACTCTGTTGTGTACACTACACCTGCCCAAATTGCTAAAGCATTCCTCTTCATGTATGACCTGTGGAGACTGTAGATCTCTCTGACTCTGTCACAGTATGCATTGTGTCTGAAATTACCAATCACAGCCAAGGAAGGTACAGGAAGGTCATATTAGAGTAACCATTGGAACTAAATTTAACAATGCATAACAAACTGACACTTCAAGACACGGTTTTAGGAGAAAGCCTTCTACTTCTACCCCATAACACTGGTTAAAAAAAAGTCAGGTATGGTGGTACATGCCTATAATTTCAACACAGTGGGAGGCTGAGGGAGGAGGTTTGCAAGTCTAGTGCCAGCAATTTAGTGACTTAGCAAGACCTTGTCTCAAAATCAAAAATTTTGGGTGGGTCAGCAAGACCTTGTCTCAAAATTAAAAATTTTGGGTGGGTCATGGCGACACAGCTTGGTGTAAAGCTCTTGGGTTCAGTTCCACTACAGAAAAAAAGTAATAAAGATACCTGTTCTGGTAAAGGTGCAACTGTCAACATAAGAGCCCCAAAATAATATAAAAAACCAAAGTAATAGGATGCCACTAAAAGATCATAACTCTCTATCCACATATTTCAAATTATATGTATATATAGTTTGTTGTTTGTTTGGTAACAAGAATTGAACTCAGGACCTTGCACTTGCCACCAGGCAGGCTCTAATGCCACTGAGCTATACCCCCAGCCCCACATATTTAAAATAAATAAGCAGAATTTTTGATAAAGAATCTAATAGAACAATTGCAAAATATTTGCTAGATACAAAGGAATGCAGATATAGTTAAATAAAATTAGAAGGATAGCACAAGATATGTGTGAGAAGATCAGAAAGTTAGAAATTTTGAAAATAAACAATACAAAAATTTTGGAAATGAAATGCTCAAAAAGTCAAATAAAAAAATTCAGTTGAAAACCTCATCAACTGACTACATCAAGAAGAAAAAGGAATATCTGAGCTTACATACAGGTCTCTTGAAATAACCTATCTAGGCAAAAAAGAAGAAACAAGAAATAATAAAGAACATTCATGATCTTTAGGATACTTTTAAGTGACCAAATATTCACATCCCTGGAACATCTAATGGTGAGGAGATGAAGATTTATGGGCATGGGAAACCTATCCAATGAAATAATACACATAAGAAAAATTTCCTAATTTTGAGAAAGACAGATGTATTTATATATGGGATATTTAGGGAATCTCAAATAGACATGTTAAAAAAAATCTTCACCATGACATATATATTCAAACTGACAACATTATAAGACAAAGAAACAATTTAAAATGTACAAGAGAAAAGCACCAAATTATATTGAAGGGCCATCCTATTACACTAACAGAGATGTCTCAGCAGAATTCCTATATCCAGTAGTGGAAGAAAGATAAAGCATTTAAAAGAATAAATACCACCAGAAGAGTAGAAATATAAAAGAGAAAGTGAAAAGAATTAAACATTAGCAATACTCTAAACTCCCAAACTAGATAAACAAAACAGGAGGAAATGAACAAAGAATATTCAAACTATGAAAATAACCAAAATGATACGTATACATTTTTACTTTTCAGTAATAACAAACTTACTTTCCCATGTCTGAGATAAAACGCTTACCTTCACGATTTATAAAAGGAGAGATTAATTCAGGGTCACACATTTAGTGCGGCTCTAAGGCAGTATGGCATGGTATAAGGTCATGACGGAGGGAAAGGTGGATCTGTCATCTCATGGTAGAGAACAAGCACAAAGCTGAAACAAGGACCAGAACAAACTCCTTCTGTCAAGACTCAGTGCCTTATATCCAGCTCAGCCCCAGTTCTTAACGGCACATTCAGCTACTGTACTCATTAGTGGGCTAATTCACCCGTGAGTAAACACCCTCATGACCCATCTCCTTCCATACATATGAGAATTGAGGGGGATATTTCACATCTAACCACAATAATAACCTTGAATTTAAATCGAGTAAATTGTCTAATTAGAAGATACATACAGCCAGAAGGAATAAAGAAACAAGATCCTGCAGTATATTCCCAAGAAACTCATTCCTCAAGTAAAGACACACATGGACTGAAAGTGAAAGGATGGAAAATGATACTCTGGGAAAATGGAAATTTATAGTGAGCGGCAGGAGCTGTACTCGCATCTGACAAAATAGACTTTAAGAGGCAGAGTCACTGTATAACGATCAAGGGATCAATTCATTGAAATGTTGTGACAGTAAGTCTATGTGTACCTTATCTTGAAGCACCCAGTTTTATTAAGCAAATATTATTATGAGAGATCTTAAAGTGAGAAATAAGTTTGAATACAATACTAATGGGGAATTTCAATATCCTGTTTTCATTCATGATTAGATTATCTAGACAAAAAAAATCAATAAACTTTATAGAATTAAACCATACTACAGAAAAATGTATATAAAAACGCTGCACTCAACAGCTGTGAAATACATATTTTGTTCACCAGTGCATTGAACTTCAGCCTCTATTAGATCACATGTTTGGCTACCAACCAAGTCCTAAATTCAACAACATTGAAATTATGTTCTATATATTTTCTAACACGATAGAGTGAAATTATAATTCAACAGAGAATCATACTTTAACTATAATTACAACAGAGAAGAGAAATTTTAGAAGTTATAAAAATACATGAGGTTTGAACAATACAAATTTGAATGAATAGTGAGTCACTGAGGGGTTCAGACGGGAAATTTAAAAAATCATGAAATAAAATACAAACAAAAAATTTATGACAACAGCAAATACAAAATTAAGAAGAAAGTTTATAGCAATGACCGTGAATGCCTACATCCAAACAATGGGTTTAAAGGGAATAGCCTAATGGTAAATCTGATAAACTTAAAAGTATTAATAGAAAGATATGAGCGGAAAAAATGATATACAGACAAAACAACTACAAAAACTCAATGAAATGAACAATTGGTTCTTTGAAGTGATAAAAAAATTAACAAAGTTTACGCTAGACTAAAGAAGAAATACGAATCAAATAAAGAAAATTAGAGATGAAAAAAGAGACATCACAATGAGTACCACAGAAATGTAATGAGCCATGAGAAGCTATATTGAAAACCTGTACATAAAAAATTGGAAAATTTGAAGGAAAATTTCATGACATGTGTGACTTATGAAGCAAAAGCATACTTGAAAAAGCCTAAGTAGGCCAATAATAAGTTAAAAAGTTGAGTAACAAATCTCTTCATAAAGAATATTCCAAGACAAAATGGCTTCTATGCTGAATTTTATCAAACTTTTGAAAAGACCTAACATCAATTCTCTACACAGAATTTAAAAGGAAGGAATACAATGAAACTCATTCTAAGAGGTTAGCATTATCTTATTAGCAAAATCTGAAAACCATGCAATCAAAAAGAAAACTACAGGTCAGTATCCCTGATTAACATAGATAAAAAATATCTCCCAAAAATATTAACAAATTAAAAGTAACACATCAAAATGATCATACATTACAATCAAGCTGATTTCATCTCAGGGAAGCATGGATGGTTCAACATATGCAAATAAAAAGATGAATATATCACATCAATAGAATGAAAAAAATCATGTAAATGCAGAAAAAGCATTTCACAAAATTAGAAAAAACATTAGGAAAATTGAATAGTTTCAGTATAGAAGGATCATATATCAACATAAGACTATATGTGAAAAGGCCACAGTCAACATTGTGGTGAATGGGACAAGCTGAAAACATTTCTTCTAAAATGAAGAAGAGGAAAAGTGTGTATTCTCACTATTCTTACTGAATACAGTTTTAGAAGTTTTAGCCAGAGCAATTTGTCAGGAGAGAAAAATAAAATGGATAGAAGTAGGAAGGGAAAAAGCCAAATCTTTTTGTTTGCAGTGATTGCATATGTAGAAAAAAATAAAGACCCTATGAAAGGACCATTCTAAATGATAAATGAATTCAGTAAAATAAGATACAAAATCAACATACAAGAATCAGTAGCTTTGTTGTACACCAAAATTAAGTTTGCTGAGAAAGAAATCATTAGAACAATCTCATTCAAAATAGATACACACACATCAGACCCATAATACTTGAAATAAACTTAGGATGTTAAGGACCTCTACAATAAAAATGGCAAAACCCTGACAAAAGAGATCAAAGAAAACACTAGAAATTGGAAGGAATATTAGAATACGTGAGATAATATCATTAAAATGATATTACCACGCTAGGCAAAGCAGTGGATAGATGTTTTAAAAAATCCTCATCAAAATTCCAATTATAATAAAAAAGCTAGAAAAATCCTAAAATTCATGTTGAAGCACAAAAGATTCCAAATAATGAAAATAATCTTGAAAAAAATAAAAGAGAAACCTACAGAATGGGAGAAAATGTTTCCCTGTTACTCAGTTGATAAAGGGTTGATATACAGAACAATCAAATTATTCAAAAACAAAAATAAAAAACAATCCACTTTCAAAAATTGTCCAATGCTTGAATAACTACTTCTCAGAAGATAAAATTTTAAAAGTGACAAAAGAATACAAAAACATGCTTAGCATCCTTAACCATCAGAGAAATGCACATTAAAACTACAAAACAACACAAGAGCATCTCACCTAAGTTAGAATGGCTACTGTGAACAAATAAAATATAAATCAGTGCTGGTGATGATGTGGAAGAAAGTTAACCCATGTTATCTGTGAAAGATAAGTTAATATATAGTTTCATTATGGAGAACAATATGATAATATGAAGCTCAAAAAGGTGAAAATGGGATTATCATGCGTTGTCATTACCCAATTACTTCCATATATGCTCAAAAGATGTAAGTCAGTATACTGCGGGGATACATGCGCGTCCATGTTTACTGTGACACCATTCACAACTTCCAAGCTATGGAATCAGCCTCAGCGTCCATCAACAGTTAGCTGAATGGATGAATAAGATGTGATAGAGATATACAATCGAGTATTATTCTGCCATAAAAGACAGTGAAATACTGTTATTAGCAGTAAAATGGATAAAACTAGAGATTATGTTAAATGAAATAAGCAAGACACAGAAAGACAAGAAATGCATGTCCCCTCTCATATATAGAAACTAAAAGCAAGATTCATCCTAAAGGAAATCCTTGATGGCTGGAACTGAGAAGGGTTTGCTGAGGGGAGGGGATGAGAGAGGTGAGGGGCAAAGGTTGATGGGATATGACCAATGCATAGTAAACACATGTATGAAGATACGCTGAATCCCATTAACATGTATAATTATATATGTTTTAAAATTTTGGAAATACAGTAAAAAAATAATTAGAAAAGTCTCTAGCCCAAAATAACAAAGGCCAGATATATCTACTGATTTGAAGGTGCTAATGTAGGAAATAGATGATTTTTTGAGATAGGCTGATGCCCACAGTTCAGCCCCCAAACTACCTTATTGATGGAAGTACATCAAGCATCATTAAAATTAGATAAGTCAGAGATTGTCTGTCTCATCTTCTAAAATTTCTTTAGGACCTGCAAATCAAAGCCACTGTTATAGAAAAGGAGTCCTTGGTAATGGTAGCACAAAGTATGTAAGCTTTAAACTGACACTTTAAAGCTGACATAGTTCTGCCTTCTTATTTTACAGATGAGTTAATAACAAGTGTGTATCGATTGTTTGTATGCTAATGTGTCATTCAAAGGGTACACCCTTTCTCATCCCCATCATGTTTCTGCAAGGTAGTTGCTATGTTCATTTTATAAATGAGGAAATGGAAACTCAGAGTTCTGGATATATTCCCAGGTCTCATCACTAGTAAATAGCTAACCTGGAATCAATACCTGGGTCTGTTTAATTTGACCCTAGAACCTGCATGTAAAAACTGAAGTGCACTGTTTAGACAAAAAACTCTAAGGCTTTTCTTTTTTCTCCCTTCCCTTCCATTCCCTTCCCTTCCCTTCCCTTCCCTTCCCTTCCCTTCCCTTCCCTTCCCTTCCCTTCCCTTCCTTTCTCCTTCTCTTTCTCTCTTTCTCTTTCTTTCTTTCTTTCTTTCTTTCTTTCTTTCTTTCTTTCTTTCTTTCTTTCTTTCTCTCTTTCTTCTTGCTTTCTTTCTCCTCCTCCATCCTTCCCTCTCTTCCTTTCTCCTTTCTTTTACTTAGGAAGGGTGTGATTATCCCATCTCTACATAAACAGCTTGACTAAATCAGCAACTTGACTTTTGCCATGTGTCGGGATACTTTCTTGAATCCTTTAATAATATTTGGAAACTTAGCAGTTTATACATGCTTATAACTGCAAATATGTTTCCAAATTGTCTCATGATTTATGATCAAAGTGCAATCATAAGCCATGATCAAGTTTACATATCTCCCTCAAATATGGTGTCCTGGAGAGTCTTATGTCCCTTTGAATCTTACAGATTTTGAAGCACTATAGTGGAACAAGCAATTAAAAAAATTGGTAAATGCTGGCAAAAATTTGCTTAGTTACGATTTTTACTTTATTCTCTCCTTTAAATAATATATGCTGCCATCTCTATTTTATGCTCTTTTATTTTTGTAGTTCTTGCTATTTCTCCATTATTATTGAAATATTTTGCTTATTATAATGTACATTATATGTAGGGTTTGTATAGCCGCATAGATGAGGGAGAATATTATACAATCAGAACATTGCATAGACCATACATGTACAAGTCTGAAAACACTTGTACATCTTGTGCTGTGTACTCCTTTAAATCACATGTAATAGGTCTCAGCAAAATTCAGTTTGGAGGGGAAACGCTACCTGATGATTTGTTGTAGCCCCTTCCTCAAAGCCCCACCTCTGATTAGAGACAATTGACTGATAACTCAGGTTTTACAGAAAGAAGAACAAGGAGTTCCTTTTGACATGGTAAAGATGAGAATAACTAAGAATGAAGAGTAAATAGGACAGATTGAAGAGCTTGGAAAAATGAATGAGTGGAAATGCGCTGTCCAGGACTACACTTAAAAGAGAAGAGGTTTGGAGCAAATTATGTCAATCTATTTCCATAGTGTTGGAAAAAATAATTCTGGATAGATGATAAATGTTAGAAATATTGCAGAAATGGAAGCACCAGGCCATCCATGCCAGTGAGGAGAAAAGGGGCGTGAGGAGGCAAACATGGCTCTGGATGTTGAATGTTGGGTAGCTCAAAGACATGGGGACCAGAAAAATGACTTGTGGGTTGGGGGAAGGCAGTTCTGCAAAGGAGCATAGAGTGTGACAGTGGTGAGGACATTGCATTGTGGATAATATCAATTGCTTTATAAAGGATGAAAGACAAACGGCTGAAAAACTATCCTTAGAGTTACTGCTAAGAATCAAAAGTGATTCATAAGGAAGGAGTAAGTGGTAAAGAAGTGAAGACAGTTAAATATGAAGCACCCATTCCTTTCAAGAAACTTTAAAAAGAGAGAGAAAAGGAAGGAAGGAAGGAAGGAAGGAAGGAAGGAAGGAAGGAAGGAAGGAAGGAAGGAAGGAAGGAAGGAAGGAAGGAAGGAAGGAAGGAAGGAAGGAAGGAAGGAAGAAAGAAAGAAAGAAAGAAAGAAAGAAAGAAAGAAAGAAAGAAAGAAAGAAAGAAAGAGGAATCCAGGGAGTGCCTGGACAAAACTAGGTATGAAGATATGTAGACAAATTTGCATGATAAACTGTTAGTGAAAGAAGGAGGGCATTAGAATGAAAGAAACATTTAACAAGGGAGAGGCAACACTTTCCCATGGAATGAGCAGGAAAAGTTGAACTTTTGGTTGGAAAACTTAACTTTTGGTCAGAGAGAGAAAAGGAATGAAGCTTTTCTCTAGACTTGCTTTAACAATTGAGAGTGCATATCACATAAGGAACCAAGGTTGGGTGTAAAATCTTAGAGTTGACACCATGGAGAATGCAAAAGGCTGTAAATCATTGAGGAGAACAAGTGCTGTCAAGCAGCCAAGAGGGCTCCCAGCTCAGGATAGATAGCTGGTAACTGTGGAGGAACCAGCCAACCTGGTTTGTGACTTTCTTTAGCAGTGTTTGACAGCCTGGGACTGGGAATGCAGAAGGCAGATGATGGTATTTACCCGTTCTTGGGGATTAGAATGGCAGCTCTGGGGCAAGAGAGTGTGAAAATCGAATAAAATGACTGACCCTAGTGTCAAGGCTGGTTAGGCAAGCAAATGAAGCCAGAAGAGGGACTGATGAACTGAGACAATAGTGAGCTATCAAGGGATGGAGAAAGGAGAGGTAATAATGAGACTGAGAAACAGATTTCATTAGAAGTGAAGAGATAAGAGGCTTCTAATGATAGGAGTTTGTGCTATTATAGTTTGTGTTCACACTGTGTTAGAAGAGAACAGGGCAAACATGATACTATGAGGGTCTGAAAATGTGGGGTAGGGTTGAATTTAACCACAGTTTGATGCTGTTTGTTTTAAAGATAGCTTTGCAGGAGGCTTTGAAAATATACTCACAAGGATTACATGTCTGATAAGCCTGACAGTTATTGTATGCAAGAGTTTTATAGATTTGTACACAAGTTTTAGAAATTATGAGTGCACTAGTAAGAACTCCCTTAATTCCTGCAAAAACCCATCATTACTTCCCTTCCACAGATGTTGCAAGTGTCCATCAGAACAGTTTATTTATTATTTTACCTAAGGTCACAGAGAAAGAAAATAGCAGAAGAGGAACCCCCAGGCAAGCCATCTGAGCCAAGGCCAGACTTTCTTCAAAATTGTCGCCCTAGGTCAAAGGCAGAGTCTTGCTATGTGTCACTGGTTTATCCTGCTTCAGTAGTTTTCTTAATGCTCGTGACCTGTGGGCATGTGCTAATTTACACAGCTGGCTTATTCCTAGTTCAAAAATGAGTACAAACATTTAATCAGACTCTCAAAATTTTGTAAACACAATTTTGGTTGGTCCTTGATAAGCCAAGGTAGCATCAATTTTTAACATGAGAATGACATCAAAAAAAGATAAGAATGAAAAGAAAATATTTGTGTACAATGTTACTGACTTAACTGATGTTTATGCAGTAGACATAGTACAATTATTATTTTTTTCCCATTTTGGGGCAAGGGTAAGAATGCACGGCACGAAGCACGTCTGCATGGTTTTACTTGTCAGGTGGTAGCAGATTACTGAAGAGGGTAAGAATTCCAATGCTTATTGTGCAGAAATGCAAACCCTCTTTTACTCCTTTGCTTGGGTTAGCTTTTCCACTAAATAGAGTCAAGTTGGAGTTATTCTTGATGATGATAAGCTGATGATGAAGAGTATACAGTCTTTGATTTCTGAAGTTCAATGCTTGAGTGCTTAAGACCCCCCTTGGTCATCTCTTTTAAAGGACATTGCCTTTACTAAACTAACCTATCATCAACTATAATGCTGGAAAAAGTTATTGCACTGGTGTGGACACCAGCTGACTGTTGCATGTCACTTCTTTGGTAAGTGACATTAATGGTTGAATATATCATAACTGTGATTTAAGACAGACAACTTTTGAAATATCATCCTAGCCTGGGCATACAGAAAGATTCACAGGGAGAAGCAGAATATAGTGATAATACATAGAAATTTTCCATGCCATGATAAGATCCAATGAATTATCCCTAGTATTTTAATTATTTTTTCCTTTTGCTGAAACAAAATAATGATCTTTGAAACTCTTACAATCTATGTTTTATAATTTCTGGTTTCATTTGTCTCATCTGTAAAATTCGGAGTCTTGTGCTAGATTGCTTCCAATCCTTGTTCCATTTTTAAAATGCTTATTTGTATAGAAAATATTTTAAAAATCTGATTACAATCATGCTTAGTGTTATAGGTTTAGCTGTTTTCCCCCCTTTAAACAGCAAACTTTATGACTTAAGATTTAGTTATTTGCAACATAATAATTTCACTCAACCATCAAATTATCCTATATTATTTAATCACGGTATGATGCATACCAAACAACTGAATCTTTCATGCTATTTTTCTTTTGGATATTATGATAATCTGTAGTTAGTTTTAGAAACAAATAAAATACAAAAAAAAAACCCTAGAAGAATAAAAGTAAAATTAAGACAGATATGATGCACATTATGGTAGCTTTTCCCAAAAATCCTTTTTTTTTTTTTGTTTAAAAGAAAACAATTTTGAAAGTGCACATTTGAAAAACTAAACTGTAGCAGGCTTTTATAGTTATATCATATCAATAATGAAAAATGTTTTATATGCAAGTAACCTCAGTATTAGTTTAGAAAACATTTGCTTAATGACATAGAAGTTCAGATAAATAGCATCTGAAATTGCAGTTTCTTTCTTGGACATTGCTGTAGGAGATTTGTGCTTCAAAAAAATAATTTTAGTAGTTACAGTTTTTAAATTTACTATGATAATATCCTGAAAAAATGATTAGCAATGGAAAAACATAATTTTCAAAGAATTTTTGTGAAGTACTGAGCTAATTTAGAGATTTGTTTAACATCATAATGATAAAATGAAGTTGATGATACACACCACACTAAAGAAACATGAAATTAATATAATTATTTAAGTTAGTATATTGCATTTAGGTGAACATTATTGATCATTTAAGGTGTACATTGATTTTTAAATAGTATGAATTAGCCAAAATAATATCTTTAAAACTGAATTTGAAAGGATTCTGTATTGCTAATTAGTTTATAGTAGCATATTTAATTTCAAAATTGAATGTTTCTCAATGCATATTTATTGATATAAAATTTTCTGCCCCTTTTATTGTGCAAAGACTTCAAGTTCAAATATTCAAATGATAACTAAGGTTTTCAAAGACAACTAATATATTATCATTAAAAATTTCTTTTTCGGTTCTGGGGATTGAACTCATGACCTTGCACTTGCCAAGCAGGTGCTTATGCCACTGAGCTAAATCCCCGGCCCTACCATTAAAATTTCTAAGCTTATTGTCCTATAGAATAAATTAGGTTAATATATATGCATTTTTCTGCTAAATTGTATCTAAGTTCATTATGCATAGATATGCCAGTTGTTAATTTATGTGTAGTACTGTGTATACACATATATTATACATGTACATATATACACACACAATAAACCAGTTTTTAAGTTTAATTTTAATTTATTTTAGAACCATAAAATATTTTAGAAAATATCCAATAACTTTATTATAAAATAATTTATCTCTAAGTAAAACATTATTAAGGTACTAGAACATGGCAGAGATACACATACGTGTGATAGAATTTGACTTAAGAATCAGTCCAGAATTGCATAATACTTACTTATAACACAACTTCAAAAAGGTCAATTTTCTGATTTCTTAACTTTTATGTATTTGCTATCTCCAAGTGAATGACATTTCAGTATGTTTTATTGCAACTAAAAATATAAACTAGCTGATGCCGTGGTGCCATTAGTTTTAATTTAGCAATCATGATGTTGCCCCTGCCAGCAGCAAACTTCAAATGGTCAAAGCATCAATTCTGTCCTTTTAATTTATTAAAATGAAATGCTTCAAAAAGACATTAAGTAAGGATGTGCTCTCAGATGCATGTTCAGCACTTCATAGAGTCTAATAAACTACCCATATGACAGTCGATGAGTTTTGCTTAGCCATATTTCACTTTGGTATGATTGCTAGTCACTGTAAGCATTTACTACTACTTTGTCATGCAGCAGTAGATTTGTATCTGTGTAACATAGAAAAACCTCTAAACATAAGAAAATGTTCTGCAAATTTGACTTATCTCAATTTCCCATTCTTTTGTGTTCAATTTGTGTTGCCTGATTTTCGTGTGAAATGAATTGCAAGCTTTTAAATGTAAGCAGTTAAGAAACAAAATATTTATACCCTCTTAACTTGTGTTTCCTGTATGGCTAGATACAATACAGATGCTAAGTCACTGGTCTGAAAGAGCTTCCACAAATCTATAATAAAATAATTAAATTAGTGAGCTGTGTTTAGATCAGAGACCCTCGGTTGCCAACTCCTAAGAACTTGGGGAATTCAGAACCACAGAAGGATCATTTGGACTCCATTTGGCAGAGACGTCAGAAACTCGCAGCTCTTGGGAACATCCTTTTCCAATAACATTTATAGCTCTAGATGGAAGCGAAAAGCACCATATGTTAAGAGTTTCCTGCAAAGCTTCCTGGTAAGAGAGGAAATAAATTCAACTTGTCACATCTGCTCGTGGGCCAGTCAAGGAGGATTTTATCACAGCCTTAAGTGGTTTACAAAACTGTCCTGTTATCGACTGGAGGGGCTTTAGATTTCAGGTTTTTTCATAGTGATGTTCATAATCTAAATCATTAAACTATTTTTCTTCTTTGGACTTTAACAGCATGCATCATCATTTGCTTCTAAGCAAGAATTATTCGAAGCAATTCAGCTAAGAATCACATCCCCATAGCACTGTCTCCAGAGCATTCCAAGGCTTAACTACTAGAATGCCTACGGATGTCGGTTCTACCTCAGCTTCAACCCAAGGGTCCTTACGTTTTGCATAATTTAAGAAGAGAACTGCACTTAATCAGGGTAAATTGATTATCCACCATTCCAAAAAGCCTTGACTGGCTTAAACCATAGCAAAGACCCATAGGGTCAGAAGAGATTTTTCTGCCAGAGGTATAGGTAATCACAGGCAAGGTCTTTAAAACTTGCATTGTGAGCCACCAGTTCCCCCCAAAGTGATCCATCTTTTTGCTCTTATGATTAAAAAAGGTTAGAGTCACCATGGGCATTTGAGTTTTCTATCATAAGCAAAATCCTTTTTAGTCTGCAGATCTCCTGGAGATATAGTACCACACACAAGTGTTGCCTTTTCCTAGCTAAGCACAAGTGAAATTGATAAATGGTAAACTAAGTTCTTAATTAGCTGATTTGCAGTTTTACATTTATGTCTTTTTATTGGGGAATAATCATACTTGTTAATACATTTCTTATCATTTAAAAAATTGAAGATGCTTTAAATTAAAGTAAAAATTGTAGCCTTCCAATATGTATATTCTGTAAAGGATTATATAGTATGGAATGTAACAGAATTTCAGAGTGCTGTAGAATGATGGAATTTTCAACATTTATGTTTATATAAACATATTATCCCAAAGGCTGAATTATAGAAACATACACAAATTTAAATGAGTGAAGAAAAATAATGTAGAATAAAAAGAGAACAAATTGACATACCTGTTCTATACATTTCTGAAAGTAGGCTTTAGCGTATGCTCTGAGTTTCCTAGTAACCAAAACAAATAGTTAAATGATTCACATTTTTTCTGGAGAAGAAACTGTCAGAAAGAAAATTTTACCAACTCTGAGACCAATGAAAAGTTTCTCAAAAGGATTTTTGTGGAGTGTTGAACGATTAAGTCTACTCCATCTTAATACTATCCTCAACCTTCTTCCCCAAAGCATGAAGACATTGACATATTTCTTTGAGCTATTTCCTTAACTGTCATTTAATAGCAATCATGAATGTAAAAGCAAAGTTAATTTAATAAAAATTAGCTCACTGGTATTGCTGCATTGTACAATTCTAGGAGCATTGTTCATATTGGGAGTTGTGAAATAGGAAGCAAAATCAATACTTGTATTAGTAGAGAGGTACTGGTTTCATAAAAGTGGCAATGTTCACTAACAAAATCTGTGGCAGATGCACTCCCACAATGGCCAAGGAACTTTCTACTATCAGTTACTGACGTAAATACTCCCTGTAAAGGAGACGAGGACATCAGTAATCATGTTCGTATGCTCGAGCCCTTACTTCTATTTTTTTTTCATTATTAGCATTAAAATCTATAGACTATATTTTTTATCTACTTTTTATCTAGATTTGGCATTTCTGATCAATATGATGGAAACAGAAGCAATATATCCAACTTCTTAATTGTCTCTTTCTATGTGTTCTGTGCTATCTTTTCATCTCTTCCTAATGGCTATAAAATGGAGTTTTCTGAAACAATACTGGTAGCCCCGTGTTGTAGATTGAAGAGTTACCCCAGCAGCTGTGTATTACTCACCCCAAGACTTAGGTGAGAAAGAAATAAAACTCTATTTTATGTAATAGTCTGATTTTGTGTACTTTTACGGTATTAAACATTTACTCTAACATCAATGTTACCTTCCTCTATGTTTTTAGACTCATCCCTTTGAACTAGAGAATTGAAAAGAAGAAAAATTGCTGTGGCATGAGATATTTGATAAAATTTAATAAAAGAAAAGTTTGCATTGTAAATAAGACTCATCGTAGTTCACTAGCAAGCTCGTTCAAAGAGGCAAGGGTTTGCAAGAATTTTCTGTTGTTTCAATATGTGTTCCTATGCTACTTTTTGCTCCTTTCACTCTTGCATTTTGTTACTATTTCACCTTAATCATCCTAGAAAACAATACTTTAAGCAAAAGCTGGGTTCCTTCAGAAGCGAAAACATATCAATCAATAAAGCTAGGGATCAGTGATAGGGAAATTGTTTACCATTTGTGAGGTCCTGGCTTAATCCTCAGCACCACAACAAATAAACAATCAAAAATGACACCAGGAAGCAAGCCCTCCCTGCCAACGAGCACCATGCACAGGCTACCGCCAGTGTGGGGGACAGCTAGACCCCAGCCCCTTCTGGTACTTGGGCAGGGAAACAAGAAGAGTCCTCTCTCCCCCATAAGTGATCAGCTGAACTGGAGTAATACAGGCTGTGACAGTAGCTATTGAGGTGAAATGCAATTTGATGCTTGTGGTGTTTGGTGTTTCACTGACCTTGCAGGTCTAGGGCCAGTGGTCTGGTCATTTAGTCAGATGATGACAGTATGCACTGTGGCATCTAGAAGATCTCCTTCTGAAGGCGGTAGCCATTCTTAATTCCCTATTATCTTATTTTGAAGTCCTGTATCATTTTCACTGGTTTGATGTGTTGGGTTTTATTCTGTTTTGTTTTATTTTGTTTTATTTTATTTTGTTTTGTTATATCTGATGGCCTGGGCATCTATTTTAAAGACAGCAAGATACATTATGATAATCATTTTGGATTCACTATTGTCTTGTTTTGGAAGTCCTTTATTGCATTTATTGTTTCGTTTTTCTTGGTTCTATCCTGTTCTGTTTTGTTTGATTTTTACTGTGTCTGCAGGTATCTGCAGCTATTTTGAAGATAACAAGAGGCATTATGGTAACTATTGTTGATTTCATATTGTTTTGAAGTTGTGTGTCACTTACACCAGTTTGTTTAGATGGCCTTTACTCTGTTTTTTTAAATTCTTTTTAAAATAAAAAAAATTAAAATGTAGTGACAATATAATCCAAATTATTTTATTCTTTGATAAAGGTAGTCCATTATCCATGACTATATCTGAAGATGAGCAGAATACTTGGCTATTGAGGCTTAGATATATATTTGCATCTTCTAACCTTGTACTATTTTTCAGCCTCTAAACTGACAATTACATATGTTCCTTTCAATGCTGCATCAAACCAACCACCAGGATACTAAAAGCAGCAGGCATTGCAAACTGGCAAGAAATGCTGAAATATTTACCCAAGGTTATTGAGTCAGGGAAATGATAACTAACATTTCTTTGCTTATATACATGTGCTGATATGCATATGATTTGCCAGATATTGTTCTGTCTTGTGTGTATCAGTGCATTTCACCCTACTAAGAACCCTGAGTAGGTGATTCCACCATTTCTATTTATACATGTGAAAACAAGCATAAAGAGAATAAAAAATCATGAAAGAATAAATAGCTCTTAAGTATGGACCCACACCCAGAGATTTCAGGCCCAGAACACCTGTTCCTAAGCACTGTATCACCATATGTTCTTACAAGAAGCCAGTCTGAGACTGACATGACACTGACATGGGAATCCAGAGGGGTGCTTAGAAATAGCATAGCTTTAAATTGGCCGACTCAATTTTCCTCTGCTCCTGCTTTGCTCCTCTTTTTAAGATATTTGACTCACATCACATTCTTTATATAGGATCCTGGCCTGACTTTAGCCTTGTCTTGCCACACCTCCCCTTAAGATATAAAAGACACCTGGAATGGTTGCCTCAGTGCGTATCAGAATGGAAAGATTCTACGATTCTTCTCCGGATTTTCAAAGCTGAGTTAAACAATAACAGTGTTTTAAACTATATGGCCTTTCATGTAGGAACGCCAGAAGTAAAAGGTGGTTATGTTGGCTGTCTGGATATATCTTTTTTTCTTTGAGTTATTTAAGGCTGCTGACTGATTAAGAAATAGTATGTTCTTTCAGGAAACATATTCAAAATAATCAAACATCTTCTTCAGACCTGAGTGTGTTCATTTTTTTTATAGCAAGTTGGGTTGGAAATTGTATTAGAATAAAAAAATAGTTCAGACCTATTACTAAATAACAATTTCAGAAATATTATTTCAGATATTATCATACTTCGAGAATAAGTAAACAATTCAAATTTTAGAACCATCATCCTTGTCTAATTCCTTTCTTTCTTATGTTGTGATAATGCAAGAGGAAGCAAGTCAGTCAGACCCCACAAGGAGTATCATTATTACAAACATCTACCTAACAAGAGATAGAAAAAATCATAATCAGAGGCAGCATTGCAAAACATCTGGCTCAATGATAGGAAAATAGGAGCAATTTTTAAAAACATTATGGTGAAATGTTTTTAATTAACAGCTATAAAATGCTTCTAAGACTACAGGAATCCACCATGCTGAATAAAATGGCAGCCCAAATAGAATTTAGACTCGATTACTACTTCTACTGGTGGCATACACCTCACCATTATGGAAGCTATGGCTTCACGAGTACCTTAAACCTTTTTTTATTGGGGCTGGGGATTTAGCTCAGTGGCATAAGCGCCTGCCTGGCAAGCATGAGGTCATGAGTTCAATCCCCAGTACCACAAAAACAAAAAAACCCACCTTATTTTATTTAATTTTAGTTATTACTGAATTACACTTAATCATTACAAAAGTTTTTCACACCGTCAAACATGAAGTACATCAGGTTCAGAAAATTTCTCCTAGTCTTCATAGGTAGCAAGTTATGTACTTGACTGTGTCATCCATTTTTACACACAAGATTTACATTTTCAAGGTAATTCACATTTTCCTAACCTTTTCAAGAACTTTTGCATAGCATATTCTAGATTTGTGTTGCTATTTATTTTTCTGAGATTGCTTGGTTTAAACCCCACCTCTGCCATATACCAGCCAAGTTATCTCAGAAATCTGCTCCCTCCACAATCCCACCCCTTTATTTGTCTCAGTTTCTTCTGCAATTAAATGAATACAACTGTCCTCATTCAGTTGCAAAATTTATAGGATAAAATTAATGTAAGTGCTAGAGGAAATGCCAAATAAATGCTATTATTATTTCTAATTTTCTAAATTCTGATTTTAAGTATGCTTTTCATAGGTGACAGAAATGAATGTTAAAGTGCTTATCTACATATTAGCTTGCTTACATGTTCAAACAAAGATAATCATGTTTTGGTCATTTGAGTTTTCTAGTATTTTCTGTCCAGGGTGGAATGTGAAAGCAGATGCTGTCCCTTCAGCCTTGTCTGTGCTTAAGCATTCCCAGTGCCTTCAAGAAAAGTGGTGTTCATCAAGTTTATTCAGAAAATAACAATCTGAGAGAGACTGACTGAATTTATTGTATTTATTCTTCCCAAAAGGAAGGCTCAATGTGGGGAGTTTTCCACCATCCATTAGCAGGCAGAGGACTCAGTTGTGATGTTTTCAGGATAGTTGCTCAGTGTCTATGCAAATGGTCATTTTTGATTTTTATAGCAACCCTTTGCCCGATCAGATATTTTCAAGCCAGGATGACACATTAACTGTCAAGGACTCTCCCCAGAGATGCACTGGATACATACATGTAATGCATTCCAAATGTACATAATTTTAAAGCCCCCCACACACACTTGCACACAACTCCTCCCCACACACACTCACACACTTGGGCCATTCTCTTCATTAGGGAGTTGTGCAAATGACAGGACTTTTGACATTTGCAGTTATTCAAGAAGAAAGTCACAGAAGATGGGTAATATTTCAGCAGGTGGATATGGGACAGGAGTCATCCAGCCACATTCTCAAGGCACATAGATGGTCAACCTAACGTGTCCAAACACATATCAAAGGTAATTATGCCTGCTATGCTTGATGTTACTCCAAAAAAATTAAAAATAAAAGCAGCAAATAAAGACATCATTTGATGGTTTGAGAAAAAAAAAAACTATTTCCAACAGGTGATAAAAAGTAGTTTCTAAAGATCACTATATTATTTAGTAACACTCTGGACAAATGACTTGAAAACATTAACGCAGTTTCTTTGCATCTATGCTCATGCAAACAGATATTGCATGTACTGGCACAAGTTGTTCTGATAAAAAATTAAGATCTGAACTGCTTTGGATGCAGGATCATTTTGGTGATCACCCCCAGGCAACCCCTGAACTCTTGGTTGTATTTCCTGGAAGTTCTTTCCTTTTAAGGAAATGTGTGGGTGGTGGACAGTGAGAGATTGGCCTGGAGTGACCAATAGCCTGAGGAAACATTTACAAAAGCATTCTGCAGTCCCTCATGGTATGAAAGCAAATGGATATTTCTCTACAACTGTGAAAAGAAACATTTCAATTTGGATGTGTTTGCTTGTGAAACAAATGTTTACAAGGGCAACTTCCTGAAGGTTGCTAGAACACAGTAAAACAAAGTATGTATTTACTGAAGAATCAAGCACAGCTTCTCATTGTAGGTACTGCCTCTTTGGGGACAAGCTATATTGTAAGCATAATGTGCTGGATAACAAAAAAGGCAACAGAGCTACAAGAATTTAAGTTAACAGGCAGTATGTGTAACACTTACAAGCTCTGTAAAAGTGACTTTCCCAGTAGGTACTGTATGTATGAGTTAGAACAAAAATCCAGCTACAATTACAGAGAACTCCAAAATAGCATGATTGAAACACAGTCAAGCTCATTCCCAGACCAGTTTAGGTGTGAGTGGGTCAGACCTTGTCATCAAGGATGAGGCTTCAGCATGCAGAGCATTTGGCTTCCAAAGAATGGTTTATGAGGACTACTTTGGCAGTAGACTTTGTGTCTGCCTTCAAGCCAATGGAAAAGAAGAACTGAGAGAAGACTTTAGCCTTCTTTCTAAAGCAGTGGTTTCCCTCCTCCAAAGAAATTTTGTTTGCTACGACTCAGGGGAAGAGAGTTACAGCACTATTCACATTTAGAAGATAGAAGCCAGAGATAGTGGGAAACATCTTATCATGATCAGGATAGTCCCAAAGTGAGGAATTATCTGCCCTAACATGTCAGTACTGCTGAGTTTGAGAAATGCTATACTCAAGTGAAAGCTTCTGATTGGTATAAATCTGTATGTATAGAAGTTGCCAAAGATCTTTTCCACTACAATCCAGCAGGGTTCCAGTGATTTGCCTGGCATAAACGATTATTATCTCTGGCAGAGAATGCCTTTGGTCCCCTTCTTCTTGTGTATTAATAGAGTGTTATCTAGGGCCAGCTTAAATTTTTCCAGGCTTTTCCTCATTTATGACAATCAAAAATATTTCCAGTCATTGCTGAATACACCCTGCAAACGTTCCAGTGAGAAACATTTCTAAGCCGAATACCATAAGCCAGTCAACCAAAACTTTGGAACTGCAATGGTCTCAAAGATTGTTTTTTTTTTTTAAAGGATAATTTAAAACTCAATATTATTGTGAGAGATAGAATTCTAAGATGTCTCAAATTCTGCCTGTTAGTGCACACACACACACACACGCACACACACACACACACACACACGCACATCTTCCCACCAGTTAATCCATCAAATGCTAATCTGTGGGGTATTGTAAGGAAATTTTGTAAGTATGTTTAATGTCCCAACTCAGTTGAGTAGGAAAAATTGATTAAGTTCCATGGGCCCAGTTAAATCAGGTGAGGTGAAAAGAAGGATGAGTTTCTTCCTGAAAAGAGAAATTGAAAGTAAGGATGCTTGTCTGGTGTTGGCTCTGAAGATGGAAGGAATTACATGTCAAGGAATGCAGGTGTACTCTAAGTACTAAAAATAGTTCCACTGTGACAGCCACCAGGGAAATGGAGCACTTGGTCCTCCAGCAGCAATCTCATGAGCTGGAAAGTGGATCCTGTGCTTTAGATTGTGAATAGAACCCACCGGACACCTTCAATTCAGCCTTGTAAAACTCGGAGCAGAGAACTTTACTACACCCACACACTGCTGGCCTGCAGAACTGTGGGTATTATTTGAAGGCACAGTTGTTATTACAAAGCAGTAGAAAAGTAATACACTTGATCTTAGCCAAAAGGTTAAGATAACTAATAGAATTATTATGAGTAGTGATTGTGAAATGTCATTATGTTCCCCAAAATACACAGGTGTTTTAGGAGAATTAGTTTCCTGTTTGAGCGATCATTGCTCATGAGCCATTATTTCCTCCATTTTATAGATGTGATAACTGAAGCCTCAATAAGCTGTATAATATTTGCTTAATATTCCACTGCTAATGTTAGTAAAACTGGAATTCAAATTCTGGTTTATATATCCTTCCCTCATTATTCATTTTTATTATAAAATATTAGAAAGAAATAAGACATAATTTTATTCATTTTTCTGTATGCACACTGTGGATGAATTATGGGCTAGTGACTTATTTGAGAGACAGTAGACACATAAGCAACAAGACCTGAGCAAACGCATCCGTGCTGTGGTTCAGCTCTTGATTCTGTGATAGAGGCTAATCAAAGCAAATTCTCTTTCCTGCCTAATTACAACTCTTCTTACTCACTTACTTGGCTGTTACCTTTTTATTTTTCTGTTGCATCTCCTATGGGGAAGTGCTTTGAAATCCAACTATTTCCTATTTTTGTTTATCAAAGAATCTTTGAGAAAAGATTTACAGGTTTACCAAATGCCAAGTAAACCAATCGGAGAAAACACCTGTTTACCCAGTTCTAGAAATTTTAATAATTGCCTTTTCTTAGGGGATTTATGATGTGCCTGGTACTGTGTTACATGCAAGGTATTAGGAATACTCATAGAACCCTACTGCATAAGCATTATTATTATTCTAATTTTATAGATGAAAATATTGTCTGAAGATGTTTAGTATCTTGCCTAGGGAAACTTGCAAGTGTATTGCACAGACAAAATTGAATTTCCTAGACATACATTTTAACCCCCACTCCTCTCCCTAGTATGTATTTGCTCTTGATCATGGAGTCTTTCAAAGATTCTCCAAACAATCCTTGGAATGAGCGGACTCTTTCAGTGAGTCTCCAATAGAGTCTAGAACCTCAAAATTTAGTGGCTGGGAGGAAGTCTGTTTTCAGATACCATCTATAAACCATTTATTTTTTACATGTGAATTTAGTTCTCCTGTGCGTGGATTTAGCTATCGGTGCAGCCTGTGCCCTGAGGGAGCCTTATGACTGGTAGGAATCTGATGGTGATAACTTTCATTGCTTTGTCCATGTTCTTTCATCCAAATCCTTAAAAATTGAAGCACTTCACTACAGATGGTGAGGATTATGACATATTGTAAGGCAGAAGGCTGAAAACAAATTTCTCCATGCCATATGTAATGGCTACCCAGATGCGGTGCCCCCACACATCTGGAGAACGGCTGTGAAATAAGAGCCCTACATTTGGCAAAGGTAGCAGATGGCCTTGTTATCAAATGTGAACGGAAGCAGAGTCAGGCTTCTGGCGAATGCAAGTTTAAGTCTAGGAAAAGGACAGCTACAATGACAATAACGTACCCTGAAAAGCAGGAGAGTGACTCCTTATAACACATAACAACACATTATGCAGTGTGAAAGGGTAGAGGGACCATGTGAGGTAGCAGGATAAAGATTTTTAAAAATTGTAAATAGAGATGGGTTTCAAAAGTCTCAATTTTCCCTGTAATTAGGAGCTGTCACAACTGTGCTTAGTTAAATCTGGTTAATTTGCTATACTTGGCAGTAGAACTGGTGTTAAAGGTTGCCACGGTCAACATTTGGTGTGGCGTGTCCTGGGGACACTTCATCATTACTAAATGAGTAAATGGCATTAACAGAAGAGATGGACAGGTCTGTCTTCGGCTCATTTCATGGATTCCTGCTGCTTTCACCGGACTCTGCCAACCTCAGCTTTTCTTTAACGGAACAAAAAACTGGTGTTCAAAGCGGCTTTAAGAGAAATTGGGTCAATGAGACAATGCAAACACATACAAATCTCTTTTCTTCAAGTGCATCTACCTTGTTGTTAATTCTCCTTTAGTGCTTCTTCATAGGGTTTCATAAAGCCTTGGATGCTACATGAGAGTTTTCAACAAATGACTGAAAATAAGATTCGCTCCTATAGAAGAGGCAAATTTCAAGTCTGGCAAAGAGAGGCCATCATATGGCAGAATGAATGGGGAATGGATTCAGAGGGGCAGCACCATGGTGGAAAGCTTGGTTGAGCTCTCAGTCATTGGCATAGAGCTCTCTCATTCTAGGTCTTAGAGTTTATATTGATCCTTCAAGTGAAAAGCTCATAGGTATTCTTCTTTTTTGTTTTTATTTTCCAGGTCGAGATGACAGTGAAAAAGCAAGCTGCTCTAGTTGGAGCAAAAACAACCAACCTGCCTGTTCTGCTAATTGGATTTGAGGGGATCTGTGCAGAGGTAGCTTGAGCTGGAAGTTTCTTCACCTCAGTTCAGATGCCAAGTCCATTGGCCTAGATGTGTGTAGGACCTAATAAAATAAATTAACAACATGACTGTGCCGTGGACGTTTTCAAAATGTATATCTTGTGGGTGCTTTCCTTTGGGGACTCTTTTATTTTTCACTGATCTGTTAAACTTGTCTAGCTACATGAATTGCTCTAATTATAGAGTTTTCCCAGAATTAAATATTCTAAGTTAAATCAACTAACATTTAGCAAAGGTAGCTACTTCTCCTGCTTCTTTCCCTAAGAGCCCTCCATAGAATTAACAGTTAGGTGCTAATTGCAAATGATTAAGTGCTCACCAGTCTTGGAGTTCTTGCTTTAATATTAATGAGATGGATTAGCATGGAACATGTCTTCTATTAATATTATAAATGGAAGTCTGCATGGATCACTGAGTGCTGTTTTGTATTATAAGGAGCACTTAGTTTAAAGGAACAAAAAAGTACACTCTAAATGTATCTTCCTTTCAACTCAGAAGTAAAAGTACTGGAAAAAATGTTTAAATATCATTTATTTAGAGCCAACATGCTGCATTTTAGCAATTGTATATTAGCAAACTTTTATAGAAAACTTCCTTCATCAGTCTCTGAGAGAAAAGCTTAAATTATCCTAAAAATTACACACAGTAACAAAAATTCATACTACTAAAAGAAATGTCTTGGCAGCTAGTACTACTTTCAGACACCTGGATTCTCTTCCAAGACTACTACTTGCCTATTTTAAAAATGCTAATTAATTTCTCTTGACTGTTTGAAAATAGCCAACTACCTGTTTTTTCCACCTTTTTAAAAAGAATAGTTATAATTACAATTACTTCTTTCCTCTTGTTTTTCCCAAGAAGATGCAATGAAGATGTGATGAAAAACAAAATCTTATATTTCATACTATTCAGGTTTAGGATCTACCCAATTGGCCTAGATCAAGAAAGTATTTCAGTTGTAAGAAGGGCATCAGTCTGTTTATTCCATAAGACTTATTCTTCAAAAATGTTGTTTTTTGGTAAGTATTATTTGTATGGGCCAAACATAGGAGCCACTGAATGCAAAACAATTAGTTTCACACATGATACTGTATCGTTTAACTTTTTTTAGTTGCAAATATTTTCAAGTAAAAAGACAAAAATTTAAGTATTCAGACTGAGCCAAGGTCTGTCCTAATGTAGCATATACTATAGTTTCTTTAAGGATTTAACCCTCTGAATTAAATTTACAGTTATGTTCTTACTCTTTGAATTAAATCCAGGTACTTACTCTGTATTCATTACATGCTCTAGATAAACATATTTACAACCAAAGGATAACAGGTGGTGAACACTTACACATTCACAATATTAGATCTTATTCTTGAGTTTTAGAGTACCTATGTTAAAAGTGATAATAAGTAATATAATTTCTATGTTCACGTAAAAAAACGAAAGATGTAACTAGAATCTTGCATTCATCCTTGTTTATATCCCATTTATTCCAGACTGTGCCTAATGTGTTGGTCAACTGTATTTCCATGTTAATATATTTAGATGGCATTATGATGTTTATAATAGTCTCAAATTTTATGTAAAGCCATATTTATACCATGATAATCATGATATATCATCCAGTCAAAAATTTTATTTGAAATACATGGTCATGTAAGTTATTCAGGGTATTGTCATAACAGCTGAGTTATACAATGTGCAAAAGGAATTGATGATAGTTGTGGTGAGTGGAACGCTAAGCTAGCCTGCCATAGCTGCCTCTGATTCCCACATTCCTACCGTCTTCTCCCCTGGAGTATCAGCAGGCCCTGTGAATGCGATCACTCACCACTCCCATGGCTAAGTTACTTACTGATTTATTTTGACTAAATCAAGAATAAAATTAACAAATGTGTCCTTAACCTACTCAGGTGAGCTCCCCATGCCAGATTCTGTCTTGCTGACATGAAACGAGGCAAATGGCTTTGTGGTAAGAAGAGGTGCTTAAAATCTGAGTGCAGTCCAGGAATTGAGAATGGTCTTGTGCAAACAGCTGTCAAGGAAAAGGGACCTAGTCACACAACTCCCACCACCACTGGTGAATTCTGCCTTTAATATGTGACTTTGGGAGAGAAACTCAAGCTTCAGATGAGTCACAGCCTGGCTGGCACACTGAGTTGGATCTCTAAGACCCTAACGGGATCTTGCGAATCCCACTTGGCTCTTGACCCACAGAAACTGGGAAATGATAAACTCATGCTATTTTTTTTTTTACATTTTTTATTCAAAAGGAAAAAAACAGAAAAAGGGTAGCAATATTACAGAATTTTAAAAAAAAGATAAACAATAAGAAATCACTAGTTGATAAATTACATATTATCATTTCAGAAATAGTTGTTCAAATTACAAAATTAAAGCATACCAAGTGGACATTCAAGCAGTAAGACTGCAAACAGATCTGTTCAAAAATCCAATAAGAACTTAGAAATATGGTTATCAATCCTACACACTTAAATATACATGCAGTTATATCTTTTATAGCACTTCCTATTTCCTCTTTGTTACAATAGCAATTACACATTTTAAAAATTTCATTTAAAGAGAAAAAAAAGCAAGACAGAAAAAAGGGTAGCAACAATACAGAATTCTAAAAGAAAAGGAAAAAAAAAAGAAAAAAAAACACTAATAAATCACTAATTGATAAATTACATATTGTCATCTTGGACATAGTGTTCAAGTTACAAAATTAATGGATACATAGGAGACATTCAAATAGTGAGACTGCAAACACTTCTGCTCAAAGATCCAAAAAAATTCCGCGATATGGTCATCTATTTTACACACTAAAACATATATGCAGTTATATCCTTAGAGCCCTTTCTTTTCCTCTGTTTTTTACAATAGCAATTACACATTTTGGGTTTTATTACTCTTATAGTTCTTATGAAATAATCATTTTATATGAGAACACACGTTGTACTCAATGAAGAAAGAATGGTGTTTTATATACTTGTTATTTAAATATTTTATTGTTTCTCTTGGGTGTATTGCATGAAAGTTTCTGTCTCTTACATTTATGTTAGATTTAATGTAGCACTGGAAATGTGTGCTTATATATTGATTTACATATCCAATTGCCCTTCAAATTCAAATACTTTTTTTTATTTAAAGAAAAAAAGTTTTGAAATAGAAAGAGGGTAAAAATAATACAAAATCTCAAAAACAAAACAAAACAGAAAAACAAAAATAGTAACCATTAAGAAATCACTAGTTGATAATTACATATTTTCCTCTTTGAAGTAGTTGTTCAAGTTACAAAAGTAAAGCCTACAAAGTAGACATCCAAACAGTGAGACTGCAATCATCCATCCAACTAAAACTTTAGCAACATGGCTATTATTAATCCCACTCACTGAAACATACATGTGGTTATATCCCTTAGAATACTTTCTTTTCCTCTTTTTTTCTTTACAATAACTATAATCCATTCTCGTAAACTACTTAGAAGTTCTACACATGTATAAGTCTCTATATGTATACCTAGTCTTTCTGTATTAGAGAGAGAAACAAATCAAAACAAGACAATACAAATTCCTAGAGAAACATGAAATGGAAAGAACATATAAAACCACAATACTAGGTAGTCTATGGTAGTTACTATAATGTCTCTTTTTATTTTCAATAAAATTGTCTATATCGTCAAACATAGTATAGTTAAACTTAGTATTACATTACACTATTAATAAAATCTAAACATTCAAAGGCAATTAACAATCAAACCAGAATGGGTATCCCATTGAATCCTGTCATCTTCAGAGTAGTTGCCCCTATTCTCAGATTTGACACTCTCAAGCATACCAGATTCAAATAAAATCAGTCAAGATAAAACAATGATATAACCAATCTTCTCTGTCTTATCTCTGCTATACTATTTTTCTGTCATTTTTGTTTGTTTACTTTTCTCCTTCATTCCACTGTCTGCTCTTTTCTTTGAGGCCTTTCTGCCATTGTTCCTGGAATCCTGGTGATTTTCTTCTCTCTCTCTAGAATGTCCTTCAATATCCTTTGCAGGGTTGGATTGATGGTCACAAACTCCCCCAGTTCCTCTTTGTTGTGGAAATATCTTGTCTCTCCATTAATTTTGAGAGACAGTTTTTCAGGGTACATCATTCTGGGTTGGAGGTTATTTTCTTTCAGGGCTTGGCATATTTCACTCCAAGCTCTTCATGATTTGATGGTTTACACTGAGAAGTCCGCTGTGATTTTAATGAGTTTTCCTTTATAGGTAATCTGTTTCTTTTCTCTGACCACTTTTAATATTCTGTTCTTGTGATGGATCTCTGGGATCCTGATTATTATATGTCTGGGTGTAGATCTGTTTTGGTTGTAGCTGGCTAGAGTTCTGTATGCCTCATTTATCTGAACTTCACTTCCATTACCTATGTTTGGGAAGTTTTCCTTAATTATTTCTATGAATAGACTTTTTATTTCATTTGTATTTGTTGCTGCATCTTCTTTTACATATTTTTTTCTTAGGTTATAAATCCTCTTGTCATCTTCTAACCTTTGTATCGTTGCTTCCTGGTTCCTTGTTATTTTTAAGAGATCCTTCCTTTCGCGATCATATGTTCCAAATCTATCTTCAAGTTTTGAAAGTTTGTCTTTAGTTTCTGTTAAAAGGTTTTGCCAGGTTTCAATGGAGTTTTTAATTTGCTGATATTCTCTTTGGATCTGTTTCATATATTCTAGGTTTTGTTTATATTCTTCATCAAAAGCTTCTCTCCTTTCTCTGGGTTCCTCTGTTCTTTCATTTGTGTCTACTTGAGGATTACCCAGGACTTCTTTTATTAATCTTCTTATATCTTGCTTCACCTGAGTTAGAATTTCAGATTTAAATTCGTCAATGAGGTCATGGAGGTATTTCTTTATTTCCAATGAGGCTGTCTCTGACATTACAGGTTTGTTGCTCTCAACCTCCTCTGCATTTACCTCTGTTGAACTCACTTTCCCTGGTTCCGCAGCTGGGGATCTTTTGCTCTTTCTCTGTCTTGTCATGTTTTTGGCCCCCTTCAGACCTGTGGGTGGTGGAGGTCTCTGGGCCTTTCCTATTGCTTACAGTTTTTTCTGCAGCGCACTTGCTAGGGAAGTGCAGCCCCTTAGTCCACTACGAATCTGTGAGGTGCACGCTGAGAGCCAGCCCCTCCCCCTACGTCAGTCAACCAGTTTATGCTTCAGCAAGTTTGTGTGTTCCCTGGGGATGCCAATGGCTCACAGCAGCCTTGACCCTGGCTATTGGCTTTCAACCAGGGGTGTGGCCTTGCCCAAGCAGATCCCACCAATCTGCTTTGGACCAGGGGGCATGGACTGATATCACCTCAGGTTTTGATTCAAGCAGGCCCTGCCCAACTCCAAAATATCACCGAGCCAGTCCTCTCAATTTGGGGAATACAGTTCCCATCACTCACCAAAGTTCGTGCAGCTCGAATGGCTGTTTCCAATCCCTGTCTCACCTTCTCCCCCAGCCTAGAGTCTGAAGCTCACCAACCCCCACTCTCATCAGGGCCCCGATCTCAACTTGATCGTGAGTGGACTCTAAGACATGCCGGTACAGCGACCAGGGCTTGCCCAGCTCCAGCCCTCTGTCCATGCTTCTTCTTTTTTCCTTTTTTTTTTCTTTTTCTTTTTCTTCAGTTTCTTCTTGGGTCATGAGAATTCCTCTCTTTTTTTCTGGCTTTCTCCATGTTGTCAGATTCCAGCATCTGAGTTTTTTTTTTTTTTTTTTTTTTTTCTTCCAGAGAGGCTCTCTTATTGTGCCACCACTCAGTCGGCTAACTTGCAATCCAAATTCTGAAACTTTTCAATAATATGAGATCCCAGTTGTTGACACTTTGAAGTGTTTCCCGTGCAGCTTGCATTTTGTTCATGAATTATCTGCCTACCCCTATGTCTCCAAGACTTCTACCAGCCTTGTCTTCCAGTAGAGTTAGTGTTTCTGTTTTAATATTTAGGTCTTTGATCCATTTAGACTTTAGTTTTGTGTGTGGTGATAAGCATGGATCTAGTTTCAGTTTTGGTCATGTGGAGAGCCAATTTTTCCAACACCATTTATTAAAGAGGCTATTCTTCTTCCAGTGAACATGTTTAGCCCCTTTGTCAAATATCAGGTGGCTTAGTATCTTTGTAGTAGTGCTTGCATCTTCTAATCTGTTCCATTGATCCTCAGGTCTATTTCTTTGCCAGTACCATGATGATTTTATCACTGTGGCTTTGTAGTACAGTTTCAAGTCAGGAACTGAGATGCCTCCTACCTTGCCTTTGTTGCCCAGAATTGCCTTTGCTATTCTAGGTTTCTTTTATTTCCAAATGAATTTTAGGAGTGTTTTCTCTAGATCTGTGAGGTATGTCAATGGTATTTTGATTGGAATTGCATTAAATCTCTATTATAGTTTTGGAAGTATGGCCATTTTCACAATGTTGGTTCTTCCTAGCCAAGAGCAAGGAATATCCTTTCATTTTCTAATATCCTCTTCAATCTCCCTTTTCACTGTAGTATAATTTTCAGCATATAGGTCTTTTACATTTTTAGTTAGGTTGATTCCTAAGTATTTTATTTTTTTTAGATGTTATTATAAAGGGCGATATTTCCATAATTTCTCTCTCAATGAGTTGTTTGTTTGTGTACAGGAATGCTATTGATTTTTGTGCATTAACTTTGTATCCAGCTACACTTCTGAACTTATTTATTACCTCTAGTATTCTTTTAATGGAGTTTTTTGGGTCTTCTATATAGAGTATCATGCCATCTGCAAATAGTGATAATTTAACTTATTTCTTTCCTATCTTTATTCCTTCTATTTCTCTCTCTTGTCTTATTGCCCTGGCTAGTGTTTCCAGAACTATATTGAAAAGGAGTGGTGATAGTGGACATCCTTGTCTTTTTCCTGATTGTAAAGTGAGAGCTTTCGGTTTTTGTCCATTTAGTATAATGTTGAATGTTGGTTTCTCATTGATGGCCTTTAAAAGCCTGAGGTAGACACCGTGGATTCCAAGTTTCTGAAGGGTTTTTACCATGAACATTTGTTGGACTTTATGAAAAGCTTTTTCTGCATCTATTAAGATGACCATATGGTTTTTGTTGTGGCTCTGTTGATGTGGTATATTACATTTATTGATTTGTGTATTTTAAACCATTCCCGCATTCCTGGAATGAACCCAATTTGGTCATGATCTATAATCTTCTAGATGATTTGCTGCATGCTATTTGCCAATACTTTGTTGAGAATCTTTTCATCAATGTTCATTAGTGAGATTAGCCTATGTATCTCCTTTTTGGTTGGGTTTTTTCTCTGGTTTTGGTATCAGAGTAATACTTGCTTCCAGGAATGATTTGGGAGCATTGCTTTCTTCTCAGTTTCATTGAAGAGTTTAAGGAGTATTGGCATCAAATCTTCTCTAAATTTCTTGTAGAATTCAGCTGTGCTTCCAACAGGACCTGGACTCTTCTTTGTTGGTAAGTTTTTAATTATGTTTTCAATTTCAATAGCTGATACTGAGTTGTTCAAAATTGCTATATCTTCTTGGTAGAGCTTTGGTACTTCATATGTTTCTCAAAATCTTTCAATTTCCTCTGTGTTTTCTACTCTATGTGAGTAGAGATTTTCAAAGTAGGTATTCATGATCTTTTGAATTTCCATGGGATCTGTAGTAACTTCCCCCTTTTCATTCTTATTGCATGAATTTGGGTTTTTTCTTTCTTTTTCTTGATAAGGTTAGCTAGGGGTTTGTCAATTTTGTTTATTCTCTCAAAAAAACCAGCTTTTTGATTCATTAATTCTTTGTATTGTTTTTTTTTAGTTTCAATTGCACTGATTTCTGCTCTAATCTTTATAATTTCCTCTCTGCTATGAGCTTTGGGTTTAGCTTGCTCTTCTTTTTCTAGAAGCTTGAGATGGAGCATTAGGTTTTTTATTTGTGCTCATTTTGTTTTCTTGATATGACAGTTTATTTCTATATAGTTCCCTCTTAAGCCTGCTTTAATTGCATCCCACAGATTATAGTATATTAATTCTGTATTTTCATTGAATTATAGGCATTGCTTTATTTTTTCTTTAATTTCCTCTGCAGCCCACTGGTTGTTCGAAAGGTTGTTATTTAATTTCCATGTATTTATGCAGATTTTGCAATTTCTTTTGCCATTCATTTCCAATTTCAGTGCGCTATGGTCAGATATTATGCATGGGATAATCTCAATACCTTTACTTTTACTTAAGAATATTTTATGGGATAATATATGGTCTATTTTGGAGAATGTCCCATGTGCAGCTGAGAAGAATGTGTATTCTGATGTGGTTGGGTGGAACACTCTGTAAACATCTACTAAGTCCAATTGCTCACAGGTATGATGCACTTCATCTATTTCTTTGCTGACTTTTTGTCTAGTTGATCTATCTCTTTGTGACAATGGGCTGTTAAAATCTCCTGTTATAATTGTGTTCTTGTGTATTTGGTTTTTCATGTCCATTAGTATCTGTCTTATACAGTTGGGTGCTCCTGTATTTGGTGCATATATATTTATAATTGTTACTTTTTCCTCTTGAATTTTTCCACTAACAAGTATGTAGTGATCTTTTTTATCTCTTTTAATCATTTTAGGTTTGAAGTTCACATTGTCTGCAAATAGAATAGTTACCCCTGCTTTTTTTTGGGTTCCTGTTGCATGGAGTACTGTTTTCCATCCTTTGACTTTTAATCTATGAGTTTCCCTTTGGGTCACATGTGTTCATTGTATACAGCATATTGTAGGATCATGTTTCTTGATCCATTCTGGCAATCTATTTCTTTTTATAGGTGAATTGAGGCTGTTTACATTTATGGATATCACTGATATGCTTGACTTTGCCATGTTATATTCCAGTTGTTTGCTTTCTGCTTTCCCCCTTGTTTAATTGATTGCCCTACCTGGTGGTTTCTTTCTGTTCTTGTTCTGGGGATTGTAGTCATTTTTATCTCTATCTATATAGTTCTCTCCTAAGGCTGCTCTAATTGCATCCCACAGATTACAGTATGTTGATTCTATGAGTTGTTCTGCTTCTATGTTGATTTTGTCTAGTATGTCTTTCAATACTCTTTCTAGGGTTGGTTTGGTGGATGTAAATTTCTTCAGTTGTTCTTTGTTATGGAAGTATCTTGTTTCTCCATTAAATTTGAATGGAAGTTTTGCTGGGTACATCAGTCTGGGTTGAAAGTTGTTTCCTTTCAGGGCTTGAAATACCTCTCTCCAAGCTCTTCTTGACTTGAGGGTTTGTGCTGAAAAGTCTGTTGTGATTCTAATGGGCTTTCCTTGGTAGGTGAGTTGTGTCTTTTCTGTAACAGCTTTTAGTATTCTGTTTTTATGCTGCATGTCTGAGGTCTTAGGCCCCATCTCTGTGTGTCTGGGTGTGGATTTATGTTGACTGTGACTGTTTGGTGTGCTATATGCCTCATTTATCTGCATATCAGCTTTTTTTTCCATGTTTGGGAAATTATCTTCTATTACTTCTGTGAATATTTTGGCTATGTCATTTGCATTGACTCCTGCCTCTTCACTGATGCCTATTAATCTTATATTTTTTTCTCTTGGTATCATCTTGAAGCTGTTGGATTGTCACCTCATTCTGGTTTGTTATTTTTAAAAGTCCTATCTTTTTGTGATCACTAATTGTGATCCTGTCATCAAGGTCCAAAATCCTATCCTCAGCTTCATTTAAATGGTTTTACATGCTGTGAATAGAATTTTTTTGTTTCTTGGATGTCTCTTTGAGTTTGTTTCATGAATTTTACATGTTTTCTATATTGTTCATTCAAAGTTTCAATCGGTTTCCCATAAGCCTGTAATTTTTTCTCTATTTCTTCTTTAGGTGCACTCAGCAACTCCTTTACTAAGGTTGTTATTTCTGTCTTTACATGGGAGACTACTTCTAATTGGATTTCCTCTATAGCCTCATGGAGTTATTTTTTTTACTTCACTCCACTATCTTTTCAGAGCTTCCCATTGTGTTACTTTTAGGGTCCTCTATTTTAATGTCTTCTGTACTTGCTTCTGGTGGACTAGATGTTTGAGACTGCATTTTGCTTTTTTCTTTTAAAATTTTCACTCTGCCTGGTGTTTTCTGTGTGTAGGAGGGGATCACACACACTCTTTTCAGGCTCACCAAGTTCTTACAGTTAGTTGGAGGGGGCTTTACCACTAGCCTTATTTACCCACTGTACACTTCTATTTTAGGGGCATACTCACCACACTGACACAGTTAATCCACTCTAGTCCAAGGTTTGCTGCCTGGGAGCAAAGTTTCAACTTTTTTCCATGTTCTGGGATTCTGCCAGAGTGCACAGTCAGGGCCCGAGGCTGGATTCTGGGTCATGCTCGCTGCTTGGAGTTCACTGGGCATGGCCCAGTTAGGTCCCCATCCTTGTGTGCACCTTGGTATGGTCTCTGATGCAGGGCATGGTCTTACTGCTTGGGAGCAGGCTCAAAGTCCCTTTCCGTGAACTGGGATTTCATCAGAGCACACGGTTAGGGCCCAAGGCTGGCTTAGTTACTTTTTACACTGAGATACAATGTCTAGCACCACACTGACTGGAGCCTGCTGAAGTCTTCTGTTTGTGTGAAGGGTTCCTGAGTCTCTGATCCAGCTAGCAAAATAATCCACTGTAGTCCAAGGTTCTGATGTTTCTGGTGCAAGGGTATGCCCAGAAGAAGCAGTCCGGGGCAGTTTTAGGCCTGGGTGGGCTTCTGTGATGTTCCTGGTGGAAGGGCGTGCCCAAAAGAACAACTCATACTATTTTGAGCCATTAATGCTTGTAGTAATTTTTTAACAGTAATAAAAAAAAAAACACCAAAAATAACTTGGTTTGATCCATGCAGAATAAATTTAACTAACCAT
Organism: Hydrochoerus hydrochaeris; assembly: GCA_004027455.1. Classification (NCBI taxonomy): domain Eukaryota; kingdom Metazoa; phylum Chordata; class Mammalia; order Rodentia; family Hydrochaeridae; genus Hydrochoerus; species Hydrochoerus hydrochaeris. The sequence goes on along the minus strand of PVLA01000835.1, from coordinate 113,258 downwards.
AGGCATTCTTTTCATTTAATGAAATCTGGCTGCAAACTTATAATGGGCCACAAAACATGACGCATTCATGGCCAATGAAAAAGAATTATGTAGCCCCAAGTAATATTGCTAATTACAAAAGGAAACTGTGTTTCATAATTTTGTTTCCTTCTGTTGTTTGGGTAAGATGCTATTATCATTGGCAACGACACTACCAATTATTCCTAGATGACTTTGCAAGAAATTCGCTACGCATGTTTCACAATTGTTTTCCCTTCTCACAGGTTTCTGACCCACAGGAAATGCTCAAAATTCTTTTTCCAGATTGTAAAAACTATGCCTTGGTCCATCCACCAGCATGAAAATTTGGATTTTGTTTTCTGTGGAAGCTCGGCCTCTTCTGACAATAGTTATTCTGACGGAAAGCCTTTGGAAAAGGATCATAATAAACTAAGGTAGTGTTTGTGTCACTCTCTCCTCAATCTCAACTGACTGTCAGGTCATAAGTATCATAAGCAGACAGCATTGAATGTACTTCAGGTAATGATTCTGAACTTCAGTGGCTGTGCTCTCTAGTTCTCCTGTTGTACAAGGGTTGTATTGGTAAGAAACTGAATCATATGCACACGGGCTGCTAACAACTCTTGGGAGTGCAGAACAGAGAATCGTTTTATGCACAGTAAAATTGGCTGGGGTCTGTCTATAGCATGCTTTGCTAGAATGGAGCTAACTAATGTCTACCATTTACTTTAGTTTTCCTGTCTGTAGAAGAAATCAAGGTTTCCAATTTCAAGTCCAAATAAAATATGGGATAAGAGCAAAGGAATTATATAATATCTAATCTTTATATATGTGTTGATAATGAAATAGCACATCGCAGTTAGAACACAGCCACAACACATACGTGCAAACACATTCATATATAGATGCACAAATTTTGGATGCACACACTTCTTTTTAAAAAATCTTACAATTAATATTATTTCTTCTTTTCTAGACCAAGTTTTTCTCCTGCAGAGAAAAGATACAGCTCTCTCTGTGTAAGAAACAGTGCCTACTCTACCTCCATAGTAAGGCTTCTTAATATTATTTCAGGGAATACCCATGAGAATTTACTTTGTGGCTATAGCCTAGTTACAATGCCAGACAACATTAAGTCATTAGTGAAACTAGATTTTATTTTGTCTGTTGAGAAAGCAAGCAAGAGTCTTGGCAGGAAGTTCTTTAACACTATAAATGTTTATCATACACTTAATTACTACTTCTATAGTTAGAAGTATTGATTTGTAAGAAGCATGAAGAATTTTAATATGGCTGACTGACAACTTCAGTACAGTCACATTCATTTTCCTCAGTTGGTATCCCTTATTTTAAACAGATGCAAACATACATTTCTCCCCATAAGTGTAAATCTGAAAAAGTGACATGGCATATCAAATTCTGTATAGTTCTTGAAAAATTGCTGGAAAAGAATTTCAAGTTTGATGATCAGATCCAATTCTTCTTGTCAGCTAGAACTTTTTAAGCTCAAATAATGTTATAGTTTTAGAAAACAGCATAATGAAAAGAATATTTTCAAAATATTGATGATCAATGATCTTATACAATTGTTAGCAACCAAATGAAATGATGCAAATTTTGCCTGCTAATTACCAGCTTCCTTGGCTCATTTTCCACTTTTTACCTGCTCTTCTGTATTGGAAGAAACTACAGATTCCTTGCTTCCTTGCTTTCTGACTTCTGCCACCATTTCAGACAAAGCAAGTAGTTTTAGATAATTCTGTGATAAGTTAAGAAAAGATGTGGCTCTCTCTCTCTCTCTCTCTCTCTCTCTCTCTCTCTCTCTCTCTCTCCCTCTTTCTCTCTCTCTTTCTCTCTTTCAGATACCATGTCTGGATGTGGCTCCTTATGGGTGGAACTTATACCAGCCAGCCATTTCCTTCAAGTTCCCAGCTCTGACAGAAATCTCTACTGGTTGAAATTCTTGCTAGGCATTGCCTATTCTTGGCTTTTTTCCCTTGTTCTTCCTACCCTGTCTTTTCCTCATATTTTAGTCCTTTCTCCCTTTCCTGTATGGATTCTTAGTTCTCCTACTTAATTCCCAATTCACCATATTAAAATACTTCACTGTGGAATCCCTCTTTGTTAAAGCTTCTCTTTTTTGATTGGACCTTCACTGACTGATGGGAAAGTACTTTACCAATTGTGAGCATTCTCTCAGTGGAAAACATAAGCATTATTGTATTTTGATGATTAAATTATATATTATAAAGATGATATATTAGCACTTCTTTTTCTACCCTATGGACATGAATAATCAGAAATCATAGAACATATATGCAGAGAAAATTAAGATCATGTTTTGTATAATATTTATACACATATATACATATGTATTTCTATTAATAGACTATATTTGGAATAGTTTGGAATACATTTGGATGTCTTAATTCAGATTTATTTTATTTGTGTTATCATTGTGGAACAGTGGAAATGGTGACAATTTCCTTTTATCTGCCTGATTTAGTTCATTTCCTACCTGGCTTTTGTTAAAAAATGCATCTGTTGGGGCTGGGGATTTAGCTCAGTGGCATCAGTGCCTGCCTTGCAAGTGCGTAGTCGTGAGTTCGGTCCCTGGTACCAATAAAAAAACAAACAAACAAACAAAAAAACACATGCATCTGTCTTCAGTGAGCTACCAAAGGAAGTTATTGAGACTACATTGGACAGAAATACTCAATGGTTTATTTTGTCTATTAATAAACTTCTCACAAAGTTTGATGCCATATCTGTTTAGCTTTTGCTATGGATTTATCTAGTAAACTGAAGACTTCATAAGTTTGATAGATGCTTGTCATAGCTGTGAATATTAACAAGTTTACTTTGATTGAATGATGAAATCTGAATATTGTGATGGAAATTAAATCTTACTTGAATGATTGGTTTGAAAACAAATACTGCATCCCTTACAATTCATGCCAATAAGTCATAGATGTGAAATAAATTATCATCTCCATACTTTTGATAAAATTGTATTAAAAACATTTGATGACACAAAGCACTTTTATTTTTGTGTATCAGGTCAGACAAGCTGTCTCTGACTAGAAGAGAAATGGGTTTAATGCATAATTCTGTTATTGAATCTTTTTCTGAAAAACAGCTGAAGTAAAAGTTTCTAATGACTAACAAGTATTTATTAAATTATACATTCCATTCAACAAAATCAAAGAAAGACCTTTTTGAGTTGTTAGCTGATTGATCATTAAATATAACAAAAGACTACAATGTAATTTTTGACATGTCACCTTGTAAAATGTTCAAAGAATTGAGAGTTGTTAACATGACAAAAATTCTTCTAGTCATGTTTTATTTATAGGGAAAATTTTTCTCAGTACGTGTATTTATTTTATTTAAGTCTTTTTCCTTAATTTTGAGACCAGAGTCTCCCTTAGCTGCCTTGTGAAGTTGGAATTTTCCTGCTTAGTCTCAGTGCTATGATTTCAGCACTGAGTCCTGTGTCAGCATATACATTTTTAAAGCAAACAAGAAATAGGAATAAGATTAATAATGATTCCAGTACTATTTTACCAATGAGTTGTATTTTTATGGTATGCATACTAATTGAAAAGGGTAATCAAACTTATAACATTTAGTAATTGTTTCTAATTGTTTTTATATGTCATAAGTAACACCATATGGTGTGATTTAGTGAGTCAAATTCATAACTGTTAGAGTTAAGAGAAATATAATAGAAATGAAAATGTGGATTCATATTTTGTGACAGAGAAGATAAACATAAAATAGGCTATATTAATTTACTACTTCCTATGGTAATCAAAATGAAAATAAGAATTCAAGGAGCGGAAAAACTAATAAAAAATTTCTGAATCAGAGGAAGGCTTGTTTATGCAACTTTTAAAATAGATTTGTTTGGTATTAGATTGCCATGGTATTTAGATTTTTTGAATACTTTCTACAAAATGACCCAGCTGTTTCATTTAATGCATACTAATTCTTACACTATACCAGAAATTGTATTCTATGCAATCAATTAAACATGATGAAAAGTCTCTTAGTAAGTCTGTAAGAAAAAGAGACAGAGACAGAGAGATAGAGGAAGAGAGAGAGAAATAAAAGCCTACCCACATTATTCTCTGCCTTCTCTGAATGGTGATTATGTTTCTGTTTATGTGCATTGACCCAAGCACATTCATGAATCCCATCTTGTATTAATAAATTGTTTCTCTCTTCATCAGTTTTATCTCCATCTGCATCACCTACATGTGTCCAGCACTAGGATGGGATCAGAGAATGACAATGTGTCCTCAATATACTTTTAATAGATGAGTCATCTGAACAACAAATAATAAGCTCACACACAGAAATATCTTCTAATTTCTTCTTATCCTTCTTTCCTTCAGAGAGTGTCTTATTCTCAGCCATATCCCCCCTTTTTGCTGTCTACTCGAATTTACATAACCCTCCTATCCCCTTTTACAATCCCTTAATCCCTCCTTTTTCAAAGCATGTGAATTTAAGTTTAGTATTGGATGACTACCAAGTGAATCATTTGGACTGTGCGAAATAACCCCAGATCAATTTCTTTTATTTCTTCACTACACGGTTTCAGGCCTGTTCTACTCGTTCCTTTATGAGGGTATTATTCTGGCACATATCCCAATTGATGGAGGATCTCCAGAAAAGAGTGTTAAATTAAAAATATCAGTTACTGGCTTACCTCTTAATGAAGCAGCTGGCTTAAGAAGCTTTAGATCTAAATTATCTGCCCCAGCACTATTATTCAGTCTTAAGTGAGGCAGTGCACCAATTTTTCTATAAGTAATTGGCTGAAAGTAGATGTCGGAGGTGCCTACATTAACAGACTGACTAGAGACATTATTGGTACTGGAAGGGGTAGTTCTTTTAGCCAAAGTCATATTCAGTACTCTGAATATTGGTAGGATTGAAATTTATACAATGAGTATTAAATTAATTTACAGTGAGCTCATATTAATAAGAGTCAGTAGCCAAACTGATTCAATAGATGCCCTCATTATGATCTACTGTATCAAAAAGATTTGCATTATGTCACAAGATTTTCATGTGCTGATTTACCATACTCCCTCCATGAATTCTGTCACCCCACATCTCTCTCTCTCTCTCTCTCTCTCTCTCTCTCTCTCTCTCTCTCTCACTACAGGTATTTATTTTATACATGAAATCTTCTGTGGGTCAATATAATATTATTATTTTCTTATGACTTACAGAATGGCTTTGGTTTAAATGCTTGTGCCTTATAAATTTATATTGAATTTGATTGCCATTCTAACAGTTTTGAGATGAGATGTTTAAAAGGTGATGAATATTCAGAGTTTTGACTTTTTCGTGGTCTTGTCTTTCCTTTAACTCTCTCTTGCTCTTCTGCTTTGTACCACAGGATAATGTAGTGCAAAGGTTTTTGCAAGATGCAGGTCCCTCAAACTTGGACTTCCCTCCCGCCAAAATAGAAAGAAACAAATGTGTAATTTTTATAAATTACCCAGAATCAAGTATTAATATTAGTTCAGCTGAAGTGGACAGAAACTGAGAATCTGTCATGGAGTTGCTACTGCTGGCCCTCTCTGACTTTTAAGAACTGATTCTTTACTTGTTATTGAAGTATTTGGTATAATCTGGACTCCCCAAAACACACTCCCTGAAGTTTATAGGGAAATCCTATACTTAGATTTTTAGAGTCAGATACAGACATGAATGGGATCCTAGTGTATATCACAGAGCTGTAATCTGGTCAGGTGATGGCTTATTCTGGAAGACTTGTAGTGGTAAATACTACACAGATGGAGGTACTTGGAGGCATCTGCTTTACTTGCATTCACAAAAGCTTTGTTTCCATTTTTTCCCATATATATATCCCTTTTTCCTTCACTGTCTTCCCCCTCCTGCCAGGAAAGACAGATCTTTAATGAAAGATGAAAGGAGACAAAAAGAAAGCACTGTTTAACCATTTACAATCTCTACTGACTTTTCTGTCATTCTTTTAATAATGACATAAAATCTATTGGGCATTTATAATTTTTCACACCATTACAAATTCTTTATAATTATTATTTTACAAAATCCTCTTAGTCATTGTATCCGCCCAATGAAGAAAGTGAGTTAATTCAACCAATTTTTCAGGAAGGAAACAGATACAGTGAGGTAAATACTTTGTCCAATATCAGAAAACCATAAATGCTAGAAAAAGGATTCATAGATAGGCAATTCAAAACCTGAGCCTGCGGGGTTTTTTTATTTGATTTTAAAAAGCAAAACAAAAATAAAAGGATAGAAATGATACAGAATTTCAAAAAATAGTACTAGGAAATTAACACTAATATATTGCATATCATTATCTTAAAAGTGGTTGCTCAGGTTACAAAATCTAGGCACAAAAAAAGTGATCATGCAATCAAACAATGACAGCACAAGCTGTTGATTTTGATGAACTAACAGAGATTAGTAAGAGAGTTAGCTATCTTGTATACACACACACAGACACACACACAAACACACATATGTGTGTACCTATTACAAACAATCTTTTCCCTTCTTCCCTTCTCCTTTTCCCTATCCCAGCTGTTCTTTTCTTTTGAGCACTTTCTTTCCCTTTCATTATCACAAAATCTATTGTATGTTTTGGATCTTATTACTCTTTCAGGTTTTTTTTTCTGCTCTGGGTAGACAATATTTACACATGTGAGTTTGATTTATTTCACTTATGAGTGTGGTCTCAAGTTGCCTCCATTTACCTATAAAAGCCTCAAGTTTATCCTTCTTTATAGCTGAGTAATACTTCATTGTAAAAAAAGTACCACATAGTTTTCATCCATTCTGCAGCTGATGGGCATTTGGGCTGTTTCCAAGATTTAGCTGCTACAAATTGTGCTTCTACAATTTTGACAAATCTTGAAGTGACTAAGTATTTCTGTCCCTATAATATTAAAGAACACTGCAGGGCCATTGTGCTCATGTAATTCATATTAACTGACTTTGGAAAAACTGCTTAAATTCTATTTTTTAAAATGAAAATCAAACTCAGGACCTTGCATTTCACAGGTAGGCGCTGTGCCACTGAGCTGTGTCCCCGGCCCAAAATTCTCACATACAAAATAAGCATTTTGACTACGTGAGGCTGCATGCCCTTGAGAACTCTAATAGCACTCTCTGAACCTACGGATTTCAATGTGTTGAATCAACTGTACAAGACCCAGAGCTGCTGCCTGATAAGAAATATTTGGTTTCATTTAAGAAAATTAAACCCAGAATCAAGATATCTGTTTTACATACAGAATCTGTCATGAGGCCTGAAATTTATCTAGTTGAGTCGCTCTTTCTCATCAAGTATTTTCTATCAGAAAGACTCAAGCTAATTAGCAACAACTTCCAAATTATTATCAACTGACATTTATGGAGATGGTGATGAGAACAATTAAAGAAAGCTTCGAATTTGGAATATCATGGTAGGTGGTTTAATTAGCCACAGAGCTGGTCACCTGGAAACCAGATCGATGAATTTTCAAAAGGGTGGTAGCTGCCTTCACGACTTTGTCTAGAGGTGGGTTTCAACTCTAGTGCTGTGCTTCTCCCCTGCTTCCTGTCTCTCCACCCAGTGGATCAGAGAACACAAGCCAGTGTGTGGTTAATGGAAGCTGGCTTTCACCATGTTTGAGAAGGAAGCAAAATGAAAAAGAAATAAAAGTAAAAAGAAGTATACCAAAGACAAAGTCCTTGTGTGAAGATAAATGACCATGACCTATTAGAAGTGAAAAGATTGCTGACATGACAATCTATGGCCATAAATTGTAAAAACAGAGACATATCTGTTACTTTCATAAGAGAGGTTTGTAAAATACAGCATCGGTGTAATGAAACAGAATTACAGGAGCCATTTATTAAAAGCTGGAACAAATTCAGCTGGAATCAGTGTCCTCTCCCCTCTCCTACTTTGTTCAGGTCCATAAAGTGTCAGGGCTTTCCCTAAGGTAAAGTCATTGTCAACACCTTTGTTTACCTCAGTCAGCTTAGTACCCTGCTGCTACAGATATTAATGATCTTGTGGACTTATTTAATGTAAGTGTGGTTTAATGTGCATTATTACATTATTCATCAGTTGTATGTTGCTCTTAGCAACTGGCATAAAGTTATCTGTATGCCACTGCTAATTTTATATCTGTTTTTGTTGGGTCAGCCTTGGTAATTTTCATATTACTTCTGGATTATAACTCAGCAGTGTTGTAAGAGGCACCTTATAACTGTGACCATATACACCATATATATATATATATATATATTGCAGTAGAACAATGACACCCAAGGTATGCAGGACTGTAACAAAGATCTCTGGTCTCCTTTTCTGCTGTTCTTTAAGTATTCTCTTGGAAATACAACCTAGTATAGATACACAGTGCAAGTCTATTGCACGTATTTCCCACATTTGCAGAAATACATGAATGAATGCTGATTTTTTAAAATTCAGCTGTGGTTCTCCTGTGGGTTTCAAGGCAGATTTAGAGAATGTGTCTGAAATAGTATGGAAGGTCATATGGCCTTTTTGTGTGAGCTTTAAAAATACATCAGTTAAAGAGCTTGGAGACCTAACTAGCAAAGGGAAACTTTTATTATTTTTAAAAAATGTTAAGTCCTCTAATCTAAGTTTGAAATCTGCACTTTATTGGTAATGTTTACAACAAAGAGTAACTTTAATGTGAGTCCTATGATGATGCAGAGATCATGTTCAAAAACAGTAATTGTTTGTTTGAGTAGGTTTGGAGCTAAATGAGTATCTAGGAAGAAACTTGAAATGTATAGGAGAGCAAATAAAGTCTATTCCACATGTAATTTTTTAACCTTTCCAGGTAGCTTCCTCCATCTGTAAAAGGAAGTTAGATGACTGAGCTTTAGGTCTTGATTAAATGACATATGCCTTTTATCATACACTTGCCCTGGATAGAATACTTGGTGGTACATTTTATCAAAAGGATTTGGTTTGGGAATAAACCCCTGTGAATTGCTAATGATAATGAGAGTCACTATTAGAAGATTGAAATAATGGTTTACACTTTTACAATTAATTCAGGCTTGATAATTCACCGTATGACTGTAACCACTTCTAAGGGTTCCCCTTATTTTTTCTAAATGACACTGAATGAAGACTGAATTAGCTTTTTTTACTGGGCATACTGACTTCAGGTTAAATGGAAGGAGCTCTGGTGAAACCCCTGGCACATATGTACTGAATACTTTATTCATAGGGGCAATTAGACATCTTTGTACATTACCTATTGGCCCATTAGTATACTTTAGAAGCATGCAGTAGGCATATGTGTAATTAAACAATTTGTCTTTTAGTTTAGCCAGTTTACCAACATACATTTAATATATAATTTTGGCCTAACAGGTAACACAAAACTCTCCTTAAAGAATTTATATCCTTTGGCTTCCATTTTCTTGCTTTGACTCCTATAGCAAAACCTAAACACATATTTCAGTTGCTTTATGAATTCTGTTTTGCATGGTTCTGCATAGATTTGCATATTAAATTAAAGGAGTTTTAATTCTAAAGTTTGGAATATAGAATTCAATTAATAAATTCCGGCAAATTATTCCAATTATATTCAAAACCAGTACTCAAAGCTGACATCTGAGGCTCAACCTGAGTATCTTCTTAACTTTTGTCTCTTACCATTTTAGCCCTAGCTAAAAATCCAGAAATAATGTAAAGAAAAATTCTATGCCCTGATCTAACACAGAATCATAAAACCCCTTTGTGTAAATAATTCCAGAGATAATCTGCCCAAATCTTTCCAGTGATCTATAAGGCCCCATGTGGTCTTTCCCCAGATATTACTTCCTTGATCTCAGCTAGGGAACAAATTGTATCTTTCTAAAAGTCATACAATGAAGACTTAATGTGACTGTATTTGGAGATAGATCTTTTTAGAGGTAATTAAGGTTAAATGGGGCAATAAAAATGATTTGTTAATCCTATTAAGGACAAGGTCATGGCTGTGGCAGTGTTTGTCACCTGATATGGAGTTTGTGAAAGGAAGCAAAATTTTGTCTAATGATCTGTTTGAGAACCAAATTGTGTATTGAGATATAAGTGTTCATCAGCATTGTACCTCCCTCAGTTAAGAGTTAAGGTCATTAAGTGGGTACCACTATGTTTATGAATTTATCCTCAAAAAATATATCTAAAGCATGATTTAGAGCCATGCTTGGAATTGGGGAAAGGAGATGAGAAAACCAGGCTGCTTGTATTCTCAAACAATGTAGAGCTTTCAGGCATCATAAGGAAAATATCACCTGGTGTTTTAAAAGTACAAATTATAGAAGATATTTTAATCAAACCATTTTACCTAAAATACTGAACAGCAGTGCTCAAATTGCAAACAGGGAAGAAAGAAGAGCCCTCACTGTATGAACCAGCAAATCATTGATAACTTTTCAATCTACAGCTTGAATGCATGTGAGACATGAATGAGTTGATTGATTTCTGGCTTCTGTAAATGAAAACACAAACATATTTGGCTTCAGGGAAGCTGGACTTTAGATCATGATCTCTACACTGTGGTATGTCCAATTTTGTCCAATCTTTCAGAAACTCACTGTTTGAGCTATGTACTTGAAGTCATATAGAGAATAGGGATTTTTTTTTAACAATTATTTGAGTTGTTACTGTTGGTAGGACCTTTACATTTCAGACATCATTTGTAGGGGGCTGTAGATTAATACATGAAAATCTCACATTTTCTATAGAAATCATAATTGTATTACTTGGTATACTTACCTTTTTTTTTCCTCTATCATCTCCTAGAACTCTCATTAACAGAACTTCTGTGTCCACATCTGAGATCCGTACATCGTATGAAGGTTACTGCTTCATCTAAGGAAGAGTCATAGCAATGACACTGGTCATCTTTTTTGTGTTAGCAGCAGTGACTAAAAATACTTTATGCCCTTTGTAGCAACTTAAGTTTGCAACTTATTAAGAATTTCTCAGAAGGTCTTTACTGTCTTAAGGCATTTTACTATTGAAATTGTACTTCCCATATGATTTAAGAAATCATTTGTGGGTTCACAATGAATTTATATTTCTGTAAAATTCTAAAAAATTACAGTTTAATCATTTCAAAACTGACATTTACAAAATTCCCTGTATGTCATATTCTGCTATGAACTAATACCAAAAATATAGAAAAAAAACTTGAAAACAAGATAAAGTATCTCCGGTTTGGAAGAAATTATGCTACTCATTGAATCTGACCTCATCTCTGCATGATCTCTGCCCAAGAGTCGTCTCTGAGAGACCTTGTTACTCCAACAAATTTGTAAAACTAGTCTTTTGTTTGGGCCAGAAAGTTCTTCCTTGTATTACTCCAGAAATTAACAGATTGGGGTGACCCAAGACTGATTCACTGAAGGGGATAACTCCTTTTGTGTTGGGGTTCTGCAAGCAAAGGGAAAATAAAGGGTCACACATGCTAATCAGCAAAATGGCTGCCACCTGGTCAGCGTAAACAAGTAGTTTTTATTGAGATAAAGAACAAAGATACTCAAACTGCACATGGTTAGATTATATAACTTGTTTGCTCCTGTCCTTACAGGACCTCATGTTTTTACCTTGGGGTGGGGGCAATGTTTCAAGGCCTGTACTTTTTCCCATAACATTGTCAACTGGATGTGTCCGGGACAACATGGAGTCAGTGTTGCCTCTTTACACTTTAGGACTTGCAAATCCCTTGCATATCTGAAGTATATTTGAATAAATTAAAGGACAATTTTTTTTTACCCTAAACTCTTTCTCTAGTCTAAATATATTTAGGACTTTTTACTTTAACTTTGTAAAATGGAACCCTTCCCAGTCATAGGACACTCAATAGCCAAATCACCACCCTTTGAATAAGGTATCTTAGCATTTGTGGGTTTCTCTTAAAATAGGATGCATGAAACACTAGCATTTTCCTTATTTAACTTCTTGCCTTCTTCATGAGCCTACTTCTGATTTATGTGGGCCTCCTCTGAACCTTCCAGTTCCTGTTTCCCTTTCAAATAATTTCCTCTTTTTTATTAAGTAATTCCTTCTCTTCTCTGATGAGATAGGAATAGAATGGAATTTTTAAAATCCTTTTATCTATTCAAGATGTTTAACCAGTTTAAATTTAAAACATAAGTTGCCTCACTAATCAACTTTTCAGTCACCAGAACTCCTCTCTCTGTGTGACATCAAGTTAAAAGATGAGCTATAAAATTTTTAATCTCCTTGGTAGCTCCTATTTAGTGTTGCTTCCACAGTAATATATTATATGTGAACAAGGAGCTAGATTCTGAAGAGCTAGGTTCTTTCTACATTCACATCTCCCAGTAATCTAATAGTTCTTTTTATTCCCATGCTGAATGGCTTAAGCAATCCAATGGCAAATGCCAGTGAATTACCAGCTTTGGTCAATTTTTTTTTTTTAAAGAAAATGTGATATTTACACAAAATGGAGTTCTATTGTACCATAAAGAAAGATAAACTTGAGTCATTTGTAGGAAAATAGATATACCTTGAGACCACAGTGTTAAATAAATTGAATACACAAGCTTAAATATCACATGATTTCTCTTATTTGAGAAACCCAAATTGTAAATAAAGAGTGAAATGAAAGATAGATAATAGAAAGAAGAGAGACAGATCTTTCTCAAGCAGAGAGGGGATGAAGAGATGGAGGGGAAGGGGAAGAGAAAGGGGATAAAAAATCAGGAAGTGTTATTTACATGCACTGACTCTGCACGAGGGATACAAAAATATTGTGCCGCTAACATGTTCTAATAAAATTAAGTAAAATACATTAACAAGTTTTCTCTCTCTAGAACATCTTCCTCCACGCTTATGGCTCTTCCTGGAATGCATCGCTTGGGACTGTTCTCTTGGATAACACTTTCTTCTGAGGGCTGCAATGCTCAACACAAGCTGCAAGAAGTCTTTTACAAGAAATCTCTGAAAACACTGAGCCTCAAAACCCAAAAAAGCTTGATGGGCATTTTCGTGTGCATAGATCTACCATGGAACAATGTGATAATGCTGTAGGGTGGTTTCTGAGTGCTTAGCTTTAATCTAGACTAGATATTTAGCCTTTGGAATTAATAAAACTTTTCTATGGAATTTAATATCCATGCAATGGCAGATTATACATCTTCAATTACTATGAAGTAATGAAAGTAATGAATGAATGAATGACATACTGTGCTTTGTGGTGAAAGGTACCATGCATATGACAGTGTATAAAATATATGGAATGCAATGTAAAGAACAGTGATGCAATGAATTCCTGTGTAGCCACCACATCACACAAAACAATAAACATAGATAATAACATGGAGCTCCTCGATCTAATTCCTCTCTGCCTAGCAATTACTTTGCTTTCTGAATGTAAGTTTAACCATTCTTCTATTTTGCCTTTAGTTTCATCATGTATATTAAACACTAAATAATATACATTTTAGTATTGTCTGAGTTAAAATGCATATAAATAGCAAAACAACATTATGTATAATCTATGGCTTTTTTTTTTTTTTTTTGGTACTGGGGATCAAACTGGTGACCTCACGCTTGCCAGGCAGCACTTACGCTACTGAGCTAAATCCCCAGCCTTAATCCGTGGCTTTTTTGCTTGAGAATTTTTTATATTTTATATATAATGATGTATCCCGCTTAAATTAAAATATATATTAGCACATCAGTATTTTATTTTACACTATTACAAATGCACATATCTATTTTACTTAGGATGAATAGTTTTAGTGTACAAAACAATGCTAATATGAACATAAGAGACAAAATTGCAAGCCCTATTCTACAGGGCACACAATAGTGTATATGCTGATAAAAAGAATATGCAAATGTTCAATTTTAGTAAATGACAGCCAACACTGTCCAAAAGGTCATATCATTTACACACCTTCACAGACGAGGTGAAGATTCCACTTAATACAAATTCTACTCAATAGCACTCTCCAATGTTTAATTTTTTTCCTTTATTTTACATGTGAAAAGATACAATGGTTTTGAGTTTTTCCGAATATTAATTGTATCAAATAATTTTTTTTCATGTGACTAAGAATAGGCTGCTCATCCCATTCTATGAAATGCTTGTTGATTTTTTTGTGCAATTTTCCAATGATTATTTATCTTTTACTCAGTAACTTATTGGTATTAATAGTGTATATACCATAAGTGTAATAAATATGTTTTCTGGTTTGTCTGTTAATAGTTTATAGCTTATTATTCACCTTTAAGTCTTTAAGTCACCTAGAATTGCTTTTGTGCATATATGAATTATGGATCTAATTTTCTTTTCTATGAGGACTCAATTGTCTCAGGATAATTATTAAAAAATAAATTAAGGAACATATTCTTATCATTGTGATCTTTAATGTCTGCATTATGGTAAATCAATTTACATATAGGCACAGCTTTGCTCTGAGTCCCTTTTCTGGCTTTTTTTGAATATTTGTTTGGTAATGTACATACATACTGCTTGTACATTGACTATAGTCAGGAGTTGTGAGGAGAACAATTAGAATCAGGACACAGAATTTATAATATTATTTTATGATGGTCACCCAGAGTTTAACACAAGAAAGTTCAGGAAATCTATCCACAACATTAAACACTCAAAATATTCAGCCAAGGGCCTGGATCCCACAGCAATATCCTGCACAAGTCCAGGTGAAAACCTAGAGCCTATGACAAAGCTTCCCACTAGTCCAACTGGAGGTCTAGAGCTCACTAGAAGGATCCACACCAGTCTGTTTTAAGAATCTGCGCTGGAAAGGCCCAAAGGTCAGCGGTGGAAGCCAGAAAGTCTATGCCAGCAGGGTGAAGGAGCTGTGCTGCTAGGTTGAGGGTTCTACACTGGAACTAAGAAGTCATGCTCAAAACAAGGAATTTTTCAGGGCTGTCCTGAAAAATACCACAGCCATCCTCAGTGACATGGAGGTCCCGAGCTCCTCTGATGATAAGAACAGTTGGGTACATGCTGGTAAGCCAGCGTGACGAGTTTGTCCTGGAGATTAAACAGCACACATCTTCCCCTCCAGAGCCAGGAAGCAGCGCTCGATGTGAGGACCAGAGCTCCCCCAAAGTGAACCACAGCCACTGTCACCAACAAGGTCCCGAGCTCCTCTGATGACAGTGGTCGAACTCACACTGGGGAAGCTAGTCATGAGGAGCTCCTCAGGAGAGCCGAGAGCTCAAACAGCACACTTAGAGAAACCCACGATGCCTAGCTCCTTCTCCACATTTCGATTTATGCTGGCAACTTTCCTCGTGAAACATCTATGCTCAGTAACATGCTGATTTAATTCAGCTGGCGTTCAGTTGACCATCAGTTTTTAATCCATAACTGTCTTAATATCTTAGCTTTACAGTAAGTCTTTTTGTCTATATTTCTTCTTTTTGTCTTCTGTCTGCCTGATTTTTCCATCTAGTTTTGAAATACCTGAGCTAGTCTTGGTTGTTTGGTCTTTCATGTAAATTTTAGATTCAACTTGTCAAATTCTCTAAAGATTTGTATTGAATTTTTGTTGGACATATTCTGAACTTAAGAAAAGTTAATCTTTTTTGTGTTATGGAGGCATCAAATACATTTTGACTTAAACAGTATTTTTAAATGTGTTTCAACCAAGTTTTATATAGTACTTTATGAAAAACAAATTGTATTTTCGGGATAGATCTTTTTTCCTAGCTATTTTTACAGTTTGACAGCATGAAAATTGAATATTTTATACTTCAAATGTTATTAACATATTATTGGAATCTGTAATAATTTATTATATCTATATATTGATCTTTGCACTTGTAACATTATTCCACTCTTATTAATTCTAGTAATGGAAACATAGCATCTTCCAGAATTTCTGCACTAGTTATCAAGTCATCTATTAATGTTTCATTGCTTATTTATATTCTACATGTGTTTTATTTGAATTAAAGAATCAATTGAAGTCTTAATCCTATTATGTATTTTATTCTTAATCCTTCTTTCTAGTTTCTTCTTGCCTTCTCATATTTTCAAACTTGACTTTATTCCTTCTTCACTTATTTATTAATCCCACCTTTATAATTTAATCACAGATCCCACATTTATAATAGGATTTCTTATTAACCACCTTAGAATTTTATTTACTGTTCTTTCCTGCACACTGCAAAAATCACAGAAACACAGATTTTCCAGAATTCCGTGGAACACAGGGCTCAAAAAGTGCCTTTAAAGTGCCTTCCACCTAGATTGCTCTGGTCTTTGAATCTTTGTGTTCCAGATAAGTGATACGGGTATGGTTACAAAATACCCATATAAATTCATATTTAGAGACCTACATATAGAATATCTAGCTGTATGTTATAAACATAAAAACATTCTATATGACTAGCGGCATGCTATATGCAATATGTATTAGCTATGTAATTAACATGAATTCTCATTTATGCAAATAAATAGATTTTACAATTCTTGTTTACATATATACATGAACATATATTTTTATCTTTAATTAGGGTCATTTTAATCAGAAGCATTCAGACTATCTGCTACCTTGTCAAATACATAAGTCTAATTTAAATTTATGAAGTCCATATGTTTATATATTATTATCTGAAATGTTAATCAATACTTAACTGGCTAAGGAGCACTGACTGATTGATCATGAAATAGGAAGAAACTAATTGAATTGCCATTACCATTGTCCATCTTGTTAAAACCAGAAAGGACAAACCATTTTTAAAGTTTGATCTTATTAAGTATTTCCATAAAACTTTGTGGTTTACATTCAAATAGCAATTATACCTGTATTTGCTACTTTGCTACACTTGCCTACCCTTTGAAACAGTTAAGTTAGCTCTCTTTCACCTTTAGAAATAAGACTTACAGTTACTAAGCACCTTGCACCAGGCCAGAGAGCAAAAGGTAAACATAGACCTGTACTCTTGGTACTTGGATTGCAGATGCCTCCTCTACAGAATACCTGTTCTTCATATACAAGAGATTTGAGATTGTTCCACCTACATCTTTATTTTTCCTTGCATAAAATATGAATTACTATGTATAGAAGCCCTCCTACCAAATTAAAAGAAAAATACATCTGCCCTCTGTTTTCATTGTGAAGTAGGTTTATAAAGCGTGAAATACTTGTAGCACAGTGCCTAATTCAAGTGCTTTAATTTCCAACCCATCAAGTTTTTAAATCACATACACAATATTGAGGCACACTTTATTTGCTCACCACAAATCTGCATCCTATGTAGCTTCAAAGAGGGCAGTTTGATCACCAGTCTATTAGATACATATGTACATCAAAAATAGACAAGAATTTCAAAAAGAAGAAAACATGTTCTTATGGTCAAGGGCAAAGGTCATTCTCTCAAAGACAATATACTGTACATGTGTTATTTATATGTCACCAGTTTAACTGCTTTCCAATGGAAAACATCTTGTTACCATAGCAACTGCCACATTGCATTCTATCTTAGAGTTTACTACTCACTGTCCTAGATGCTCAGAGAGACAATCATATCTGTAAGTCATCTCAAGATCCATCATTTTCATAAAGTTTAAAGAAAAATAATAAATATCTGTTAGTTTTTTTTCACTTTTATTGTTGTGCTTAAGAATCAACTTAGTTTTATATGGAGTGTATCTTTCCCTAAATTTTAACGCAGAACAGAATGTTGACATTTTATATTTGACTTATGTTAGAGGAAGAAACAGACAACAAAGAAGTTTAATAGAAAAAGAATTATGACCTGACAATTACGGCTGTATCACACCTATTTGTTTTTACACTGAGAAGTGCATACCCTGTCACAGTGGTGACATCTCACTGAGTCACAATGTGCCATGGAACATATGTGTTTTCATTATTCAATAAAGAATTCAGATGTGCACATTTTATCTTTTGCTCGATTTTCATTTTGTGATAATTTTCATCAAGTCCCAAGGATAACATATACTTATGTAGAAAAATAGCACATACATATTTTCTGTAAAACTTTATTTTGGTCAAATGAACCCATATTTATAACTATTCATAGAAAATGATATTAATAATAATATCTAGTATATATAAAATTCTTTCTACATGCCAGTCCATAATAGTACTTTAGCCATTACTTATTCTTAATCTCCAATTTATTTAATGACTTAAATGCTATGACTTAATTACTATGTCTTGCTAGAGAAAGTAAAACTGAGGTTCCCCAGATTAAATAATGTCTCCAAGATTTGATAGGTAACAAGTAGATGATCTGAATCTTGTACTCACATTGCTCAGGCACTAAAGCACAAATTCTTTACTTCTGGATATTGAGTTCCTTATCAGAAAGGCAATTAATGCCCTCAGAGTGGGGGAGACTTTATTTGTCTCACTTATTTAATGTTAATTTCTTATTTTAAAAGTTCTAATTTTTTAGGAAAAATTATATGAAACCACAACTGTAAAATGATAAAATTAAGTACTTCTAGCATAAATTAAATTCCAGTAAGGGTAGAGACCCATGACCCTATCCCGCATACTGCCTTGTAGTTCTGATAGACTTTCCTGTTAATTCTGTACATCAGTAATTTAATAACTACAGGAATCCCGATAATCAGTGCATGTTAAATTTTCATAACATTGTTTAGGCTGACTTGGAGTTTAAAAAATAATTTATACTATTCCTAAAGCCATACAATTTTTACAGGTAAAAATGACTTCAGGTTTCAAGTCAAAATAGTAAGATCAAAGGTTTCCTCTCATTGCTTTACCAAAGCTCACGGACCTCGAATCTGCCACGACATTTTGTTTTGGAACACAGTAAAACTGGAACTCATAATCTCTAGCATGAAATATCTGTGTGTGGATTTTGTCTTTTGGAATCTGCAACTGTTAAACTTGTTAATGTTGCTTGATTATAAATGCAAATGTAGAGAAGTCAGAAAACAAGAAATTTCAGAAATACTAGGTCAAAACTACCAGTGTAATCATATTGTGAATGTAGGTAGACTAAAATTTGGAGCTAAAACTGATGTAAAAAAGAGTCTGTATAAATAAAGTTTGGGGATTATTTGCTTACACATATAGGTGATTGATACAAATAGCTAATTATATTATTTCATTTTTAAAACTTTAGCTTCAAATAATTAGTACTTAGTTTGGGTCTTAGTTCAGAGACTGAAGTAATTGTCCAGTCCAAGTTAAAAATTAAATAAGTTACACAATAAAAAATTATTATATTTTGATTTCCTACTTAGTTTGATCTATTATACTATGTTTATCACATAAACCATTCATCATAATAATCTTGCATACTAAAGATAGATAGGCTTAGAATGTTCAGTAGACTTAAGAGTTTTACATGCAAGAGTTGGAGAGAAAGATAAGTACAAGAATTTTAATATCTCTTCCCTTTTTAGTAAGTTGCTTGAAAGCAGAAACAATTTTGGTTTCTCTTCTTTCTATTATTTCTTTTAAAAATTTTAAATTTTGAAATATAGTAAACATTTCACTTCACAAGTATCTGTCTAAGCAACTTCAAAATTTTTACGAAAATCAGTTACATAACTTTAGCATATTGAAAACCATCAAATTTATTTATTTTCAGGTTCCATTATATGACATACAGTTGCACAGACAATTTGTTTTGGTTATACTTACAAATTAGTGTGTTTTTTAAAATCTCTTTTATGCTTATAAGATAAACCAGAGTAATTACCCTAATAATATAACTACAAATGAGGTTAAATCTACTTTTTAAATCTTTCATTTGTTCCAGGAGAAATTATTCTTTGGGTATGAATTACTTAAATAAATTTCTTTATATCATTTTGCAAGTACATAATACAAAAAAATTCTTTTAAAAATAGCTGACAAATGCCTTAATAAAGTGAGGTTAACAAATATTTAAACTACAACGTCTTCAAGTGATCCAAGTTTGCAGAGTGTAAGTGTAAATGTATACCTAAAGTAAATCTTTCATTGTATACGTCTACTTTTGGAAGGTGTAGATGATACTAGAAGGAAACACACGTGCATACAATATGCTTTTATTTATTTTTGTCTGCGGGAGTCATTGAGGTGAAAGATGAATTAGTAAATGTGCATATTTTTCAGACATATCTATTTTATTAAATTATAGTAAATATGCTAAAAAAGTTTTGTAACACAATGTTACCCAAATTAAATTTTCACACATTTAATCATTCTCAGTTTGATATTGCACTAAAATATTTAAGTAAATATTTAGGGTGTAAGACCAGGTAAATAGAACAAAATGAGAAATGTGTATGTACTTTGTGAAAGTTTACTAATGGGAAGGTATACTATTTGGGAAGTTAATGTGTGTTAACTTTTCCAAGGACTATAATTAAGCAGAGGTTTCCTTTCCACCCCTTATGAAAACCTGTTAATTGTTTCTGGAAGCTACCAATTGCCTTTTATTGAGTAAAAACATTTAAAGGTAAGCAGATGGCTTAATATCATGAAGTTATTGGCTCATATAACCAGATTTTTATTACTAAGCATCAGAAGAAAACAGAAAGAGCTCTAAAAATAAATATAAATCAAAACCATGTATAGTAGATGAAGCTATTTGCCAATATTAAAGATACAGAACTAAAAGTTTTAAATGAAATGCTTCTAAGGGTAAGGTACCCAGATGACAGTGTATGTGAGTAAATCTAAACTCAGCATACAAAGAAGTATAACACCCAATTGCATTTTGTGCATGACCTTGAGAAATCTGTTGACTTCAACACAGCCCATGTTAAATGACACCGAGGATTATTTTGAGAATGGAATTCTTAGGGTAGTGCTTTCCATATTTGTTAACAGGAATGTAATCACAGTGCTATGAGCCTTTTATTAGGGTTGCAATGGTCTTCATGTAAATTTATTAAAGTTTTAATGGATAATAAATGATCGTAGAAATTACAGAATTGTTTTTAAAAAGTTAAAGTTGTATGTGCCTTGAATGCTTGTTTCCAAAATGTTAGTAAAATATACTAGCAAACATGCTTATAAATATATATATATATATATATATATATATATATATATATGATTAAGAACCGGTGGTCAATTTAACGCCACCTAAATTAAATCACCATGGTGCTGAGCATAGTTGTTCCACTTAGAAAGTTGCCAGCATAAGTAGAGATGTGGAGGAGAAGAGAGGCGTTGAGGCATTGCAGTTTCTTCTATGTTTGAGCTGTTGGTTCTCCTGGCGAAGCTCTGGTCCTCACATCAAGCCTTGCTTCCTGGCTCCGGAGTGGAAGACGTGTGCTGCTTAATCTGCAGGATGAACTCTTCACGCTGGCTTCCTGGCATGTACACCACTGTGCTTATTATCGGAGGAGCTCGGGGCCTCCCTGTCACTGAGGGTGGCTGTGGTGCTTTTCAGGGCAGCCCTGGTCTTTGTTTTGAGTGTGACTTCTCGGCTCCAGCATAGAACCCTGAACCTACCAGCGCAGCTCCTTCACCGCGCTGGCATAGACTTTCTAGCTTCTGCAGCTGAAATTTGGGCGTTTCCTACGTGGATCAGTAAAGCAGACTGGCATGAGTCCTTCTCGTGGGCTCTAGATCTCCACCTGGACTCGTGGGAGGCACTGTCATGGGTTCTAGATTTTCATCTGGACTCATGTAGGACATTGCTGTGGGATTCAGGCCCTTGGATAAATATGCTATGTCTTTAGTGTTGTGGATAGTTTTCCCACATTTTCTTGTGTTAACTCTGGGTGACCATCACGAAATAATATTATAAAGTTCATGTCCTGATTCTAATTGTTCTCCTTACAACCCCTGACCACAACATGTGTGTGTGTGTGTGTGTGTGTATACTCACATCTCAATACCAAAGTGATATATTTATATCACTTTGGTATTGAGATGGCCAATATGTTTTTCTAGGTTACATACGAGATAAAAACATACATTCTTTCCTTTGTTTATTCCTCTGTTCCCTTCCTGTTCCATCTCCTTTACAATATATAACTGGGTTATTTGAGTTGGAAGGACAAGCAGGTTGGATCACCTATGTTATATAAAATATTCTTTTTCTAAATGAATTCACATTTTTCAATGATTAAAAGCATGTTGTTCTTGCATATGTATAAGGAAGAACAAAATAGAAAGCAACAGCAAGCAAGAAAGATGTGTTTTACCTGCTAGCATATTTATTTCCTTTTGTAAATTTTAAGTTCTTCACCTCCTCTCATGCCCAGTTTTTATCAAGGAAACTGATATAGCAAACATAGTAAATGCTTTTTTTTTTTTTGCTTTTGCATGACTTTATAGTTGAGAACACTTTGATCTGTCTTCTGAAATTCTCCAATATAGTTAAATTTCCTGTCCTTACTCCAATACATTCAAACATAATTTTTACAGCATCTGAGGATAAAGATGAAAAATCTCCTTCCCTTTCTCTCTCTGTCTCTGTCATTCTCTGTCTCTCTGTCTTTCTCTATCTCTGTCTCTCTCTGTTTCTCTCTGTGTCTCATTTTGATTATTTTCCAAATGAAAAATACTTGACAACATTTCATTTCCTTTCTTGGTGAACATGGAATTGAATACAATCCTTAACCCTTGATCTTGTTCCCTTGACATCCTCCCAAATTATCTTCCAGCTAAACATCTGAGTCAGGCACATCAGTAAAGGAAACAGAATGAATGCATGGAAGAAAGCAGTCTTCCTGGTAAGGAGCAGGCATGTGAAAGGCTTTAGAACTTCCTTCCCCGCCCTTATGCTTTTTTGATGATTGGGGAACATGGGTAGTAGAAACAGATGCTATCAGCTAGGCAAGTTTTGGCTCAAGATCAAGGGAGCAAAGGCTAACAGAGTTATGCTGTTTTGCAAACTGACATACAGATTTCATTTTTCCAAAATATATCTGGATTAAAAAGGAAATTGCAAGACTTAATGGTGTTCTAAATGTCACCATTCCTTGAGTGAGGAAACATAGAGAACAGAGATTAAACAAAGCAAAACAAAATGAAGCAAAACACTAGACTATCTGTTTATAGTTGGCAGAGTTAGGGTTTTTTTTTTTTGGTGTGTCCTGCAGCTGTAGTTTAGAAGCCATTTGTGTGAATCTTAAATCTGTATGCAAAACTTTTGCATTTCCAAAAAACCTATCGAGGCTGTTGGTGCTCCTCATGATGGTGGAAGAGTTTTTGAAAAATCAGAAGGAATAAAATCCATGGTTCTTTCTGCAACCTGTCTTTGATGATTTCAGTGTCCTTAAATAAATAACTTCTGACTTGTCAGTCTCATTTTCCCCATGCACGAGAGAAATACAGTATCATTCATGCCACGTATCTCACGTAAGTGTGATCAGAATGTTTGCATATTACTTTACAATGGGAAAATTAATTAATTAATTAACTAAAATTAATTAAGGTTCCTCTGTGACTGATAAGCTTTCCCATTAAATACATGGGAAACGATTAGCTGATTGCTGTCAGAGAGTTGTATCAGTAACCTGGTAATGAGTGGAATTTAAAATTATTTGGTTTAGAAAATGTTTCCAAATAAGCTCAGTGGAGATTCTGTGAGTACAGAGTATGATTTGTTGAAAGATGTGGAGAGAATGAAAGACAGTGTCTCTTGGGGCTCTAGCTCTGACCTCACTCCTTCCCAAATCCTTGGATCTTTAAGCCACGTAATTCAG
Source organism: Hydrochoerus hydrochaeris (assembly GCA_004027455.1). NCBI lineage: Eukaryota > Metazoa > Chordata > Mammalia > Rodentia > Hydrochaeridae > Hydrochoerus > Hydrochoerus hydrochaeris. Next base: position 89,556 of record PVLA01000835.1, on the reverse strand, counting down.
AATCAAGAGAGCAGAAGGCTTCTTTTTGTCTCTGAGGCCTTGCTTCAGCTCTTGGGTTTCATCTACTTGGATTCAAGAGAGAATCACATACTATCTGTCCTTCTGGAACTCTGTTGTCTTCTCAGAAGAAGCCCCCCATTAAAATCGGATAATGTGGGTTAGAACTTAACCTTTGTCTTTGTATTACATGTGTAAAAAGCCAAAAGCAACCAGGCCTCAGAGACAAAAAGATGCCTTCTGCTCTCTTGATTCTGAATTATGTGGCTTAAAGAACCAAGTGAATGCTACTTTGTAAAGATAGTAGTTTATGGAAATTGAGGCCTGGATGCTTAGAGAAGTCATCATAAAAGGAACTAGAACTGGAAAGGGCCTCTGAAAAAACAATGAGATTTCTGGGTAACTGGCTGGCTCCCTGTGGGCCGACAAGCTAAAAGATTTCTTTTGTGCTGTTACTTAGGAAGTCTGTTACTGTTGTCATATTACTTGGTTATGTTTTGAGTTGTGATCATTAAGACTCAATCATATCTGACTCTATTTCCCTAGCACCCTGACACATTATTGGGTTTCAAATTGTAATTCCACACTGTTGGGCTTGCATCTCCTGGCTTTGATCAAAAGATAACAAAAGATGAAGAGACACATCTGGAACAGAGTCAAGGTGGCAAGAATATCAACATTTTATTGGAGAAAAAAGGTGGAGGAGAGCAGTGATGGTAGAGAAGACTTTTCACTTAGAGGCGTTTAGAAATCATATCTGAAAAGGGGATTCTTAGACTGTTTAACCAATGGAAAGCCTGTACCTACCTCAAAGAAAATGTCATCCTATGTAATTCCTAAACTGCAGTTTCAAGTTGGGCAAAATTGGAGACAAGCAGCATAGGATTTGGACATGAAAGCACAATTCCTTTACCCTTGTGTCTTTCCCCTGTTGTTCCCAGAAAGCGCTAGTAATGTGCTAGTTCTAAGAAAAGGTCCAAATGACCCTGGGTTTCTGGAACACAGTGCTTAGCACACATGCAGAGTGGGATTATAAGATGGACTGAGCTTCTTTCTTTATCATCTGATTTTTTTTTAAATTTAAATGTCCTTAAAAATGTTGTCTTTCTCGGAACTGAGTGCCAGGCATGACCTGAATACTGCTGACACTTACAACACAAATCACCAAGACACAGATCCCAACATCACCAAGATCTCAGACAAAAGAATCTTCACAATGAGACAAAGTCATGATAGTGACAAAAACATTCTCAGCAATTTATAGGTCTCAGATCATTTCCTTACACTTTCCTAAAGTAAACTAGTGTAAAACACAGTATCACATTAAGCCAATTTAGAGCATAGCTTTCTATTATCAGACTGAAGAAATTTATAGACGAAACTCAACTTGGGTTAAAATTAGTTTCCAAGAAAAGTAGTTGAGTTCAATTTTCTTATAATGTGTATTTAAAAATTTATTGTATTTTACAATTATTATTCATGAGCAAGCTGAAGCAACTCACTAATAAAACTAATGATATGCCACAAGCTGCAATTAAAATTGCTTAGGTAAAATAGAATGACCATTAGGACTTCCTTTGGAGGAATAGCAAATGCTCAATTGCACAAGTGGTTGTTGAGTATATGAAAAATTTAATTTGGCTAATTAGTGACCTGGGTTTGATAGGCAATTACTTTAGTTGTGAGAGTCTTGTGGTTTCTATATCACCATTTTTAGAAAGGAAAATAATGTGATATAAAAACTATTATGAGAAGTTTCATCCAGAAAGCATAGATAAAAAAATAAGCACATCATCTTTCCTTTGATAGCACACGGTGGTGAGAGTTCCGACTCCACGGAATGCTGGAGGCAATAAGTCCTTCTGGCCAACCTTTGACCTCTCACATTTTCTATTCAAAGCCTGTCAAGGCAGGTGGCCGTAAATGTCATCTTTATTGAATCACTAACCTTAGTACTTTATTTGAAATATGCAAGTATTAATCAAAGTTCCAGGATTTGAAGGGAAAAAATATAAAAGGTCAAACTGTAAGAGTTGGAGGAACCTACAAGTACAAGCAAATTCTCCTGTGTCTTGGAAGAAAAACGATCGCTGAGTGTATGCAGAGGAAAGAGATTTACAAAAGAATCTATTTAGTCACAGGAATCAGTCATAACATCAGTAGCAACAAAAATGTCTACAGCAATGAAGCAAAAAGCACTGAATTTCCCATCATGTCTCGCGAGTCTATCACAGCATCTTGGCTCACTCTTTGAAGAAGTTCTAAACCCCACCCTAAAAATGCTCTTTGCTGGGCTTCTAGTTTTTCAGTAGGTTGGGAGCAGGCAGGCAAAATGACTGCTCTGCTGCAATCTGCATAATTGGCTACCCATTAGGGTGACACCTGAGAACACATAGGCTCAGGGGAAGAGCCAGGATGGAACTGCTTTCCTTAGGCACTCTATGGAGTCAATAGCAAGTGAGAGTCTTACAGAATCTCAAAAATACAGAAAAGCCTGAAATATTTAGTTCTTTACGTAATATTGTTAAATAGGGACCTCTGAAGCATACAGGGTTGTGCAGCAAGATTCATCTGTTTACTGTCACTGTGCAGAAGTCTTTGTTATTACAAGTGTGTAAGAACACGTGGAGATTGTTTGGGTGGTAGTCATGCAGAATTTTTCTGGTGTAAAATGAGAAACATTTGCAAGTAGTAGTTTCTATCTTTAGAAAAAACAATTTCTTTTAATAGGACACACACATTCCAATTAAATTATATACAGCATCGGGGCTATTTCCTCTAATATTAAATGAGTGACTTTTCAAATGTCATGATACAATGAGTTGAAAAAGCTTTCTTGGCCATGTTGGACCTTGGGACGCTGGGAAAACAGGCAGCTGCCAGCATGCCTCTCTAGTAAGTGGCTGTGGCCTGCCAAGCGGTGGCTGCCCCAGGGTGAGAACCACATTAGCCAGTTCACCTCTCTGGTGGGCGCTATCCCCCTCCCCAACCCACCCCCTAGCAAGTGAGAGCTGGAGATCTGAGCATGTCTTGCAAGTTTGACAATATGCGATATAGCAAATAAGGGGGATTTTCTTCTGCCATCTCTTTGAGGGCAAATATTTTATCTCTGTTTTGATCAATGGTATTGCTCTATTCAATATTCTGTTCTTGTAATTTCAGCATTTCCTTCAATATTGCTCTGCCTGATTGAAGGAACTACTATTGTGAAGAAAACCAGATGTACTATTGTGCCTATTGCAGTTGTCCCGGTGGCCTGCTGTGAGGTTCTGTGCCAGTTTCACTGCACTGCCTCAGTTAGCTATGTCCTGTCTTATTCTGCTGTATTTTATTACCTTCAAAATAAAATAAATAAATAAAATAAAGCATAATAATAAATAAGAAAAAATTTTAAAAAGTAACAACAACAGAACAGATCAGCAATGTACTGAGCAACCTGAAACATGATATAACTAAACAGATAATGGACTTAAAAAGCAAAAAAGGGAAAGCAAGTGCTCTAAAGGATATAACTGCATGTATATTTAAGGATATAGAATTAATAGTTATGTTGCTAAGTTTTTGTTGGATCAGAGAACGGAGATGTTTGTAGCCTCACTGTTTGAATGTCCACTTTGTATGCTTTGATTTTGTAACTTGAACAACTACATCCAGGAAGACAATATGTAATGTATCAACTAGTGATTTCTTACTGTTCATTTCTTTTGGAATTCTGTATTGTTTCTACCCTTTTTGTTTCTGTTTTGCTTTATTTCCCCCCTCTTTAAATAAAAAAAAAAAAAGAAAAGAAAGAGCTTTCTTGAGCATTTATGCTCACAGCAGTCCATTTGCATAAAAAAACTGTCTTCTTTTTTAGTTGAAAGAAAAAAAATAAAAACAATGGTGCAAAATTTCAAAACAAGACTGCAGGAGAGTAACAATGTTTGGTACCTTAAGTACTGTTATCTTCAAAGTAGTTGCTCTGATTATGAGATATAGGCATGAAAGATTGATCAAACAATATAGGCACAAACCTTTCTTTTCCATGAACTAGTAGCAATTAGTACTATAACCAAAAACTTGCTTCTAGCGCGCAACCCTAGAACAGGTTAGGCACCTGGCTTTGCCCTCGACTTGGCTTTCCCCATAGAGCTTCCTGCGTTTGGCCATACATTTGACATGTGAAACACAAGCATTGTACCAGAGGAAAAGCTTTTTTTTTTCTTCTGTACAGAATTTGTTCCAAATTGTCTCTACACATCTGTATGTATTGAAGACAAATGCAGCTTCTTTCAAGAAATCCCATAAGGTGTTTCTGCAACGAACAACACTCATTTAACAAATGCACTCTGCCATGCAGGGAGGACCTGCCAGGAGCAACAGCATGCCTGGAAAGGAAATGATGTTTAATGAATATTTATTGATTATGAATATTCATTAAATTAACGTCTTTATGGCCGGCCCCAGGCTTTGTAACTTATATGGTATTAAAGTGGTTAAGTAAAGTTTTCAAGCCAATCTTGAAGACCTCTGAGATTCAGAAAAATATAAAAATTACCAAGAGCAAGTTTTCTGCTGGGACAAAGATCCATTCTAAATCTGATGGGGTTACATTTGGCATTACAGTCTCTGGTTTTTAAAGCCAGATGTGGCAGTTTGCACTTGCAATTCCAGCACTTAGGAGGCTGAGGTGGGAGAATCACAAGTTCAAGACCAGCCTGGGCTACATAGTGAGATTCTGTCACTAAAAATCAATTGATTAATCAATTAATCAATCAGTCAATCAATTTATAGATAAAAAATTAAAATCTGTGGTTTCTAGATCTGGTCTGAATCTTCAGCTCAGAGTTTTTGGTGCATTCCCCACAGAAGAGTACTTCAGTGATTACCCTTTGTGTTCTTCGCTTCCTCTCACTTACTCTCTGTTAAGGTAGGCTTGTCTTCCTCCAGCTCATGTGGCAGAACATGATATCCCTAAATCACATGTTTGGTCATGTAATTCTCCTGCTGAAATTCATCAAAGACTTTTCATTGCCTTTGGATCAGATCCAAATCTTCATGCTGAACTAGATCCTGCTGTCATTCTAGCTTTGTTTCTCACCATCTTCTACTCTGGTTTCAGGTACCAGCCATAGTGAAATGTCACATACAATGACGCCTGTCTACAGGCCTTGGGATATGCATTATTTTTGGCTTAGGAATCTGCTCCTCTCTGTCTCATTCTTTAAGCTGTCTTCACGCTTGCTCATCTTTCCATTGTTACCTTGTGCTTCATTTCCAGAGCCCTTTCTGGAGCTTTAAAGAGTGGCATAGATGTCCCTTTATTATGCAGATTTACTACTATCTTAGGACACCAGGGGGTGCATTGAAATTCCCTCTTTAGTCTTCTCCATGGTCTCCACAGTCAACATGTCATAGGACTGTGTCTTGTCCATCAAGGAATCATCAGCACCCGGATCAAAACCCAACACAGACCATATTCATTATGGATACTTTTGCTGAGGTGAATTAATCTACATGTTCAATTCTTCAGGAAGGGTTCTCTGAGGTCATTTGGGTTGAAGATATGTCAGTCAGCTTTGATGGCCAGCAAAGAGCATTGGCAAAAATAATTACCACAGATTTCACAGATGAATAGTTTAGGATAGAATTAGGGGGTGTGGAAATTTTCATTATATCCATTATAAGACAAACCCAAATTAAAATTAAGTTCTCAATACATGCTGTATTAAATATGAGCATTTGTTCCGGGTTAAGCAGGAGATCAACTCTGTTGTACTGCATACGTAACAGCACCAACAAAATTGTCAGCAATGAAAAGCATCTGAAATAGCTCCAATGAAAGAGATGCTTTTCAAAGAGGTAGTTCACAATATAGTGAAAAGTACAGTATGGGCCTCAGTTGGGAGAATCTTGAAACTATAAACTAAAATTGAACCCTAAGTGAAAAAGTCTTCTGTGTATCTCACATTTGTCTCGTTTTGTCACAGATTTCTCCCCCTGAAAACTTTTGCCTTTACTTCTTAGATCGCATAGCAGTTGCTGCATTTTATATCATCTCATTTGAAACTACAGCCAAGATAAAACCAGATTTTCTTCTGCTATTTCTAGGGAAAATATGATTGTCCTAACTTGATCCAAGAAAAACTTACAAAGTGTTTAGTTCATCAGGTAAAAGAAGTGGTTTACTTTGGGTGCTCACTATAAGCTGGAAAATCAACCCAAAAGAGAAAATTTGTAAGCATAATATTACTTAGTTTAGTAATACAGAAATCACTTACAGCTTTGCTTCCAAAACTAATATTATGACTTTCACTGGCAAAATCTTATTTACTTATTTACTTTCACTGGCAAAATCTGTTATCTTAATTCTAATAGGATTTCATCTGTCATCATACAACTTTAGAAAATATCCTTAGTTTTTTATACTATTAATGCAATATCAACAATAGAGAGGCATTAGGATTCTCTGGGGGAAGCAGAACCAGTAGGGAAGGTCTTCTCTTTCTCTCTCTGTCTCTGTCTCTGTCCCTGTCTCTGTCTGTCTTTCTCCTGTCTCCATCTCTCACCATCTCTCTCTTTCTCTCTCTTCTCTCTCTCATAAGGTGTTGGCTCACAAAATTTTATAGACTGAAACACTGAGAAATCCCATGATCTGCCATCTGCAAGTTGGAGACCCACAAGAGTCAGTGGTTTAACTCAAAGGTTCCATAGTCAGAAACTTAATCACATAGATCCTACATTGAGTCTGAACTTCTGAGAATTAGAATTATCAGGGGTAGAAGTTTGATTTTCCAGTGCAAAAAGCCCATCAGAGACAATTGGACCTTCTTCTGTCTTTTCAGTTTATTCATTCTTCCTCCAATTAGGTTACACTCACACACAGTGGGAGCACTCTGCTTTATGCAGACAAGCATGCAGATGCTAATCTCTTCCAGAAACACCTTCATGGACACAGCCCAGTCCAATATCTGGGTACTCCCTAGCCAGGTCAAGTTGATGAATACATTTAATCAGCATATGAGGCACTGTCAGATCTGATTTTTAGGCCCAAGCGATGTCTGTCCTTTTTTTTCTCATAAGACTAAGAATATATCCTTGAAAAACTGTGAAGTTATTTGCATTAGACATATATATAATTTGCCTCATGGCATCATTAATCTCCTGTGTTTGGTCCTGTTCAGCTGGTTCTTCTATTGTGTCTGGCTTTTTCTGTGTTTGATTCCTCAAGTGTATTGTTCCCTCTCTGTTCACTGAGTTTGAATATGAGCAGTATTTCTAATCTTAGAGCAAAAAGATGGCTCCAGTGCCACACTTCAAACATTTACCCCGTGTCCCCTTTTCTGGGCCAGGGCATCAGCTGTAGCCACAACAAAATCAGTAATTGAAGTTTTCTGTGGGAACAAAGAGCTGACTTCAGTAAGGAACACGCTATCTTCAGTCTAGGTTTCCTTTCTGTGATGGAACTTTCAGTTGCCCTGATATTGCTGTCCTCGTTGCCTCTGCCCGGAATTCAGCTTTCATCCTGAGACCCTGCATCTCTGCTGCAGTAGAACTTCCTGGTAGCTACCTGGAGCTGGATGCTCCATTGTGTTCACCATCTTCTATCCTCTTTCATTAATTCTTTAGTTTTCCCATCTCTCTGTCAGGGCAAAATAGTGCCTTTGTGTACAGACTTTCTGTGTTAGCTTCAGTAGAATCAAACCATTGCACTGCAACTGAACCAAAGATTGCAAATGTAAGAACTGCCTTAGTAACTACATCAGAGACATCAATCCTTTCTGTTCATGTCAGAATACTTCTGCCTCAGGCTCCCTTGGGCAAGTCTGACCCCATTTGCAGTTGTTTCTAGTTTCCCTGTGGAGATGGGCTTTACTGTTTAATGTTTAACAAATGCTCTACAACACAGGGGTCCAGATGCAACATTTTCCCTAATCAGAATGATGTCATATCTCTGCTCCCCAAGCTGCATTCCCTTTAGGGGACAGTCTGTTTCTGCTGGCTTGAAGACCAGCCATCCTTGTGGATCAGGGTTCTGAGTGTCTGGGGTTACAGGGCTTCCTATATTTGAAAAGCTTTCACGAGAAAAAGGGAATAAATATGGCTTGGTAGGTCTTGAGGGCAGAGCTAGGACCAAGGAGTAAAAGTTATAAAGAAATAGATTTAAAATTCAATATAAGGAAACATTGAATAATAAATCATGTCTCACAAAATAGACCTAGCGGGTTTCCTTTCACTGTGAAAGATCAAAAAGAAGATGGATGAACACTAGCCAGAGAGAGGAAAAGGGGATTACTGTGCTGGAGATGAGCTGGCTAGAATGCGTCTCAGGATCTTGATGTTTTAGTATTGTAATTTTATTGCGAGCCTCTTTTCTTTCCTGTTCCTGCCCTATTTACTTACTTTTCCCCTTATTTCTTTTTCTCTTCTCCCTCCTCCTTCTCTTCCTTTTTTTCTTCCTTCCCTTCTTATTTTTAAATATACTCAATTGAAATTAAATCACCCTGACAGGTAGGATAGTTGCCTTCAAGATCAAGTAAAAGTCATAGTTGAATCTGTTTTATTTTCTCTCCGTTTTCTTTCCAAAGAAATCAAGATAGGCTTATAAAGTGGATAATCCTCTACTTGGATTTCTTCACTTTCAAGATCTTTACGTACTTTAGATACACATAGCCAGTGGAAGAAAACACATCAGTCTTTGAACTCCGCTGTCAGACACCTTCCACAACACCAGTGCTGAGGTTTTGACATCAGTTTTCAACACCTCCTCACAGTTGAAAGTGTGAGCAGTTACTTTTAAGGTCTTTCATGGCTAGGAAACACTTGCCTGGAAGTGTAGCTGAGCTTTCCCTCATAGAAATTCAGATTACTAGATGATCTTTTAAGCTTCCCATTACAGAGCTCATGCAAAACCTGCTTACTGAAGAGCTCCTATTTTAGAAGTTGGCTTTCCACCAATTGGTTGAAAATTCAAAAATACTGTGATTTATATCTTTTCTGCCAATGTGTTTTGCTTTTTCCTGCTCAGAATCCATATTTCCTTCAGGCCACTTAGCTCAGATCTGAATGCTTATTGTTGATGTCCCCAAGATAATACACTAGTCCCCCGGCACTGAAAACTTGATCCTATTGTGCATGACATCTGGGTAATTTCTCTGAGAGAAATCTATGACCTGGTAGGTAATGAATTATTTGTAAAATAGTAGAGCACTGGCGATCAAGCAGTAAAGATCCTTAGTATTTGTCTTTGTGATTTTTCTCTGACAGAGAGTAAACACAGTTGGTTTGCTAAACACACCATGTTGATCTGCAGAAATAAAACAACTTTGAAGAAGCAGTTCTTTAAATAGTAGATTGTGTAGAGCAGAGTTTTGGCCATTTCTTGCCTATAGTCTACTACTCCAAGACCCAATTAGCACACATCCAATAACTTTGTGGCTAGTATTTTAGAACATCTAATAGATTAAATTGCTTTCCAGTTGCTATGATATATTAATCTTCTGTTAAGGTGGAGAAACACAGCTTGGGATCTATATCTGCAAATTTCTATGTCACATCTCTGTTGGAAGTCTCACAGTCATCTTATCCTGGACGTTTTTGAAGCCAAACTCATGGTTGCTCCTACTTGGCCACATTCCCAGCCTTCTCATCACAGTAAATGCCACTTCTTATCCTTTATGCTCTTCTAAAATAGCTCAAAATTTTATTCATAACAGTTAATTTAATTTGTAGATATGTATGTGTGAAATTATTTTTAATGCTAATCTTCCCAGGAAGTTTTCAACTCTATGAAGGTATTTGAGATATATACTTTTAACAAAGGTTTGCTGAATGCACAGTAAATGGAGAGGCACCCCATAACTTATTAAATATTTTTTAAGAAATTTATTATTGTTTTATATGGATGGGGCAAAAGATAATGTTTCCATGCATCTCTATATTGTGTAATATTCAAACAAGGTTAATTAGCACATCTAGCACAACTCTCCCATTTAGAAATGTACAATATTTTTATTCTTGTTCTCTAACTTAACATTTTGTATCTATGCTATTTATATAACTCACACAGCTTTCGAACTTGTTCAACTGTGTGGTTTCACAAAAACACACTGATCACAAACAGATCATTAAAGAAAATGGCAATTTATTTCAAGATAATACAACAGTGTCTCTTGAAAAAGATTGATAGGTTGATAGAGTACTTATAACTGCCATTTGCCCTGCCGTATGAGATTCAGTAATTCTGAGAATGATGTGGTAATTCTTTGACTTGCCACACTGTTATTCTAATTTTCCCCTCAATAACTGTGAAAACAGGAATAATTAGAGATATCTCTATACCCACTCTAAGATAAATTCAAACCAAAATTCATTATCATTTGACTTTCACAAGTTGCTGTATTGAGTATAAGGAAACTATGAATTTTGAGGTTTCCAGAAATTAATGATGGATGAAATTTTTTATATAATATGTTCTCAAAAGGGGAGAGAAATTTTCCACTCATTATCACATAAGTCAGGTGAATTCTGAAGGTTAAAATGACTGATAGTGTAAATTAAATTGTTTAAATTAGTGTAAATTAAATTAAATTTTGCATAGGTCAATTGTGTAATAGTGTAAATTAAATTAAATTCTTCATCTAAGAGGTCATTTCAGTGTGTGTGTGTGTATATATATATATAATATATATATATATATATATATATATATATATAATGACATGCAGATGACACAGGCTGAAACAAAGGCCTTGAGGTTGTACAAGGTTTAAGCAGAAATTTACTGTGCCATCATGAAAGGTATTATCATTTATCACAGCCATATCATTAATCAGCACTGTCATTTCTAACTGGAAAAAAAAAAACACAGATAAAACTTTTGTTTTATTCATTGGTCTTTTACCCAATGCTTTAGAATTTAGGTTTAGTATATAAGTTGAGACAGTCAATAATAAATATTTAATAACATAGACATTGGAAAAGCAAATCTGTGAATGAATAGCCTATTTCCACTTCCTCTCTCTTACACTGCTGTTAATTACTTTGTTTCAATCACAGGCTTAGCCATAAACATATTTGGATCCCACTCCCATGGATGCTCGTATTAGGCATGATCACCAAGCAGGGCCGCAGGGGGTCATGGGGAATCATTTGATGGGGTCAGCCTACAAAGTACCCGGCATTTTCAGCCTTTCTGAGTCTGCCCTTGTGTCCCAAATCTGACAGACAGGATTTAGGATGTTGACTATCAAGGCACCCCTCTAACATCATTTGTCAGAGCACCTGTTTCTCAGTCTTCTCAGGATGAGTGTGATTGCTAAAAAAGACACACAGGGTATCCATGGTTGTATTTTATTTTGTTTCTGTCTGTAGTCTAGTAACTGGGGAAGTAAATTCGTCCTGTTTACCTATGCAGGGTTCTTGGAGCATTAGAAACCTCCTGGAAACTACATTTCCTGAGCTTTATAGCCTGATGTCCCTTTGCAATGGCAGCTCCTTTGAGCCCAATGCACGATTTTCAGTTGCCTAGATAATACAAGTCAGTGTTTAGCCACTATCTGCGACACCTTAGGGGAACAATTTTCAACAGGGGGTGGAGGTGCACCTGTTTGCTTCTTCAGTTTGCCTCCTCCAAAGATGCATGCTTTTATAATAAACAGGTTTTAGTTCCACTTCCCATTCTTCTGCAGATCTGCTTGGCTTCTGGTGAGGACTATTTGTGAGGCTCAACAGGAATCTGAAGTAGACAGGAGTTCTGAAGACACCCTATAAGAATTCTTTTTCATTCCTACTCATAAGCAGGCCACTTTTGAGTGGGTTAATGGGGCTGAATGACCAGTTTTTTGCTGATTTAGTGTCACCAGGAGCTGCCTGTCCTGCTGACCACACACTAAGTTTTCTAGCATATTTTTGCTTGGGCCAGACTCTTTCCAAATGTGCCTCTGCACCTTTCCTGCACAGCTTCTCCCCATCTTCACCACAGTTGCCATTCCAACCTTAAATGCTGCTTCGGCCAGGAAGCTTTCTGTGGTTGCCAGTACTTAGCCAGTGCCGTGTGACATGCTCTCAGGACCTCTCCCCAACCCCCGGGCTCACTCAGAGCTCCTCTTAGTCAAGGCAGGGGTGTGTTTCCATGTCAAAGCTCTCTGTGCTCTGGCCAACTTGCCAACTTCCAGATTTGCCTTAGAGACCATATTAGGACAGCACAATCACTCCTTGTCTGCTCATACAAATCTGGGTGCAGAAACTCCAAGAGACCAGACTGGTAATGACAATAACAGAGTTACTATTAGCAACCAATGTTTGTTGCCTATTTACTGTATAGAAATTATACTAACCTATTTGAGTTGTAGTTTCAATCCTCATAAAACTCCCCATGGCAACAGTTTTAAGAATCACAAGAATCTATTTCCTAAAGGAGGAAACTGAAGCCCTACAGTTCAGTGACTGTTACAGAATCACGAGGCTATAGAGGTACAGAGCCTTGACTGAAACAGAAAATCTTCCTCCTGAGCTTGTATAAACTGATATACTGAAGGGCAGTCCTTGGACTCTTAGTCATATTGGTAACTCATTTGCTAGATTACCAAAGATTGCATTGAGTCAAGTACCTGACAGAGTCTGACCTTTCTCTCTCACTGTGGTTTCACATCCTTCATGGCTTAGACCTTGTAGGCTGTGACCCAAGTAAGATATGTTCTGATACAGGGAAATGAAAGTTATGCTACTGATAAGAGAGAGACTTAAGATAGGAAGGGTAAAGTTATGGGAGAGAAAGAAAGAAAGTCATGGAAAAGAAAAGTGTTATGTTTTTTGGTCTGAGAAATATTGGCATAACTAAGTTGGAAAAGTTGATGAATTATTTTATAATTAAGTATTTTTAATATTTTTAAAAAATATTAAATATTTTTAATATTTTCAGTGTCTCAAGAAAAGAGGTAGTTTATTAATGTGCACCTAGAAAGTGCTTGGATAGGTATGATACAGAGACAAAGATTAAATTGAGGAATTTGAAATCGATATCTTGCAGACAAGTTTGAACAGCAAGGGGACTAAAGACCAAAGCTGGAAGACACTGAAAGCAGGGTAAAGGGTTAAACCTAGGTGATCATTTGTACTTAGTAAGAGACTCTCTTTTTGTTAGGTCATCAAGTACTTATGCAGAATAAGGCCTCTCTTCCATGCATTCTAGTTAAAAAATCACAAATCCTAGAACACTGACAACTGGTCCTCTACCTATTATATATATGAAAATTTACTGTGCAGAACTGAGAAAATCTAGGTAAAGTTGAAAATGCCACCATAATCTAGTCCACAATTTAATGCTTAGGATATTTTCACTCTTTTTATACATATAAATTAGTTGGAATGGATAGCATACTTGTCCATTGGAGATTTTTTTAAGGAAACAGCGTGTCTCAGAATGTTTTCAATAACAAATAATCTTTGTAACAAGAAATTTAATGGCTCCATAATATATGAGTCATAATTTCTGGAAATGGTCTTTTAATGCTGAACATCTGAATTATTTACACTTTTCCCCATTATGTACAACACTTTGTCAATACATACATCTTTATTTACAATGCTTGTTACTCTCCTAGAACAGATAGTTTTAGGAGTAGAATTACTACTTTGAAAGGTAGGATAATTCAAGAGAGTGATGTTGTTAAATTGCTTTCATTTTTACCTCCCCATATCATTTTCAAAAGCTAAGCAAACATTACTAACTTCTTGCCAGCAGCCATTTTTTCCACTGTAATTTTTATAATACCTAACATTATGGCCAGGTATGACAGGCCACGCCTGTAATCCCAGCACTCTGGGAGAGTAGGAGGCTGTGGCAGGAGGATCCCGTGTTCAAACTCAATCTGCACAGTGACTTGGCCAGGCCCTTTCTCAAGGTAAAATGCATAAAGCAGGAGATGTAGCTAAGTGCAAAATTCCTGGCTTCAATTCCTACTATCACAAAATGAAACAAATTAAAATAAAATGAAACAAAACAATCTGATGTTTGTTTTAATATATACCTATCTATTTCAGAAGTTTAACCTATATTTAGCTTGTGATTATTCATCAATAATTGTGACTTGTCCATATAATTCACTAATATTTTCATAGAAATATTTGAACTTCTCTTATTGCTTTACAAATAGCACTATACACATTAAGAATATGAATTATTTATTTGTCATATCTCTTGCAAAAACATTTCACCTGTTGTCATTTACTTCTAATTTTATATATCTATATATATATGTAATAATATATATATGACTTTAGAAAAATGTATTTCAGAGAGTCAAATTCACTGAACTCATCTTCCTATTTTCTTCTTTCCGTTTATGCATATAAACTATTAGAAACTCACTTATATTTATTTCAATTTTGCATCTTACCTATTTTTTTAAAAAAATAGAGTGTATATTAATTTTCATGTGGACAAAAATATCAAATACCAATTAAATGCTAACTAATATTAATGCAACAACAAAAACTAATGTTCTCTCCTACATTTCCTCCCCACTTACCTGGCCCATTCCAAAGGCCAAAAATTTTGAGTTCTGATTTATCGAGTGATTATGCAATTTTTACTTTCTATGTGTGTTTTCTGTTTTTTGTTGATATATTAAGTTTTAGATAATATCTATCAATTTTTAATGACAGATGAGTTTTAATTATTTGAAGAAATCTTCTCTCTCATGCCTTCATCTTTTCAATATAATTAAGACACTATTTTTAGTTGAATCAACAAGGAGTATTATGTCCTGATGATATGAATGCTGTGTCATGCGAAGACAAATTGTATATTATGACTCTATTTCTTTTACTTGCTATTTTTTTTACAGACATCTCTAATACTTTCTTATCTATTTATGCTTTCTATTACTTTTGAGTTATATTTCTTTTCCAATATGACCACAAATTGTCTTTTTTTTCACCCATCCATACCACTTTCCAATTCAATACTCCTTGCTTTTGGCCTTTTTGTGATGCTGTCATTCAAGGCTTCCTCTATCCCTCTTTGACGGGAGTTCTCTTCCTAATTCCCTGTCCCTGCCATCTTTCATATCAGGATTATTAGTTTCCATAACAGATCACGTCAGAATTAAAGGCTTAAGCCAGCACCATTTAGTACCTGGCAGTTCTAGAGGTGAGAATCCCCATTGGGATAGCAGGACGCCATTCCTCCGATGGCTCTGTGAGAGAGGGACTCTGCTTTCTCCCCTTTTCCAGGTCTCTGTGGCCACCTGTACTCCTTGGCTCATAGCCACATTCTCCATCCTCAATTCCAGCTCCGAGTAATATCTTTAAATGCCTCTCTCTTCTACCTCATTCATTCTCTTAAAGTGAAATTTTTGATTCCCACTGGGAGCAACGGGATATCCTTCTCAACTCATGGTCTTTAACCTAGTCTCCCCTGCAGGTCAGGTACAAGCCTCAGACCTCTGCCGGGTCTTTGTTCTCTCTACCCCATTTGTACTTTTGCTGATGGTCATAATGCTTTGGAGCCCTGAAAACTGTTCTTAAGTAAAATTATACCATACATTTTCTGTGTCTGAGAATGTCTATATTTTTCACTCCGTACAGAGAAGTAACATAATTTCAAACATCAACTGCCATTTGTTGCATTTGTTTTGAATTTTTACTCTGCTACTTACTGGTTCTGTGTCTTTGAGAAAGTTATACAAATAGTTGATTTCTTATGCCTTGATTTTGTAACTTGAACAACTACTTCTATGATAACAATAAGTAATTTATCAACTAGTGACTTCTTACTATTATTTTTTGAAATTCTGTATTATGTCTACCCTTTTTTCTGTTTTGCTTTTTTTCTCTAAATAAAAAAAATTAAAAATAGGCATAAAAATGATCAATCAAACAATGATAGCATAAACTGTTCTTTTTGATGAACTAACAGAGATTAGTAGTGCAGTTATCTATCTTGCACACATATACATACGTACAGTTATTCGTGTATTCCTTCATATATATAAGCTTTTCCTTTTTTCCCTTTCTCCTTTCCCCTATCCCAGTTGTTCTTTCTTTTTGAGCAAGATAACAATATACAATATATTAACTGACATTACTTACTGTGTTTTAAAATTCTGCATTATTTATATCCTCTTTCTCTGTTTTGTATTTTAAAATAAATTAAAAAATAAATGAACCTCTTTTCACCTCAGTTGCTTTACCTGTAGAGTGGGTATAATAATACTACCTATTCATAGAGTGTTAGGTTTAATGCATTCATTTATATGGTTCCTGTCACTTAATACATGCCTCTTGTATCTTCACATAAGTTAATAAATTGGCCAAGCTTAAAATTTCATCATAAACACTTATTTCTGTCAGAATTTCCTTTTATTTTAAAAATATTTTTATTTTTAAAAATAATAAAACAATAGTACAAAAGTTCCAAACAAGACTGAAGAGGAATACCAATGGTTAGCACATTGCATATTGTTATCTTCAAAGTAGTTGCTGATATTAAACATATAGGCATGAAACATTGAACAAACATAGGCCTAAAACTTAATTTTCAGTGAATGAATAGCAATTAGTAGAATAACTATCTTAACTATATATATATTTTTTTCCCTTTCTTCTTTTCTCCTATCCCAGTTGTTCTTTCCTTTTGATCAGTTTCTTCCCCTTTCACAGTATCCGGTGTGCCTTTTGGATCTCATGTACTCTTCCAACTTTTACCCTAGAAACACAATACGATGTTTACCCATGTGAGTCTGATTTATTTCACTTATGAATATTGTCTCAAATTGCACCCAATTCCCTATAAATGTCTCAAGTTTATCCTTATTTATAGCTGAATAGTACTCCATTGTATAAAAATATCACAGTTTTTAACCATTCCTCAGTTGATGGACATTTGTGTTGTTTCCATGATTTAGCTGTTACATAATTGTGCTGCTATAAGCACAGGTGCACATATACCAATGCAGTGAGCTATTTTTAATCCTTTCAGGAAAAGACCCAGAAGAGGTATAAACTGGGTCTAATGGGACTTCTAATCCTAGTTTTTCAGGAATCTCCAGGCTGATTTTCATGATGGCTGCACCAGTCTACACCCCCACCAACAGTGGAAAAGTGTTCCTTTTTTCCCATAGCCACACCAGTATTTATTTGTTGATTTCTTGATGATAGTCACTTTGAATAAATTGAGATGGACTCTCAGTATTATTTTACTTTGCATTTCTCAAACGATCAATGACATCGAACATTTTTTCATACATTCATTTACTGTTAGTATTTCTTCATCTGAAAAGTGTGGTTCATCCCATTTTTGGATTAAGTCTTTGAATTTGACAGGGGTCTGATTTTTATCAATCTTTTAATGTTCTAGATATAAGTCCTTTGTCTGAGGGACAGTTGGATGAAAATTTTTCACACTTTGTTGTCTTTTTACTCTGTTATTGATTTCTTTTGATGTGCAAAGCTTTTTAATAAAATGAGATCCCAGGTGTTGATTCTTTGTGGTGTTTTTTGTGCTGTTCAGGTTTTGTTTATGAAGCTTTTGCCTACCCCTATGCCTTCAAGATTTGTACCTACTTTCTCTTCCGGTAGATTTAGTGCTTCTGTTTTAATATTTAGATCTCTGGTCCATTTTGACTTTAGTTTAGCACATGTGTTCCACTGATTCTCAGGCTTGCTTTTTTTTTGCCAATACCATGCTGATTTTATCACAGTAGCTTTGTTGTATAATTTCAAGTCAGATGTTATGCTGCCTCCTTTTGCCTTTGTTGCCTAGGATTGCCTTTACTATTCTAGATTCCTGTCAGTTTCTGACCCATTCTTTCACCACCTTTTAGGACCCACTCCTGCAGTTGGGAAGTGCATTACTACTCTGACTGATGTTCATATTGCTGATATGTCTGAAGCCATAAAATCATTAAACTATGTTCTTTATGTTTAGTGTCCTAAATCTTCAAAATTTCTTCCTGTATTTAGATCATTTTCCATTAATTCAGTATCTATTTTTTTCAATGAAAATTTTTGGTTCCCTGATCAGTTTTATGTATTTTTTTCTATTTGCTTTTTTATTCTATTCCTTTTCTAGAATTCTTACTTGGTAAATTAATCCTTTAGAATGAATCCTTCTGAATTAATCTTCTCTCTTACTTTTTCTAACATATTTTTCAGTGATAACATTTTTTCTTTTTCTTTTCCTTTTTTCCTCTTCTCTTTCTTTTGGTATTGAATTGAGAATTGAGCTCACAGCCTTGTGCTTGCCAGGAAGGTGTTGTTGCACTGATCTATACGCCTATCTCAATAACATTTTTCTAATATTAAAAAAAATTCACAGGATGCCAGAATGTTTTCCAGAGGATAATATGCTACTTCATCCTAGAAAGCATATCATTTATCGAGACTGGCAGGGCCATGGTGGTGAGAGGAGCACTGAAATGACTAAGTGGCAGTCTTGCAGGCCACAGCTCACAGTGAAAATAGATCGGACAGGCTTGCTAACATCCATGGGGAAGTAGTTCCCAGAAGTAATGAGGGTCTGGAGGTGGTTTATCCAGCAGATGCTAATGGACATCACTATAACAAATGATACATGTGAAAGAGAAGAGGAAAGAACTTGGCCCACAAGAAGTTCTGGAGATGGTCCAGATGGCATGGCCACACTATGTTAAAGACAGGCGCTACTTAACATTGAAAACCAGGAAATAGGACAGCTGGCATGAATTTAGATATATGCAAACTCATTTCATTTCCTAGGCCTAGAACATCTCAAAATTTAGTTCTAGTTATTCTCATAGTGGTCAGGAAAGGAGGTGGAAGGAAGTTCTTGAAGAATTTCTTGCCTAGAAAGAGGAGAATCTTCTCACAAATAATCTTTCCCTGTGCTAGAAGAGACATTAACATCTTTCAGAGCTCTAAGTACTAAGGGGATCTTCAAGCATCCAACAAATGGACCCTTCCCACATTGCAAGGACTCAGAACAACCTTACTCTAGAAACTACTTCTGTTCTATATGCTTCACAAAATAGCAGCTCATTTTCTACTATAAGAGTCAATTTGTCCCAGTACAAATCACCTGTGTTCTCAGAACATTCCTGACTCAGTGTGTGTTAGTGAGGGCTCCTTCAAGAAACAGATACAAAAGGAGTATATATACCAATAGTTTGTTGAGGGCCAGCTTACAAAAGCTAAAGAGAGATGAGACCACAGAAAGCAGGAAGAGACTTCAGATCATGATGCATGTCTGCTGCTTGTGAAAGACAGAGCAGAGAAAAATATATGAATGGTAAGAAGAATCTGACTGCAATGTAATTCTAAGAAAGTTTTGGGACGGCGGATGGGAGTTCTCAAATCAAAGATATGTGTTAAAAGAGCCCCACCTCTTGCAGTAATTGATCTACCCTAGAACACCAGCTGTGCTCAATCACTGGCTGGTAGCAGCCATTGAAAGTGTGATTACAGTGTGGACACAGTGAACACGGACCATCACTCAATTATGCTTCCTGCAGCAAGTGAGCTGAGTGGTTCATCTTCATGGAAACAATGGGCAAGCTTTATGATTACTTTTCAATGTAGTTTTCAACTATTTCTTCATTTCTCCATTTACTTTCATATAATTTCTCCTTATTTCTTGATTTCAGTCTGTATTTTGTATGTCAAATTTCAGATTGTCTGGTGATGTCTAATTCCCCATAGTGTACTGGATTAATTGTTAGCCTGAATAATTGAACAACTGTTAGTCAACTTGATAAACAACTTGGCGTAATTTGTAATGCCATTTTGTGAGAGTGAATCTTTGCTTTGGAATATCAGCACCCACAGTTGTAGAACTGGATCAAAATTCAGGAATACTCCAATTTTTTTTTTTTTAATCTGGTGAACTAGCAAGTGTTCTACAAGTAAATCTGCAGCAGAGTGACAGTTGACCCTACTGAATGATCAATTTTCAATTAATCCTTGATTTTCTTTTAACTCCCAGACTAACTTCCTTTGTAGCTATTATTTCCAATTTTTGGCCTGTCCTTGGCTATAAAAGGAAATTATTGGATAAGCATGTCACAGTCTTGCCTGAGGTTTTTCTCTAAGACCTAAGAGCAAATCATTGGTTGCACAAACATATCACTTACTTTTCTACTGTAAATTTTTACTTTAGTGTAATAGTAGCTGGTTGTGCTTCTCAGTACCTTTGTCTCAGGAAATAGGAAGCAATCTTTGTGTTTACTCACTTGGTACCACAAAAGACAAGGTGGGTACACATCTGCTAAAGTGTTAAACTGGGGTTTTACTCATATTTATGCTCCATCTAACAGCTTTTGTGTATGTTTATCTGATCATCATGTATCCACATCACTCTAAGATTTGTTTTAAAAAATATTTTCTTTGATCATTCTGGTTGAAGTAGCCCAGATCAGTGCAATGGCACATTAAAAACCAGACTTGCAAGTTTAAGAGGAGGTCAAAAGTCAATCATGGATGATGATGATGATCTGTTATGGTAAAATATGTTTTTGTGACAGAAGAGTGGTATAGATATATGCTACTACTGCTGCTGCTGCTGCTGCTGCTGTTGAGGATTATGACTTGGTGATGGTGACATAGAGCAATATGTTACTGAAGCAGACACAGGGAATACAGTCCTCATTGATTCAGTTGATGTAGAAAACAGAAAGGTGAGTATATTATCTGGTGAGTCAAAATGTTTCAAAATTGTCATGCAACAAGTTGGAATGATCCAATGTTAGAATTGGGTTTGAAAATATAGTAAGGGATCTTGGCAGGAGTAAAACTTAGGACAGAATGCCAACACTGCCATTCAGTATTGAAAACTGTAGCAGATGAAATGCTACAAGATTCTGCGAAAATACATAAAACTGAAATACAAGTTAAATGTTCTGCATGCACCCATAGTTATGTTAAAAATTTATTTATTATGACACCTCACTAGCTGAACTGAAAACATTTATAAGTCTGCTGTATTTAGCAGGAATTTCACATGGTAAACACAGGAATGCAAAAGAATTATGGAAAAACAATGGATCAAAATATGGCATATATAGGTATGAGCTTGTAGATGTGAAGACTGTGTTTTCAATTTAGAAATTTATCTCAGAACTCTGCCACTGGGTCCTTATTTGTATAGTAATAAAATAAATGATGCTGTGAACAAACTTGTTACTGTTTCTCCAAACTAATCAGAATGTGAAATCTGGAAATTGGTTTTCTGGTTTCCAATTGATGTTACATTTGCTAACACAGCACAAGTTGACCAGCATATGAACTATATGCAGAAACAGAGCAGAAATTCCAAATGAAATGCTTGAATTTCAAAACAGAGAATTGTGTAGTACAATCTTTGGATTTCAGAAAAATTTACATTGGTGTCATATATAGTAAAGAAAAACAAAGTGGTACTGCTGATGTCTACATTGCACCATGATGGAAATATTGATAAAGAATCTTCCACAATGTGAAAACCTGAGATGCAAACTTTATACAAGACCAAAGGCAGAGTAGATGTTGTTGATGAGTTAAGCAGCAACTATGACATCACTCAAAACACAAAGTATTGGTCAATGGTTGTGTTTTACTCAATCTCAAACATGAGTGGCATTGTTTGATAGTTTACAAAGACAAAAACAAGTGCAAAATACCACAGAGAAATTTTCTTACAGGATTGAGAGTGAAGCTTGTAAGAGATCATTTACAACAGAAGAAAACAAAATGTTTATGCCAAGGGAAATATGCAAAAAATGTGTGAGGTTACAGATGAACAGACAAGTGCAGCATCCCCAAGACCCAGAACCCACAGTAGAAAGTCAAATGTCAACTGTGCCCTACAACAAAGGACAGGAAAACAAAACATACACACTATAACTGTAAGCCTACTTGTATATGGAATATGCAGTTTTCATGTGTGAATACTGTCATGTGTGACAGTAAAGTAAAGATTATATCTGAGGTAGACTCCTGTTTGTTTTTACATTGTTCACAGAGGGTTTTTTCTGATGTTATCTCTTGATTTTTAAAATACACAGCTGATACAAAAATGTTGATGTCTAATCTAGGCACGTGTTACATACTTGACATTTGACTCTATTAAAATCTTTTTTTTCTCTTCTAAGTGCACATTGTACAACATAGTAGAAAGCTCCTGAGAGAACAGGAGGAGAGGGAAGGAAAGCTAAGCACACACGCTGTCAGTGTAAGATGTGTGCATGGAACATGCTGTTGTCATGTATGAAGACTGCCTTGGGTATGACAGTTGAAACAAACATTTCTAGGGCAGACTTTTTGTGTCTGCATTGTAGCTCACATAGGTTTTTATTTCTGATGTTATCTCTTAGGTTTTGTAAGCAAGTACGCAACTGATGTGAAAATGTTGACATATATAACGCACGATGAAATGAACAGCTATTTTGAAGAAAAAGAGACAGTAAAGTACCCAGTGCTGATTCCATAGTGTCATGATGTGAAATCCAGACATACTGTCATTCTTTGTTCAGAGTGATTTTAGTCTGTTTTGTTTAATTTCAGCATAATGAAGGTAGAGACAGCTATTTTGAAGAAAATAAGAGACATTATGGCAGCCATTGATGACTTCCCTATTGTCTGGTCTTAAAGACCTAAAATGTCTTCATCATCCTGCTCTGATCAGTTTTATACTATTTTGTTTTGTATGAATTCACCGTATGTGAAGGTATGGACAACTATTTGGAAGAAAACAAGAGACAATGTGGAAAACAGTGAAGTGCTCTGGCTGTCTCGCTTTGAAATCTATGTCTCTTACACTGTTTTCTTATGATCTGCTTTGTTCTATTTTGCTATGTTTAATTTTACCCTCTTTAAAAATAAAATTTAAAAAAAATATAAAAGTGGAAACAAATAGTCTTACTAGTGACTCACTATGCCCCTCTCATGTCTGGCAGATTGCAGTACTACAGGCCCTGGAAAAAAACCACTTATTCAAAAACACAGACAATTTTGTTTGAACTTATTTTTCTGTTTTCTTAATTGTTTTTTGGAGGGTTTATATTTTTTTCTTCTTTATTTGTCTTTTATCCTTTATTTTACTCTCTGTTTTTTTCTTTGTACTTGTTTGTTCTTTTCTCTTATATCTAATCCTATTAATATTATTTTACTCCTTAATAAAATTTTTTATCTAACTTTTCTATTCTTCTTATCTTTCTTGTCTTCATTTTTTAAACTTTACTTCTTTTATTTTCAACTTCCCCACCCCTCCATCTTTAATAGTATAATGTTTAAGCTTTATTAACCCTTAGATATTTAGTTCACTCTATGTGATTGTTGAAGAATATTTTCTTTTTTCTTTCTTTCTTTCTTTCTTTCTTTCTTTCTTTCTTTCTTTCTTTCTTTGTTTTCTTGAGACATTGTCTCACTCTGTAGTTCATCTCACCTTACACTCACAGAGATTCTCCTGCCTCAGCCTTCTGAGTACTGAGATTACAGGTGTGTACCACTATGCCCAGTTGCAGAGATTAATGGCAGTATGTCTTTTAATATAATAAAAAAAGATGTTGACATTAATTCTAAATGTAGAATACACAATAAGAATGTAGTATTTTAATTTATTGATATTTGATGTTCCTGTTAACTACACTTTGCATGATATAATAAGAAATTCTTGACAAAATAGCAAGACCAGCAGGATATCAAGTACGTCCTATAAAAAATCCAGGAAAGCAAAACACATGTGATGTCAATGTAAGTGATATGGGTATATAGAATGTACTGTTGTCACATGGGAAGACTGCCTTAGGGGTGCTAATGTATATTGCTATTAGTATTTACACTGTAGTTAATATAGGAATTTATTTCTGTTATTCTTTTTTTGACTGTGTACACCAAAAACCAGTCAATGATGAAAATTTTGATGCTTTTTCATAAAGTCTCGATAAATATTAAAAATGTAATATCTATTTTTGTGATTTTTTTCCTATTAAGCACTAATTATTTCATACAATAAGATGCATAAAGTTAAAATTAATAATTCATCAATAGGAATATTTTAATGCATAAACATGGGTTTGACATACCTATGTTTATTCAACTTTAAGACAAAAATGTGTTATACTCTAGGGCTGGTCTGTTCCTGGTTATGCCTCCTTCCCTTACTTTACATATTTCCTAAATTTGTTAAACTCTTATGAGGCACATTGATTATTCCCACCCCTTTACTACTCCTACTCTTATCTTTACCTCCCATTCTTCTTGTTAGTTTGCTTTAAAATGTTCTATCCCATTGCTGTTCTTAAAGGTCTTTGGAGGAAAGAAAATCAGGCATGTGTGTCATTACCATGTGGACACAAATTGCCATCTGGAATTAGAAATTTACATGTGAATTTTAATGTGCAATGTTTACTTTTACTATGTCATACTAGTTTTTCTAACCTTGGCATTTTGATATTCTTTTAAAATCTGTAGCATGTTTTGGATAATTTTTTTGTTGTTGCTTTTAGATGTTTGAAGTGCCTACTTGTGTATGTATGCTTGTGTGTGTCCATACTTGAGTATGAATATATTTGTGCTTTTTAAAATTGTTTTGTTGCAGTATTATTTTATAAAAATGACCTCAGAACCCATGCATTTTATAATTTGACTTATTTTAGCAGCTCAATGTACAGAATTTTCATTTTCCAAAGATGTTCCCAAACTAGAAAATATGCTCATTAAAATCTCCCACAATTTGTAGCAAAATGCTTATTTCAACACAAGCCTAGTGACACTATTATAGTTAAAGCTAAAACAAAGTAAAAAGTTAAAAAATGAAACCAAATTTTACCACACTTCAATGTAAAAAACAGTATGTTCTCAGGTAAAGCAACATTATCCCTTCCCCGGCTTCTTGCCATTGTAGTGGTGCATACCTGTAATCCCAGCACTTTGCATACTAAGGCAGAAGAAGTGATTTAAGATTTTGATGTCACCCTGGATGACACAGTGGGTCCAAGTCTAGACTAAACTACATGGATAGAACCTGTCTCAAAAATAAACAGATTTTAGTCATTCAGCCTTTTGTATAGGTGTATGCACATGTGTTTATTCATGTACATTATTTTATAATTATGTTGTATTTTTAATCTCATAAATTATTAATTTTTAAACTGAAATACCATTACATCTTCTTTTCTAGTTTTTCACTCTGTTTTTAATCTTAGAATTTTTTGCTTTTAACAATAAACCAGGTATATATCATCAAAAGTCAAATCATTCTGAATTGAAATTTAAAATAACCCTCCATCATTTATAAAAAATAGAAAGAAATTTAGGGTCTTTTTTCTTCTTCTTTTTCCATTATTTATACTGATATTTTTCTTTTTAAAAATCACCTTTTTAAAACCAGCTCATTTGATAATGTAATTATATCTTAAAGATGTCAGAAATCATAGACAGCAAAGGCAGGACCCAGGTGAAGAGATGCGTCCCTCCCTATCGCATTCCAATGTCCTGCTCCCAAACAGCCCCATCTCCCAACAGCTTGTCTACTGTGTCACTCTGTGAACCAATCACCAATGAAAAGCCCAGTCTTGATAGTTTTGGGAGACAATTTTGATTCAAACCATAACATTCCGTCACTGGTTTCCCTAAGAGTCATGTGCATCTCTATATTCAAAATTCATTTATTCCATTTCTAAGAGTTGCAGAAATCCTAATAGTTCAAACATTTTTGAAAAGGCCAAATTCTCCTCTGAGACTAAAGACAAACACTTAGTTTTGAACTTCTGTGAAAATCAGAAAGTTAAGCATTGTCAACATGAAATAGCACAGGGTAAACATTCCTACTACAAAAGGGAGAAATTATGAGGTTAGAGGGAATGGGACTAATGTAAGACCAACATTCAGCAGAGCAAACATTAATTCTCATCAATTTTCATGTCTAGCACCAGTGTATGTTTTGATGAGGTATGAGCCTCAGACAATTTAGGTGGCCTTGCCCCTATGACTTTTCTCTTGGGGTGGCTCTATTCATTGCTTAGACTGTTTTCAGATATCCTGCATTCCTGCCTTCTCAAATTTCCTGGGATCTCCACTGCACTTTCAGCTTTACCTTTACAGCTTTACACACTGCTCTCTCAAGAGCACACTATTTGACCTGCCAGGCTGTCTTCTGAAATCTGAGTGGAAGTCTTTAGACCCTCCAATGTTTACCTTCTTTTTGTATATAAAACTAGAGCCACAAAGATGATGCCATGGTCAGGCCCCAGATAGACCAGTAACCAGGCCCCATTGGACCATAGCTGCAGAGGTCTCTGAGTGCATGAATTTCTGAGCACTGTGAAACTATTTTAGGAAACCAATTTTCTAGGTGGCTTTTCTCTAGCTGGTGCCCTGGGGCTCTATTTTCATAGCAAAGAAATTTATCTTTACCTTTTATTCCCTTGAGCCAGTGAAGGGTGAGATCTTACTGATTTTGAAGATATCCTCAAGGGATTTTTTTTTCTATTGTCTTGATGTAAAGTACCTGACCTCATTTTAATGCTAATCTTTCCTACCAGGAAGCTCTATATATTTGCCAGTGCTTCCTATCTGCTAAGACTTTACTCTTTTTATATCATTTAGTTCTGCTGTTTGCTCCTGATTTTTACTATAGATTGCACTAAATGTAGTTAATGGAACCCACACTATAACAAGAATGTTAGACTGCCTTGAAATTTTCTGCAACAGATTTGGTAGTTCATCCCCTTAGTCTTAATCTCCTGAAAAGTCTGGAAACCTTTGGAAAATGCAGGCAATTTTTCTGCTACAGTGTAACACACAGTCTTAAATCCAACTGCTGGTGGAGTCCCCTTTCCTAACTGAAGCCTGCCAATGATGGTCTTTGAAAATCTTCCCTGTGTGCATTCTATGAGAATTCTGTATTTACTCTGACCAGCCTCTACCATCAAATTTCACTTTCTGAATTTCAAGGATTCTCTAGCCAGCATCTCCAAATCCTTTCTAACTCCTGCAAACAAGTTCCAAATACTTTTAAATCACATGGTAGATACTGTTTTGACAATCGCCTCACTTGATCAGTACTAGAATTTTAGTCACTTTCTGAGATACAATACCTGACACCTATGAATTAAAGCAGACAAAGTTTTATTTGCTTATAATTTTAGAAGTTTAGCTCCACGGGTTGGCAGGCTCCAAGGAAGAAATGGCATTGTGGAAGATTCTGCCATGGAGAAAAGCTGCTTATATGACTATAAGGAAGCAGAGATAAGGGAGAAGCAAGGTAGGGAGATTTACTACATGAAGTCCTGTCCCAGTGACCTGTCTCCAAGCAGTCCTCACCTTTCAACAGCAAGTCAGTGATAGCAGCCCCATATGTAACCACTCAAAAGTTCTATTTCTGAGCTTGTGGGAAATTTGGGAGTCATTTTTGATGCAAATCATATCAGCCTCTCAAAGATTTCTCCATTGTTCACTTACTTGATTAATATTTGTAATGCTTTTACAGTAGACAGTAGATATACTATATGTTCATGGTACAAAATGAATATACTATTTGCTTTTAAGAAGCTTAAAGTCTAATGGAAGATCCATTCTTCCCACAGATAGATTGCGAATATCAGGGTAACTGTAATAAGAAAGTTGTAGAGACAGACCCCAGCCTCTCCCCATGAGTCAGCGCAGTTTGCAAACTGGGGATTGCAAAAGCAAAGCCACATTAGCAAGCAAAGCCAGTCTAGGAACCAGTGCCATGTACGGACAACTGCAGGACTGGGACAGATAGCTATGGAGGCGAAATGCAATTGGATGCCTGTGGTGTTTTGGTGTTCCACTAACATTGCAGGTCTATGGACAGTGGTCTGATCATAGGTTCAGAAGACAGTGGCTCTCAGACAGTGTGACGTCTGAGAGGGGATCTTCTGAGAGTTGCAGCCATTGTTGATTCCCTATGGTCTTGTTTTGAGATCCTGTATCATTTCCATTGTTTTGTTGGATTGGGTTTTATTTTCTTTGGTTTTGTTTGATTAGGTCAAATCCAATGGCAGGAGCAGCTATTTATTTCAAAGATAGCAAGATATATTATGGTAGCAATTTTGGATTTACTCTAGGCTTTTTTTTGAAGTCCTTTATTGCATTCATTGTTTTGTTTTTATTGTTTCTATTCTATTCTGTTATTTGACTTTCATTATATCTGAAATTATCTGCAGCTATTTTGACATCAAAGGCATTATTGTAACTATTGCTGATTTCATAATGTTTACACCAGTTTGTTTTGATTGGTTTGATTCTGTTTTACCCTTTTTAAAATAAAAACAATTAAAAAAAAAGAGAAAGTTGTAATTGATGTGTTGTGAGAACACAGGGGAGAATGTAACATCACCTGCAGGGGATAGATTCTATTTTGGAGAGGAAATGATGGTTCTTCTGGCTCTAAAAAAACAGGGTCATTAAAACAGATATTTTCACTGATCACTGACAGACTTTGTGGAACAAAAAAAATCTGAGTGTGTTTCGGACAGTAAAGGAAAATGATGCTCTGTTAGTAGTTAATTTAATGTTTTCAGAAGTAAGTGGGAAATAAAGAGGCAGAGAAAGTGATAGCCAAATAGTTTTTTAAGATTCTGGTTATGCTGTGCAAAAGGGAAAGGAATGATAGCCAGGAATGTGTGAGATCCTCTCCTGTTCATGAGCAAGTCTTGCAATGTTGGCTGCTCTTCCTCAGCAGAAGTTGGCACTACAGCAAAAATTGTGTTAGGTTAACTTCATGGTTTAAACAAGAATAGGATTTATTTTATTGGCACAATCAAGGGTAAATGTTGTATTTTTCTTTAAAAAAAATTATGGAAAGCCCCTGGGAGTGACAACATACGCCTATAATCTTAGTGCTCCAGGAGTCTGAGTCAAGGGGTCTGATCATGTAGGCTCTGCATCACAAAGCAAACAAACAAAAAGATCTAAGATGAAACACAGTGCAAAGGCCCTGGATTCAATTCACAGTACCACAAAACAAAACAAAACAAAACAAAACACAGAATTCATTGTTTGTATATTTAAGTTCAACTTATATTAAGTAAACCTACTATGTATCAAAAGCTTTCCAGTATTCTTCCTCCTGAAATTTATGGTAATGAATTCAGAATCATGCATTTTCACATGTTTTTTAAGCAAAGTTAACTCCCAAACATGGAATTTTATTTTGGTAGAGTATCAATTGCTAAGATGTATGGCACCATTAAGGGAATTTGACCTCTAGATATCCTGTTCTGAAGCTGATGTAGCAGACGTTTTGCTAACAGATGACTTAACTTTGCAGGTCCTGTAAAAAAGTAGATTTCCATAGTAAAGCTAACACTATAGGGAGTCTCTCTCTCTCTTTCTCACTCACTCACCACACACACACACACACACACACACACACACACACCCCACACTAAAAACTGTTTAGCCTCAAAATAAATAACAGGAACTTCAGTTTCTGACTCTCAGAGGAAAATCTATTTCTTCTCTCAATACCTGCCTGAGATTTTCTCAGGAGTTTATTATATTGGGTTGTTGACCAAGTGCAACTGAAAAACTAAAGATAAAGTGGAGAAACAAGTAGAAAGCATTCACCAGCTCCTCAAAGCTGAAATCACTTTATATCAATTTTAAATTACATGAAAAAAAAAAAACAAAGAAAATGGTGCAATATATTTCCTCTGCTTCATTTCTTGTTCATTGCCTTCTCCTGGGCATTTTGTGATGTAGAAGGCTAATGTATTTATACATTTCGGAACTAAGCAGTCATAAAACTGTATAGGCACAGCTTGGAACCAACATCCACAAATTAGAAAGTTCCCCTAGACTTCCCACTTTATAGACACTATATGAAGAAAGAAAGGAAAACAAACAAACCCCAGGATTGTAGTTTAGCTGTTCCCTTTTGTTTATTTTTTCTCACTCTTCCGCATATAATAGTCTATTTGATAATTATAAAGCACAGAAATATGATGCAAAGTAATGTAAACACGATTTTCATCAAACAATGGAAAATCTTAAAACTTGCCTTCACCAGTCTAGGCTGGAATTCAATAAACTTTATGCATCTTTGAAATAAATATCAAAAGGCACTCTTCTTCATTCTAAAAACAAAGACTAAAAGACAGCAACAGCAGTAAACATACTTAGTTTTGTTTTAGAATACTTGTCTTGCTGTGAACTAGAGACTTCAGAAATCATTAGTGGTCAGAAGTAAAATTATCTTTTGACAAATCTCATTGATGAAATGCTGTTTTCTAAACCATCTTTTTGCTTGTTGACCGGTGGAATTTCAGAAAATATGCTGAATATTGATAGTTTGGACAAAGATTCTAAGACTCTTCTTCCCATGTGCTCCCAGATTAAGATAGCAAGTCTTTTGTGTAAAAAAAGAAATGCAAAATAAACAAACCAACCACGGTGCACTACATGTTGAAAGCACAATTCCGTCAACGAAACTACGAGTAACTTATTTCCCTGCATCAGCTGTGCTTTCTTCGGATTGCTGCCTCGCCACCCTCAGTACTGCAGTGATACTGAGTACAGTGGCATTGGATATTACTTTTGTTTTAGATTGGCTGAAAACTCAAAAACATAAAAACTTGAAATGATATGAAAGTGGAAAAGCACAGTACATAATCACAAACACATTCACAGTCAATATTCATGTGCTGTTCCCCCAGGCTACTTTGCCTAGTTTTAAAGGCCTGATACTCTATTAGTACATATGCTTCAAATAAAAAATATTCCCGGGCTGGAGGTGTAGCTCAGGGGATCGCACCTGCCTGGCAAGTATAATGTCCTGTGTTTGACTCTCGGTTTAAAAAAAAAATTCCACATATTGTATTTTTCCAAATTTTGTCATCTAGCTCATCTACCAACAAAAGACAAATTAAATTTTGTTAAGAGAAGGAAATGATCGTGAATGCTGGTAAAAACTAGATGATAGTGAGACTGATTGTAATACACTATTGAGGACTTAAAAGTCTTTTAACCCTAGACTATGTCTAAAGCTTGGCACATTGCCGTTATTAATACACTTCTGCTGAATGAATGTATAAACTTTATTCAATACAAAACATATCAAAATGTTCCCTAAGGAAAAGAAAGTACTGCTGCATATGTCCCTGACCTCAAATTTTACTTCGTAAGGTATCGAGCATGTTTTTAACAGAAACTGAAGGTCCTGTAGAAGTTTGGGGTGTAGGTAGACTGATAACCACCTTTGATGCTCAGCAGGGAACTCATAAATAGTTAAGCATATGTAAATTACTTAAGAAAAATTGGTCTTCATTTGTGGTTTTAGGTCAGACTAATGATTTTTTTTTTTCAAACAGAACCAAATGGATGTGTCAAAGAGGTAAAATTTTTAATGGAAGTGGACATAAGTAGTTTCTAACCCGCTGCTAGGGTTACAGATGTCACTGGTAGTTGTCATTATAGTAGAGCAGAGGATCCTTCATCATTTCAAACACATTTCCATATCCACAGGTAGTCAGATAAGTGACCATTACCACATGTACCAAAAAGACAAACAGATGGTGCTCAAATCTTTTTTTTTTTTTTTTTGGTGTGTCTTATAGGATTTAAGCTTTTTAGAAGTTAGACAGAGTCATGTGTTTTGTATCAACTTATGTAGAAACATTTAGGTATATTGACCCTTTGGCCTCTCCTGGGTTTGTTTTCCTCATCTCTCCTTTCCTGTATCCCAAGTGTGTAAGTAGTCCCCTGGGTGACTGGGAAATTTTCTGTTAGAATTCCAAGTGAGCATTTTCTCTTAGTCTTCTGGTGTCCCAGCAATTCCCAAGCATGATAAATAACATGGTCTTCATCACAGGCCAAAAGTGTCCCTCTTTGAGTTTTACATGTACAGTGATTTTGTCACTGAGTGGGAAGTGGAGTGATAGCAACTTGGACAGAACACACCCAGATTAGCTTGGCAGAGCTAACTCAGAAACTCCCTGCAGTTCTCCCCAGAAGATCTGCAAGCAGATTGAATCTATGCTCTAGAAAGAACACGGATAGAGCCAAGGGAACTAACTGAACCTGCTGTGCTAGAGCCCGTTCTAGGGCTATCTTAGCATTGTCTGGCCACACAGGTAAAGCCAGTGGGTGTCATCCACACTGTCTCTTCTCAGTCTATGGCAGTTACCTCACCAAAGTCCTCATGGACCAGGTGGTAAGTTGTCTGGGTTAGCATAAAGCCAACAAACACATCCCGTGATTTGGAATCTTTACAGGTGTTACTGAGAATTGTGGGTTTGACAGCTGTATATGATGGCCGTGATGAAGGAGAATATCAGATTTTTTAGGACTGAAAGAACATTTTTATCTGAAACTCTCTTCCACTCAGTTCTCCAGAACACACCCAAGTGCTTCTTAGGATGGACTGAATTTACCTATTAAGCGGAGTGACATTAAACTATGAGCTTTTGGGGCTCAAATAGAATGTCTCACCTTTCTTTATAACCAGAATCTTACCTCTATCTACCCTCTATTCCATTTACCCTTTTAGTTTGGATTTTCTAGTTAGATTGCTGAGCTGAACATTAAATGGATTTAACATCTGTGAGTTCAATTACTCCAGCTAAGTTCACTTTTCATTTTTCAACTACATCAAAGCTCACTCCCACTTGGCCTACCATAGCTGAGAAAGGTCTCCTAGGATCAGCCTCAGAGAGAAACAGTTCATTTCATATTTAGATCCTAGAGAGAAATTTAACTACACGAATGACACATAAGGAAGCATTAGGCTAATCAGAGCTAAGTATAGAAATTGGTTTTCCCATCTCCATGTTTTCTCTGGTATATGTTGAACTTAACAAAAAGTCGATACAAACGTTTGTTACATCAATAATATACATTTCAGTAATTTGGGATGCTTGAAATAATGCACCGTATGAAAAGAGTTCAAGAAGCCCACTGCTATAAGTAAATCAGGGCATATAAATTCTTCTTACACAGTTTTTGTTACCATAGGATTTTTAGTTTTTCAGAACTTTTTCTAGTAATTAATATTTTTTGATGTTCTTTCTCTGCCTTATGTGGAAGTACAAAACTGTGACATTTGAAACGAGTACCCTAAAGCTTAATTGAATCACTGGTGCATTTCTTGCCCCAAACTTTGTCAGACTAAAAAGCATATTCAGGCATTTCCAAATTACTGAGGCTTAGAAATGTGTTTTTTGATGCAGAGATCTTAGACACTCAATTTTTTTTTGTTTTAGTCTACAAAAAGGCTTCTGTCCTGTGATGCAGATTTTAGCTTTCTTTACACAGATTGCTTATGATAAAGAGTTTTGCAGGCTTGCCTCAGTGAGAAGATACCGAGCTTTACATGAAGGATGTATATTTCTTTTTATTTATATGTAAGTATCAATACTATGGACCACAAGCAATGTTGAAGCAATAATAAAGTGATCCTTGTTATCAGCTAGGTTCCTTCCTTCCTTCTCATTTTTTTTTCAGTAGGAAAAACGCAGGAACACTAGAGAGCTTGCCAGTTTACCTGTGTACTTTTCTTTCTTGGTCTGTCTCAGATACACCTCTTCATGCTAGATGAAACCGTCGATCTGAGTTAGCCTCTCAGCAATGAAGAAGTGGCCGCTGATTCATGTTCGCTGACAATGGAAGTGAAGATGTTAACTGTGCACTTTGCACACCTGGGTGAATTATCTGGAGGTGGACACACCTGCCTCTTGAGTCCCTAGCCTGTGGATTTATATTGATTCCTCATTTATAGATTTAACAATCTTTGTTAACGCTTGCAATGGGCTGGTATTCTACCAACTGTGGCAGATAAATACCAAAACAAGAGATCCTGTTCTTCCCTTCAAGTTACACGTTTCCATTTTTATTTATTATTTGTTGGTCACTCTGAGATCTAATTGAGACTTTCTGTGGCTTCACCATTTTCAGTTTTGCCTTGGCTGCTATTCTATTGTTTCCATACTCTCCTTTAAAATTCGTTTTTTTTTTTTTTATCCAAGAAAGACAAACACTAAATAATCAAAGTCAAAACCAAAAATTTACACTATCCACATCTCAGATAGTATACACTTTCCCCTCACTAAAGGAGTCAGTGGTTTTTATTTAGTCTAATGATTTCCTGAAATATTGCCAAGAGCACTACCTATTGCAAGTACAAATTTTACTTAGGAAATGACAAATTAGTCTTAGTTTCTCTTCCATAATAACAATTGTTACAGTGCATGGTATCATGTTATAAACACATGACAGCAATGAAATTTAACTGCTTTTAAAAATATAGTTCTATGAATATTACATTGGCTAAAGTTTATTTTAGAGGACCTAAGAGGATATATCCAAAGTAGTTAAATCTAAGATAATAAATAAATAATATTCTCAAATCAAAGGCAGAGTCTAAATGATCATTATTTTAACTTTTTGTAGTGTTTACCTAGAAAATGTGTTAATATATTAATATTCTAAAAGAACAATTAGTTAATTCTATCAAACATTCCAATATGTGATTGACATTTTAAAATAATTTGATATTTTGAAAACTTTGATAGTGTAGAACAATGACTGTCTCATACAACATCAGCAAGATAGAAAATATAATAGGAATATTTTTGCTGCAGAATATAATGAAAATAACTCCCTAAAAACTTAGGACTAAAAACAGAGCACATATAAATATCAAGTATGATAATCATAGTACAGCTTGGTGAGACTTGATATGGTAAAAGTTTCTACTTTCTCTGAATTAATATATACAATTTGTACAAGGAAAAGTTATATGACATTATATGGTACATTTGCAAATATTTTTCCTTAGTTTCACTTGAGAGAATGCATTTGCAAAAATACACAGAAATTTTGATAATAATATAGGAACCAAAGTAAAAATAATAATAAATATAATAAAGATAAAGTTGGAGAACGTAAACTTTATGCGTTTAGAGGAAGAGGAAAATCAATTGTGATGCATTAGCAAGTCATGATACAATGTATTTGATTTTCCAAGTTAAGAAAGTAATGCGTTTTTAAATGAATCCAAATGATTAGTTGACTAACTTTTTGAGAAAAATAAAATTTCATCATAGCATATACAAAAATAAATTCCAGATAGACTGAATATTTATTAAGACAAAGTAGCATAAGTCTCAAAAAAAATTGGTGACTGTTTTATAATACTGAAGCCAATTTTAGAAGTTATAAAAGATAAAACAACAAATTTTGCTTCAATTATCTTAAAACATTTTTTGTATGGAAAGATATTAAAAGAAAACTTAAAAACACTATTCATTAGTGAAAAATTAATTTCTATGGTTTTCAAACATTGTCCTTATTATAACCTATTGGATGTAGCTACCACAAAACAAAAATATATTGCAATAAAAAGAGAAAGTTAAATTGAAGTAATTCAGAGAAATATGCAAAACAACTATGTGAAACATGTTTATCTGACTGTTATTCAAAAAATGCAAAAGAAAATAAGTGCTTTTTCACCATAAAAGGAGATGAAAAAGATCATTCTTTAATTTTGCCCTGGCTGACTTGCTGCCTTTCTGGGGGGCTGAGGGGGTAGGTTTATCCATTTGTATCAATACATATATGAGTTTACGTTTTTAAGCAGCAATTCTCCTTATTAACTTTATCCAACAGAGATTCAAATGAATAATAGTTGCAAAGGGTATTAATTACAACAATGTTAGAAATTGTGACACTTAGAAAGAATCTAAATACCCATCCTTGGGAACTAATTAGAGTAAAACAGTCATAAAAGAATACAATAAAGCCATTATGACGAAGTTACTCTTTATGTCCAGCATTAAAACATGACTATTAAATGAGTGACCCACCTCAATAAAGCCATGGAAAACTAAAAAGCATCCCAGCTGAGTAAAACTTGATTTTCTGATCCATGGAAACTTGAAGGAAAATATAAAGACATTGCTTTAAACCACTAAATTTTGAGTTATCCAGAAATAGAAACCCAAATCATTTACTATGACATGTTAGGAATAACCTACTATTGAACAAAAAATAAAGGGAAGAGATAAACCTGAGAGTACTGTGGAAAGAAATAAAATTAGACAAAATATTGGAATCTTGATTTTTCCCCCCTTTGGCAAGACATCGTGTGTGTCAGGAGAGCACACGACTTACTACCAAACTACGCTTCCTCCCCGGGATGTTAAAAAGGAGGGAAAAGACATTCTGTGTTTTGAAGAACAGAGAGATACTTGTTACACAGATAAGTGTAAGTATCAAAGTATGAGAGACAGAAAGATGGAACTATAGGCCCTTATCGGTCTCAACTACAGATCTTTTGTTTATGGAGAGAAAAGGAACAAAGGCCCTCATGGGAAGAGCGAGTTTCATCAGGGACAGGGAGAAATTCTGTGGTGCGTGACTGGGGAATCTCAAAGTTTCCAAATCATACAGCTGAACCAAATGACCCTTCAGAGTCCTTTGAATTCTTTGATCCTAAATTATCTCTCAAATGGCGAGGCCAGAGCCTCCACATGCTGCTAATTGTCGGTGGATGCTTTCAGTTTATCAATGGCCCTTTTAAGCGAAGCATCTGGCTGGGGCAAGATACTCCTCACTTAACTTGGCCTTCATAGGGCACAGGGCACAGTGACTTAAAAAATCCCTTTACTTTTAATGGCAGAATCCCAAATAGTCTAACATTCAATGTCAACATTAACTGAATATTTCAATATTAAAAGAGTTTAGATTTAATAATAATAGAGAATACAACATCCAAGAAAGTAACATACTTTAAAAAAGTCATTTGATACATATGAAATTTATTCTGTATCATGTAAAACGATTGATACTCACTTTATTCTGTGGTAACATCATCCAAATGCTATTGTTCCTAACTCCTCTGTCCTCTCACTCACTGAAAATTAATACATTTCTTCTGCTTTCATGGAAAAGTTGTTTAATGTACAGCTTCTAAAATTTTCTTCACGTCACCTAGAGATGTCTTCAGGTCATATATCTTCCAGTCTTCTCTTTCATCAAAGCTTTAAATTTGTTCTAGATTCTGCTCTATTTTGTGGCCCAAGACACAATTCAGCACTGACATTCTAGCTTCCTCAGTTTTGCCCTCAATATTGGAAGCTGACTCTTCAAAAGCAACACAATCTCTATCCACTCAGTCTATTTTATTAGGTTTATACGCCTTTCATTTTCATCTCTTCTGCACTCACAGAAGAGGTGAAAATCATTTAAAAGTATTCATTTTAGACTTGACTAAACAATGCTTCAAAACATCACATGTATGTACCTGGAAATCTACACTGAAAAGAAATTTCAAGCATCTCTCTTTCTTGCTAAATGAAGAAGAATAAGCAAAACCACATTTGGAATTGTGCTAATGTTGGAGAGCACATTGAGATAAATGGATTACTTTGTACAGTTCTTCCCTTATAAGATATCTGTTAGCAGCATTTCCTATTTGGAAAAAAATTCAGACTTTTAAGCACTCTACTTTTACAGCATTATATTTTTGAAAGGATTATTATATTCATTTCCTAAGTGTCTTCACACAACTCAACATGCTATTGGTCAGTACCATTGTAACTTTTTGGTTGAAATAGTGCATTAATGGGTGAAAGGAGAAGTGACAATTTAGTTTCAACTCCAGGATGTCACTGAAAAAGTGAGGAATAAAGTCTTTTTTAATGTAACTTTTCTCAGGTTCAATCACAGACTTCTTGGTATCAAATCATGTTGAAATAGGAGAGAAATCATATTTTAGTGTTTTGATGATGGAAGATTCATCAAAAATATGCATCTCACCCAACTTACCAATATTCCAGTGCTATAGAATTCATCAAAATTAATATGTGGTTAAAGCAATCATCAAATAAAATTTAAAAATCTAATATAATAAATATTATCCCAGCCAAAATGTTCTGCATTTTTTCTTGAAGAGCAATATGATTTTGCAAAATCATTTCTATGTGACTTTTACTTATGGAAATTTATTTATTTTCTTTATAAAACTGGTAATATGAAAGGACATTTGGAACATAGGTTATACATGGAGATTCTAGGTCAGGAGACATTGGGAAGAGTAAATATGTGTTATATAGGAGAACTTACTGGAAAAATGAATAAATAACAGAAATAAAGTAGTTCTGGAAAAATTGTGAGAATAAGGACTACACTCACGTGGTGGAAAATTTAGAATCACCATAGTGAAGAAGCCCAAGCAGTGTTACCCCAAATATTGTCTGCACTGGTCAACTTTTCATTGCCAGGACAATATACAAGAGAATGTAGGAAAGGTTTATTTTGGCTCATGGTTTCTGAGGGTTCAGCCCACAGTTAGCAGGTTCAGTCACATCATAGCAGAAGGGGATGGTGAAGGGAAGCAGCTCAACTGATGGCAACCAGGAAGCAGAGAGCAGAAACAGACAAAGCACGAGATGTAACCTTCAGAGCCTGCAATTCACCTCTTTGCAATGCACTCAGCATTGAACTCATCCGTGGATTCACCCACTGGACCTGCCTCTGAACACATGAAACTTTGGGGGAACATTTTAGATTTAAGCTGTAACATTATCACGTGTGTGTGTGTGTGTGTGTGTGTGTGTGTGTGTGTGTGTGTTATGCTGAGGATCAAACCCAGCGCCTCTGGTGTGCCAGGCAAATGCTGTACTGCTGAGTTATACCCAAATATTATCCACTAAAGTAAGTAGTTAGTTAAACTTTGGCAGAATACAATATTCTACCTAAAATAACTATCTGCTTGGCAGTTTATCATTAATGGAGATGAGAGCAGATAGTGGTTTAAATGTTGAAATACTGCCAGGGATATAGCTCAGTGGTACATCACCTGCCTGGCAAGTGCAAGGTCTGGAATTTGACTCTTGGTACAAAAAAAATGTTGAAATGTTGAATAGTGAAGTTATTAAAAGTAAGTTAGAAGAGGAAATCCATCTGTCCCCATTTAGCCTTAATGTATTTGCCACTATTTATTTGGTATTATATGACTTAGGTTTGCATAATGGAGAAAACTGCCCAGTGTTTGTTTTATTTGTCTATTCATTCATTTGCCTTTAGTCTGTCATTTGTAACACATTCTGCTGTGTATAGATGAGAAGTAGGAGTCAAAGTGTCCAAGCTGAAATAGTCTACGATCTAGTTAGTTAGGTTCTGTGAGGATTCACTGTCCAGGCATAGAAAAATGTGAATAAAACTTAGGGAAAATCTAAGCAATATCTAGCAGTCTCTAGTAAGGCATGAAAAATAGAAGAGGAAATGTATAACACAGGAGATGAAGAGTGCTTTTCATTAGAGTCAGTATGACACTGTTCATTTTTTACCATGGACCGTCACTCTCTCACCATCTCTGAATTCAAATTCTTTGAATTTCCCCTACTATATGGTTAAGGCCACATGCATGCCCACAAGCACTGAGCCAGGAGAGTTACAGTGTACTACAAATACATGCAGTCAACACCTTGGTGCTTCTCTGGAATCTAACATGGAGGAAATAAGGAGATGATGACCACTCAGATCCTAGGAACTGGGTCACATGCCTGTAATGAGCAGGAAGGAACATCTAGCGCTTGTGACCTAAGGGTTTGATCTTGCTAAAAGCAAGATAGTAATCTCTGGAACTTTGATTAGGCCTGTAAGTGAGTAAAAATGGACTTTACCAAAAGTGGAAATCCTATATCTTTCCATTTTTGTTGCTGATTCACTATGCTACACTGAATAAATCACTCAACTAGGTTTCTGTCCCATTTATCTCTGAGGGTTTTAACCTCCATGTGTCATTGTGAATTTCCCACATGGAAGAAGTCACTCTGTACTGTCTCATTCCTTCTTTTGATGGTCAGGGAGGCCAGGGCACCCACATTGCACAGAAAGTGGCAGTAATTGTTGGCAGTGAAATATTTAACACAATGAAATACAGATGTCTTAATTCACAAGAAAAAAAATTTCTGAGATAAAAGCCTACTAAAAAAACATTAATTATAACCACAGACACAGTGTATAACACATAGTGGGGCTCAGATATAGGGTAGCAAGACAGGTCATTATGAATGATTCAGACTATCACTAGATTCATGAATTTGTTCAATTAATGGACAAACTTTCAGTGATTTTTTTGTGTGTGTGTCAAGCTCTGAATAGTTCAGTGCCTGGAATAAAAATTCCTGGCCCCATTGTTCTTACCTTGTAGAGGAAATAGATAGAAAATAAACAATGAAACATATAATAAATGCTATGGGGGAAAATAAGAATAGGATTGGAAGTTCTTGTGTTGGGAAGATGAAGATTAGAATGCCAAGCAATGTAGGGTTACAGTAGCATTAGTAAGAATTGATAATTGGAGAAAAAACTATAGTCAGTTAAGGAAATAATGTTGGCCATGTACGAACAGCGAACTTCGATCAGAAGATGCAACTGGATAAACTCTCTTAAGGTGAGTACTTACTCATCATGTTTAAGCAAAGGTAAAGGGACCTAGAGCTGCCATAGAGTATACAACAGAAAATAGCAGGAGGTGAGTGTAATGAGATAATTGGATTTAGGTACAGAACTTATGGTCAGTATCTTTAAAGAAGTTTGGTTTTTGGTTTGCATGACAATGAAAGCCTTTGCCATGTTTTGAGAATAAAAATAATGTGACCTATCTTATCTGTTAAATCCATGAGCTCATAGAATACTGTGAGAGAAGACAAGGGTGAAACTAATGAAAAGGGTTGGGTACAATGGATCCAGGATAAGAAAACAGAGAAAGGATTAATAGAAGTCAAATGCGATAGTGTGGATAGAGCTTTGGACTAGAGATGAATTTGTGAGTTTTTGCAATACGGATTATATTTCAGTCCGTGTAATTAGATGATATCTCAGAATACAAATTAGATTATTGTGAGGGGAAGAATAAAGACAAGATAGGTACTGGAGGAAGAAGTTGGGGGGAAGAAAGTATCCATCAGTCAAGAATGAGAAAGAAAGTAATGAGGAAAAATGAAAATCAAGGAAGTAGGTGGCATGAAGTACAAGTGGCAAAAGTTTCATTGAAGTACGATGCTACAGATCCTGGCCATTGGGTTTATGGAGATTGGTGGCAACCATGAGAGCTGTTTTTGTCGTGGTTGGATTTTTATACTTGGTTCTGTGTTTTGAAGTGTTAGGAGACTAACCCAAGGTCTTTGCACCGACCTACAATTCTAGCCATTTTTCTTATTTTTTATTTTGCAACAGGATCCTGCTAAGTAGCCCAGGCTGAATTCAAACCATGATCATTCTGCCTCAGCCTCCTGGAGTGCTGCCTTTACAGTTTGCACTGCCACTCTCAGCGTAAGCGCAGTTTTGATGAGCATATGTTAGCAGAAGCCTTGCTTGAGTGAGTTTGACAGAAAATGGAAAGAGGAAACTAGAAACTATGTGAATAGGTATCTCCCTCAGGGTTAAAAAACTACGGTTTAAAAATGGAGAGACAGGAAAAATAGAACAGAAAAATTTTTTTTTTAAGAATTAAATATTGCTGATTGTATGTAGACTGATTTCAATAGCAGAAAGATAAAAACCCTAATTTAGAGAGAGGAGAGAATTGCTGGAGTGATACCTTCAAAGAATTCCAGGAATATTCTTATGAAAGCAAGAGCAAGTGGGAGCTCTGTGCACTTGGAGGGGTTGGATTTAGATAAAGTTTAAAAGCAATTGTTTACTCTTCCACATGGTTTCTACTCTTTATGGCCTCCATGAATATCACTGAGTGGTCAACACTCCCCGATGAAATACAGTGGGTACATGCTTGTTAGAAAGCATCATTTCTATTATTGCGGTATGGATGGAATTTTGGAATGTGGAATGTCAAAAGGAAGTATTCTCCTGATGACATTATTTTATTTCAGTGTCTTTATTTCTCCTCCTCCTCCTCCTTCTCCTCCTCCTCCCTCTCTTCCTTCTCCTTCTCCTCCTTTTCCTCCTTCTCCTTCTCCTCCTTCTCCTTCTCCTCCTTCTCCTCCTCCTCCTTCTTCTCCTCCTCCTTCTCCTTCTCCTCCTTTTCCTTCTTCTCCTCCTCCTCCTTCTTCTCTTCTTGTCTCCTTCTCCTTCCTTTGCCTTCGCCTTCATCTTCTCCCCTCCCCCCTCCTCCTCCTTCTCCTCCTTCTTCTTTTTCTAGTGCTAAGGATTGAATCTGAGGCCTTAGTCATGCTAAATGCATGTGAGCTGTACCAGTAGGCCTATATTCTTAAGCTGGAGAAGAATCCTTACCAAGAATGGGAAATTGAACTTTAACACTCTTTTCCAAACCAGTACAATTGTTTATGTTTTTATACTAATTTCCTATGCATAATACCACTGAATTTAAGAGAGCATTCAAACAATAAATGATTTCTTTATCCATGGGTTTTTCTCACTCTCAAATTACCAAATAATTGAAGTTGGACTTTTAAAGAAACATTTAGTTAAACTACAAACATCTAGGAAAAATAACATTTTAAGAATGAAAATCTGGGGGCTGGGAATTTAGTTCAGTGGCCTAAGTGCCTGCCTGGCAAATGCAAGATCGTAAGTTAGATACCCAGTGCAAAAAACAAAATCTATTCTTGAATATAATTTTCAAAATGTTTGTGAAGAGACACTCCTGAAGCATTTAGTCTCTTCCTTCCTTCTTTTCTTTTTCTTTCTTTCTTTCTTTCTTTCTTTCTTTCTTTCTTTCTTTCTTCTTTCTCTCTTTCTTTTTCTGTATTTATTTCTTTCTATTTTTGTTCCAAAATCAGTAAATCAGTGCCCATAATTCATTTATGAAGCTATTGAAAATTTGTCTGAATACAAGTAGAAGTTTCTTCATGTCATTATTTGTCTGTAAAAAGGCCTTTTGGTAGTTCATCATTTTCTAGATGATTAGATTCAAATTACTTTGATTCTGTAACCTTATCTTTACCTTCACTCTCATTTATATTATTGCAATAATTTGAAAATTATTTTAATCTTGTGTACAGCATATACCTCTGTATAGTCTATTTTTGATAATTTCCATCCTATCATTAACCAATAGATAGCTATGTTTAAGCTAATTAATATATAATCATATATCTTGATGTCTTAAAATATTAACATTTCGTTTGTTAATTTATTTAATCTGTAGATTACCTTGGTAGTTCTTTGGAGTTCACTGAAGACATATAATTCTGTAAAGAGGCTTAGAAGGATTCATACACTAGCTAAAAATCAGTTAGGTTGCTTTGCTGCTCTTGACTGGGTGGCCAGATAAACAGCATGGACCTGGGTGTCCACTAACAATTTCCTCCACGTTTTCTCGTTCAGCAGGCGAGCCTATGCACATTGTAATGGTTTAGGAAAAAATGCAGCAACATGTGTGTAATATTCAAGTCTGACCTTAGATCCAAGTTCTTTCTGTCTGTTGGGTAAGAAAGGTGCACAGCAGTTCAGGGTGCTTACTGGGAAGACAGGAGCATGCGGGAATGGATGTAGAAAGGAGAGCAAGTTAGGGCGTTGAACGCAATCAATCAGCTTCAAAGATCTTAATCTTTAAAACGTGTCTAGTCTCTGGTTTATGACACTATTTCACACAATTATCTCCCCTCACACTCTAGGAATCCCTTCCATGGCTCCCTCCATTCAACTGACTTAATTCTTATTTATAATTCTTATTCACCATTTATATCAGGTCAAATATTCATTTGTACAGGAAAATTTCTCTGACTTCCCAGGCTAGGTCAGAATTCACTGTAAAAAAAAAAAATCCCTCCTAAAATCACGTTCTTTTCACAGAACACATCACTTGGATTGATATATTAAAGTGGTCACTATACATGGCATATAATAAATGTTCAATAAATATTTGTTCAATGATGTTATTTAAGCTGATTGAATTTGTTATGGTTTGTGTCTAGATGTCCCCCTGAAACCCCCACGCAATCACAGATGGGATGTTTTCAGAGGCCTCTGAATCTAGAGTGTGTGATTGACACATGGTGCAATGCTAGGATTAAGGATGCTGAGATTCAGGGTGGTTGATTACTGAATCAATCCACTGACTGGTTTGGCACCACCCTAATCCTGGTAGCTTGGCTATAATACAATGGACAGAAAGAGTCTTGTCTTCCTTGCTCAGACTGTTTTTCTTTTGTGTCTCTCTGTCATGCCACCATGCTTCAGAGCCAGCTAAACATGGCCTAAAACCTCTACAAAATGTTTGTCAAAGAAACCTTTGCTCCTTTAACTTTGGGTGTCTGGTGTTTTTTCTCAGCAACAGGAAAAGTAAGACAGAAATTTTAAATTTATTCTTTATTTTTTTCCTACCCTTTTATCACAAAAATTCTCATATTTTTTAAATGGGTAAACTCTATTTGTTATTTCAGGTTTAGTATAGTGGCTATTTTTCTTTGTGATTCATTTTCTTAGACATTCACTTATGTTTTATTTTTGAAGTCCTGGTCTCTTACTAATGAGTCTTTGATTATACAGTACAGATGAAGGGAAATGTAAATAAGAAATTATTTATCACCCTTCAGACCATATCATTTCCATTTTATTGTAGTATTTGTACTTGAAGCAGTATTGCATACATTGATATTGTACATTGAAATATGGTATAATTTTTCCGCAAAGAAGTGTCTGCTATAACTATCTACAGAATATTAGATCTAGAATCTGAAAATATGATGTTCATGAGCTATAGTTCCCAGAATGGACCATTTTATCTCAACCCACAACATTTAACAAGGACAAAATGTCACTCAAGTTCTCATATCCTCTTTAGCTTTGCGAAATAATTTGAAGCAACATTTTGCTATGCATGAATCACATTTCTTCTGCATTTTCACTGAAAGGGATGCATATTTCTTTGATTTCACATAACTCATTATGGAACATAAATGCATACCTTTTGCACTAGATTGCCATGTGTTACATTGCATAAGAACCATCTCTTCTTTCTGGTACTTGGCTCACTTAGAGACAATTATATCTTTTTATTACCTCAGTGAAGACTTCCATCCAATTCTCAAGTGTGCTTATACATCTCGGG
This sequence comes from Hydrochoerus hydrochaeris, assembly GCA_004027455.1. Lineage (NCBI taxonomy): Eukaryota > Metazoa > Chordata > Mammalia > Rodentia > Hydrochaeridae > Hydrochoerus > Hydrochoerus hydrochaeris. Next base: position 44,621 of record PVLA01000835.1, on the reverse strand, counting down.
GCACATATTCCCACAGAACTCCTGTGCGCATAGGCTATTACCTCAGGTGTAAGTTAGCTACGCTGAAGGCTCCAACTGGGAGCTGTTAGCGCTCATTCATTAGATCTTCCTTGAACATGATAAAGTCGTATTGAATGAGTGTCTTGACATGCAGATTTGAGAAATATAAATCCACAATGCAAAAGTATAGAAAGCAGTTTGCACTTGTAAACTTCTGTTTTGGAATCATCCACATTAGAGTGGCCTTACAGCCTAATTTCATAATATTGAGCGTATTCTAAAGTGACTCAGAAAATGTTAATATCCGATAGTGAGAGTTCCAATTATCGAAGCCATCTACCAATAAGTATGCTGAAGTAATGTCAAGGAATCCCAAGGGTGTACCAGTAGGGGGAAAAAAGAGTTTATTACAGAAAAACTAATGGGCCGTTTGCTGTGGCTTCTCCTGCTGATACTGCTGTGATGAGTAACACACAAGTGAAATATCTCCCTTGTGTTTAACCACGCATTTTCACCCCAGGGAAACAGAACGGGCTTTGTCTTTGTTAAATACATTTGGTCTCTTTGGGATATTCTGTCTTCTTTTCTGTTTTTTCTATCACTGTCTTTATTTTTAATAAAAATATTTTATAGCATTTGTACAATAAATTGAGAATTTTCATAAATATCTTTTGTTAGGAATCAAGTTAAATGGTTCTGTAGTGATCTCCACCCATACGTCATGATTGTTTTGCCTTGAGGGTGTTAAAATAATGAATCTAGCACTTACCCTAAGATGACCGTATCCCAGTGGTGCAAGCTGAGTGTGCACTATTTTTTAACATGTCAAAAAAGAAGAAAAGAAAGGCTGTCCAATGATGGTCATTCTTTATGGCATGCATGTGAAGTTATGTTGTTGGGAAAGCTGATAGTTTTACATGTGTTCCCCATTATCCCTACTTTTTATGTTGAGAAAATACTTCCTTCACAAGGCCATATTACCCTTGTTTGTACCTGGATAATAAAGAGTTAAGAAATCTGAGCTCTCCTGGAACCTGAAAACCTGAAAACGGAATCACAGTGACATTTTTCTAGCATACTGCATAAATTTTGCACGGATGTTTGTGGGGGAGGGGTGGGAGTGCATCACAATGAAAAAACAGCAATTATTTTTATAATACAGGGAATAGACTAGAAGATCAAGTCTGCTGGAGATAGTTCTGTTCCATTCTGTACCTGTTTCATAGACTGTTCCAGATCCATAAAGGGCAATCAGTGACTCTACTTTCACATGCTACGTTATGATACCCAGGTTCCACTCTGTAAAAGGAAAAATTACTGTTTAAAGATCTTTGTTTTCTTTTCAGGCAAAAGAAAAATTCATCATTTCTACTTCCAATTTACTTCATCTTGACAACTCTAATTCCAGCCTTTGCCCCTGCAGGGTTTGCCACTGATTAGACTAATACAAACACATAAAACCCATAAAAAGTTATTGCTGATTAATTTTTAACCTATTCTCTTGTGGAGAACTTTGACAATTGTCCCAAGTGAATTAGAAGTCAAATGTTTGTTCTAGGATATCACTCAAAATCAAGATTGATGGCTATATTATTTGCAACTCATTATCCTTAAGAATTTTAATTTGTAGAAATTACTTTGCTTTCAAGTTCAGCCAATGTAGGATGCAGGACTCATTTGGTTTTGCAGTGTTGATTGCATTTTTTCCCCAGCAGCTCTTTCATGGTTATTTCTGGGTTCAATTCCACAAACTTTTTACTTATGGTGTATTTCTTGGCTTAATTTCCCTTTCTGTCTCTATGGATCACAGTGCTTGACAGAATTGCAGAGGAGAGAAAGTCTTACTACCAGATTTTCCACTTGAACTAAAGATTAAGTCAAGTTCAAGTTGAAAATTCCTTAATCAAAATTGTCAGCTTACATATGGTCTCTAGTTCTAATATAGTCAAGTAGATCTCTCTGAAAGGGTACAAAAAGCAAGTTTAGTTTTCAGTGTAAAACACTTCAGTTCACAAATAATTATCATTTCTTTGAAGAAAGTTCCTCTCCTACTAGCCTGTTTTGAAACTCTATTTTATCGTTATTTTTATTTTTTTCTCTTTTCAATGAAAAAGAAGAACTATATTTTAAGTGCTAATTTGACCAGGCTTGGGCTAAGTGCTTTAATTTTGAGATTTGAGATGGAACAATTATTTCTGTTTTGAGGAAATGCATCATAGAGCCTAGAAATTCATGTGAGATCCATTTTCCCCTTCTATGAAGGTTTAAACACCTAACCATTCTGTAACACTGTTCATTTAGAGCATGACAATGCTTGTACCTCATGATAAATGATTTTGAAATTCAAGGAGCTTCCAAGTTCAAAACTTTATCTGTGACTCTATAAGGGTTTGTCTGAATGTGGTCTCTGAGGATAGAAGGTCAGCTATACTGGTTCTTCTGTGTCACAGGGCTACTCATATTCTTAAAGTTAAAACAATTTTGAAACCACTGTTCAGGTTTCTCCCTGAGTTGAAAACATTACAATCAGTCCTCCATTTTCTAAACCTTTAGAGAGTTCATGGTCTAAATGGTCAGACAGTCTTTGTATTTTGATACTCATAGGGAATAATACCCTTTTGTTACTGTGCTGTCCTATATCTTAGGCCAAATAAATAAACCATAGGTCAGCTTATCATAGTAGCAAATTAAACAAAACTTTAGTCCTAAAACAAAATTTACAAAGACAAATCCTTTGTACCCATTCTAATATCTTCCTCAGATTCATCTCAACCAACCTAAAGAACTAGTGAATAACAGCTGAGTCATTTTCAGGATAAAAGCTAACAGTAAGCCTTCAAATGCATTGTCTCTGATTTCTGATCAATAATCTTAGACCTTATCACTTCCTTGTGAGCACTTCCCTAGTGATACTTTTCAGACTTATCTCCAAGGGTATGCATGAAATCCAAGGAGTATATAAAATAATCCACTGAACAGAAGGAATAAAAGTTTAGGGCATTTTGTTAAATTTGTTTTATGTTACTCTGTAAATCTTTTATTTCAGGGTATAGCTTAGAAAATGAATGATATTATAGTGTAGTGATTTTGATGTTTAATCTAGATAGTCAATTTGATTGGCTTGAGCGATGCCGAGAAGATTAATAAAGCATACTTCCACGTGTCCAGATGGGTCACAGGAGCATGCCCTTGGTGACTCTATCTGGTCCTTTGTCTCTTCCTTTCTGGTTCTTCTGCTCTTTGCTTTCTACATGCATTGAGTTGAGCAAGGAGTGGAGCCAGTAAACCTTGGACTGAAGTCTGTGAAATTGTGAGCCAAAATGAATTACCCCTCCTTAAGTTGCACATGTCCTCAAGATGGGAAGGTGAATAATAGAGTAGCAGGCTAATATTAAACATAAATAAATAGGCGATATTGGAATAAAAATGCTTCTGGACTCCAATAATTAGGCTAAAGTAATTCTAGGTGGAAATTATCTGATTCTTTGTGATACTACAAATCTACTGGTACTGATAACTAAATTATTCAAAGCTACATAAGTCCTATATTGTAAAGCGGTGATGAGAAGTCTTAATTTATATGCCAGTTCTCATATTCATGAGATTTATGGAACCTGGGAAGGCAGGGGTTGTCTGTTTTCTTTTGAAACAAAGAAAAATGTAGCATAGGACTTTCAATGTAACTTTCTAATTATGAGGAAAAATGTAAGGAATCTGAACAGACTAGTTACATCTGTTGAAGAGTATTTGCTAGCAAGCACTCTTGAGTGCATGTAGGCATTCTGGGAAAGGAGAGAGTCATTAAACAGATCTGTTTACTCGTAGACTTACTGGAGGTCTTAAGAGAAACTCCTAACATGCGTCATGAATCTCCAAGATGTACAAAATATTTGTAGCCAAACTTCTTTAATTGTGATATCACGCTTTTGGAAGCATTTTATGCGATTAACTTGCCACTGAATGTACTTGGAAAATGTTGCTAATAATAAATCATTGTTTTCTCTGAAGTCTTCTGACAGGCAGCCCATCCTCTACCACTAAGTTAGTGTCCAGTGCTTTCAAACTCACTCTATTTTAATTTAGCTTCACCAACTGTCAGGTATTCTCTTTTCTACCCCCATTCCATCTATATCCAATAAATTTGTACTGAGTTGTTTCCACTGATTTAGTACCATTTGAAGGGTAAGAGATTGAAAAGAAGGGAAATAGACATGCAAACATGGGAAAGATTTAGTCACTGTCTCCACTAGAAAGCAAGAAATGCCACTGTGACTGGAATAAATTGGAAGACGTAACGCGGATGAGGTGGCAGGAGAAGTAGGAACTCGATTGGGGCCTTGAAGTTACATCAGTTCTTTCAAATGTTAACCATGGTAACCAAAAATTATGAAAAAGGTTTTAAGTAGGGCGTGATAAGTTTTTCTTGAAAACATTTCTCTGGATGGCATACAGATTTAACATTGGAGGAAAGCACAAAGAAGCATTCCATCTCCCTCTAATAAATCCTGAGCAATAGCAACATTTTCCCCTCATTCAGTTATTTCAGACAATACTTGACACATGGTAGGTCTTCATAAATTTTTGCTGAATAAAGTAGTTTAGGTACACAGCCAATTAAGACTCTATTTCAGCAATGTGGGCAAAGATGTTAGTGCATTAGACTAAGTGTTGAAAACACTAGACATATGCCAGAAATGTTTAGTTGGTAAATTCGTTTGAATGTCCCCTCCAAATCTGGTGGAACTGTATTTTCACTGTGAAGGTTTTGAGCTGTGAGACCTTTAAATGCTGATTAAGTTATTAGGACATCACTGTCCTTCAGGGATTAGTAGTATTATAGCCAGAGCGCACTCTCTCAAACATGTTTTCTCTTGCTTCTGGTTTCCTTCTCATCATGCTTTCTTGCTACATGATGCTACCTGCCATACTTAACACACTAAGAAGGACCTACACAAATGTGGTTCCTTGACCTTAGACTCTCCAGAAACTTTAGCTAAATAAACTTCTTTTTCTAATTTGTCCAATCCATGATATTCTGCTATTACAGCAGAAAACACACCAAGGAATTGCTAAAAGCAACAGAAATTGGTGTTAGTGGATGAAGAAAGGGCACTGGTTAGAAGAATCTATTGAGGTTATTTTAAAAACTTTACCTTCTAAAATGTCTGTATTTTAATGTAAAATGATCTTTTCATAGACTATCATGTATGAGCCATAAGTTGATAGTGTACCTATTTTGGAAGTTTGAAGAATTATTAGTGGATCACACATCATAAGCAAATGTCTACTGTGAACTTGAATAGCAATGTTTTAATTATTTTCAATTTCTGAGTCATTAAAAATGTGTAATCGTTTCATAATTCCTAGTTCATTTGAATTGTGAATAGGTTAATGTTAAAATAAACAATGATAAAACATAACTTTTGAGACTATCTTTTAATATTTCAAATCTATGTAGTTGGAAGAACTATCTAATGATTACTCTTAATGCATATTTGTTACCTATAAGGTTTGTGCAAAAAAATAAAATTTTAAATGATATTTCAAATAAAAATGGGGAAGTTTCTTGCCCTGATTTCAGTTGTGACAGATTCTCTTTCACATGTTGAGGTCCTAAGGTTTGCTATGTACAAACGCGGCCTAATTTGGAAGTAGAGTATTTGTAAAAGTAAGCAAGTTAAAATGAGGTCAACAGGGTTTACTGTAATCCAGTATGACCAGTGTCTATGTGAAAAGGGGAAATTTGAGGATAGACAGGTATTTAGGGAGAATAATATATGAAAATTAACTTCACTACCTGGAAACCACAGAGAGCTCTGGAGCAGATCCTTAGTTTCAGACATTACAACTGAGAGTCTTAAATTTCAAGCAGTTTGCCATACTTTGTTAAGGCAGCCCTAGAAACTAATGTAAGAGCTATAATAGTAGTGACTCTGTTAAGATTGTATTAACTTCTATTTGTATTCTTTATGCTCGCTGAATCTGCCAAATTTAGCCACACATGCCGGTTGCCACTGAGTAGAATGAATAGGTCTATTTACAAAGATATACAAATTACATTTTAAATATCTTATCTTAAAGTTTGAGAAATGTGGAAAGCAAACATTATAATTTTTTAAAGGAGAATTGATATTTTATATTGTGAAAAAAGTTATTTCTTAGTGTGTTTATTCAGAATAAATACATTGGCAAGGTCACCTGGGCAATAGTTTGAGATGATACAAATATCATATGAGTTCTCAGTATTTTTGCTATTTACAGGTAGATTTTCTTCATGTTAGCTGTGAATACCTCTGCTTCATTTTCTTAATATATCTGCATTTAAAAATATTAACAGCTGAAATAATCACAGGCATCCTATTGTTTAAATAATACAAAAAAATAGACATTATCTCCATATTCTTTTTTCTTTAGAATTGGAGACTATAAAAACCAAATAACATTAATATACAAAGACTGAAGGGAATCTCAAATCTAATGTTGTTAAATTCTCCAAAGTGTAAAATCATATTGGTTATATTTGTACTTGTCTTCAATATTTTTCTTAATCAGAATGTTCAGTATAATAAAAAAGCTTTCAGATCTTACACATTACCTTTAATATCCTTGTGTAATAGATAATATAGAACTATAGTTCTTTTTAAAAAATTTTTATTTAAAGAGAAAAAAAAGTAAAACAAAACAAAAAGGGTAGCAACAATACAGAATTCCAAAGGAAAAAAAAGAAAAAAACCACTAAGAAATCACTACTTGATAAATTACATACTGTCATCTTGGAAACAGTTGTTCAAGTTACAAAATTAAAGCATACAAAGTGGACATTTAAACAGTGAGACTGCAAACAGTTCTGCTCAATGATCTAACAAAAACTTAGTAATATGGTCATCTATCTTACACACTTAAACATACATGCAGTTATATCCTTTAAAGCACTTTCTTTTTTACAATAGCAATTACACATTTTGGGTTTTATTACTCTTACATTTCTTATTACTTTTTACACTAGAGACACAATGTGATATTTATAAATATGATTCTTACTTATTTCACTAATGAGGATAGTGTCAAGTTGTATCCATTTACCTAAGAAGTCCACAAGATCATTCTTTTTTATAGCTGAGTAATATTCCATTGTGAAAAGATACCACATCTTTTTCATCCACTCTGTGGTTGATGGGCATCTTGGTTGTTTCCAAGATTTAGCTATTACAAATTGTGCTGCTATGAATATGGGTGCACAAATATCACTGTGATATGACCATTTCAGTTTCTCTGGGAAAATAACCAAGAGGGGAATAGCTGGATTGAATGGAGCTTCCAATCCGAGTTTTCTGAGAATTCTCCATACTGATTTCCATAGTGGTTGCAGTAGTCTACACTCCCACCAACAGTGGAGCAGTAGAACTACGGTTCTTGAGTTATAATTTTTCAGTTTTTGAAACATTAACATATTGATCACTATTCATTATTTTTGGGGACAAAACTTGTATAAATTCTGTTCTAGGTTCTTATAGATTCATAGCTTGTGCAGAATAACAGTGCTGGTCTTAGAAATTGCAAACACAATTAAAAATGCAATCCTTAGTCCTACAGATAAGAAACGTCTTACTGAATAATGCAAACCTGAGTTAAAGTAAAAAAGAATGTGTATGAACATGCTAGAGCAGTCGCACAAATCAAAGCCCAAAGATATGGAGAGTACATTTTAAGTGAGGGTAAATACTGGTTTGGTTAGAGCACAGGTTTGACGTAGATAGGCTGTGACTTATGTTAGAGAGAGAGAGAGTGTGTGTGTGTGTGTTAGGAAATTTTATTGCAGGTAAAGAGTGAAGGTGTGTGCTCCCGAGAGTGAGGAATAAAAAAAGTCTTAATACTAGAAGATCTTGAGGCCAACAGCATGGTTTCTTATACCACCTCAACTGGAATTTAGTGCTCCTCTCCTCCCATGCTTTTTGCCTCTTTTACTTTTACAGCAAGTATTGCTCTATCAGGCACTGTTATAAAACCATTCATTTAAACTGCTTTATTAAAATGTTTACTATGAATATGGGGGATAACAAAACTTCAGTAAATATGAAGCAAAACGAAATGCAGGCAAAACAGTTTGATTTTCATGCAACAACAAAAAAAGCATAGTTGCTGAAATCTTTTTAATTATTTTTCTGAAATAAAGTATCATGAAGTCATGCAGGAACGTTAGAATTAAACACAGAGTCAGGAAAGATAGAAAAGAGACTCTGAACACTTACCCAGCCCCGCCCTCCCTTGACCATATTCTTTACTATCAGCTGTGCATTCTAACGTATGGACGCGGTCTTGCATTTCTCTGCTTTATTTCAGGTCATCTCCTTACACTTCAGAGTCAAGTGCAAATTCATTCACAAGTCATTCAAGTAAGTCAGGTTCAGTGTCTTTCTAGTCTTATCTCTTAATTCTCTTAACGTCTCCTGTAAAGCTCAACTGTTTTAAAACTGCTAAACTCTTCACCTCCAGGCACACTAAAATTCTTGTTACTCTTTTAAATAAGTCATGAATATTTATAGATGGAAAAACCAGTGTATGCCCATATGCCCTTCAGCACCCCTTTCAAGGCCCATCTCAAATGCTGTCCTTTAATGAATGTTTGTGTAATATTTCCCAGCCTCATACTGTCCTCCTTTGATAACATATATATTCATACATGTAGCATTCAATTTACCTTATCTCAAGTTTTTTCTCCTTGTTTCTGTGAGTTGGGGTTTCACCGCTTAGCTCAGCCTGGACTTGAACTCATTTTGTAGCCCAAGCTGACCTCCAGCTCATAGCAATCCTCCTGCCTCAGCCATTGTAGTGCTGGAATGACAGGCATGCATCATCATGCCAGGTTCCTTATCTCAGTTTTTACTTGTGTTCTTACTCCTTGGGTTAAGTAATGAAGGTTTATGTAGGTTGATTGACTTTACATGGTGCCTACACTGTAGTGGCAGATTGTAAGCTATTAGTATATGGTTGATGTATGGTGTAGAGAATTTCATGACCAAGAAGAAAAGCCAATATAAACAAGGCAATAGAAAAACTTTTGAGTTTTTCTTAACTTATATTAAAATTTATTTTTAATTTATACTTGATGTGGAAAATGATATATTTACATAGAGTAAAAATGTCCCTAATAAATAGAGTAACTTTAGAGTAAATGGTATGTTTACTGTTAATTATTAAATTAGATACATTAGAAGGTAATTAGAGAAAGAACATTGTAGCATATTTGGAAACACACTGGTGGGTCTTGCACTATGGAGGGATGCAGATTGGGCAGGTATAGTTTTGGAGGTGATAACTCTAAAATACAGACTAGGTGTGAACGTTGAAAAGAACAGATACTCAGGAAAGCAAACACCTGATCAAAACTTGGGCTTTGAGGAATGAGAGGAAGAGTGAAATTACTGGGTTGGGAAATAGTGACCAAAGGGGACATTGAAGTGGGATTATCAGGATGGTATAGGACAGAGAACTGGGGGCAAGATTATGCTTAGCATGGCTCTGAGAGATTCAGGGATGTATCTGAAACATAATTATGAGTGTTTCACTGCTAATTTTAGAGAGATTTCAGGAGTTTTAACTGGTCCAGACAATTAATTTGGAGCTGAGATAATAGAGAGAATTGCTGCCTAGGAATTACAATTTCCTTAAGTGGGATTCAGTCAAGTCTACAATTTCAATAATGGGTAAGAGATTGTCCTTTATGTAGGAATCCTAATCTGTGGGGTTTCTTTTCTTTTTTTTTTTTTTTTTTTTGTTATGATGCTACTGAATTCTGAAGGCTGGCTTTGCAATTTCAAGCTTGTTTTGGGGGGAATAATTTTGAAGTTTGGGAACTCCCAAAATGAGATTTTTCATTCTTTCATCAGTTGTATCTGCAGACTTTGGAATTAAAAATTCCCTATACAGACATTGTTTTTATTCTAGATAGTTCCACCCATAAGCAAGTTTTCCTATCTCTGATTTCTTTTTTCTTTCTTTTTTTTTTTAATCAGTACCGGGGATCAAACTCACGAAGGCATGCATGCAAGGCAGGCACTTATACTGCTGAGCTAAATCCCAGCCCCTATCTCTGATTTCTAAAGGATTACAGATTTGCAGAGAATTCTCCAGAAGAATTAAGAGCAGCATTTCCCCACATGTGCTCTGTGAAACACAGATGCTATAGCCTGCTAATGAAAAAACAAAAATTATCCTAGTCAAATATTTGCATTTCTTTAAAATAAACTCATTTTCTTTACTGTGAGATTGTGCATAACCTCTGTAATGAGCACAGTTAATATCAGAAAAGTATTCCCTCCCTTCCTCTGGGTCCCCCTCCTGGTTTCCTCACTGAGAAACTGATGGCAATGAATTTGTCACGAGGGTACAGTCCTTAAATGCACAGTGGTGACTCGGTGTTACCTCACCCTGCCCACCTTCACTCCTGCTCAGGACAAAGACAAGCCCTTCCAGAGGTTTACAATTTTTCTTCTGCACTGGTCTCATACAAATGCTACCCAGAATCTTCCTATCTCATCACCACAATTCCTTGTGCTTCTACTTTCTGTCTTCACCACAGTTGTAAGTCTGCCCATTATACTGGGGCTCCCCTCTGGGTCCATGTTCCCCTGCTGCGCTCCTCACCCCTTCTCCCGCTTTTGTGTCAGTTTCTTCCATGCCTAGAGGCCTTCATTGCATGCTGAACTCACTTATGCTTCTTGTGTTTGATTTACAGCTTTTACTTCCCTGACAACACTTTTTCTGGGACAGGTTTGGCCTCCTTCTATTTGTTAAAGTCGCTGAAGAGAAACGCTGACATTCTCTATGTGTCACTGTCTTTAACAAGTGATTCCTTTTGTGAAATTTGCCCAATGATTCTGCATGTCTGTGGTCTGAAATGCGCTGTGTCACTCTAACAGTGCAGAAGGATGCAGGAATGGGACAGACGACACGGAGCAGGGAAGTACTTCCGTGTGCAGGAAGACGACTTTAACCACTTTAACCACTATGTCCTGTGCCCCTTCTCAGTCCCTCTCATCTTCCCAAAAGCAAAAAGAGAGGACAGCCCCTTCCACCAAGGCACATCTACTTCCGGTAGAGTTGTTCAGACTCAAGTCACAGGAAGAGTGAACATGCCTATTCCATGAACATAAAATACTTAGTGATGGAGATATAAAAGAGCCTGCTTTAAGTGTTACATTAAAATCACTTCAAATACCATGCATAACAATTTACATAGGATTCATGAAGTTTCTTGTGTAATAAATGAGGTTCATCTATAGCAAATAGCTTGGTGCTACCAAAGTGACTGTAATCCAACTGGGGACAGATGAATTCTGTACATGTAGCTTATTTCATTAATTTACTACTGTTTAGGTTCATAGTCAATGGCCAATTGGTATTATTTGTGACAACACTAAATAAAATAAGTAAAAGAAAATAAGTTGGGTGATATATTGCAGAGATAAATCACAGGCCGGCATGTAGGGAGATGAAACCCTCCAGCAGAAGCACTTAGCACACTTCATTTGATTCTCATTCGTCAGATTCAGTGCCGGTGGCTCAAAAAGAATGCAAAGGTAAATGAACACCAATATGTGATTTGCAGCACTGGAAAAGAGACGCACCCAAATAAATCAAGGTTCCACTTCATTTCAGGCATCGGTTTATTCAGAATACATGGCTTTTACAATCAGCCCTGCCATTGTAAACAAACCCCCACAAACACACACCTGCACCAAGAGACAGGCGTGATACCAAGTGTGCAGAGAGAACTAAAGAGGTTTAAAAATAACTGCAACTGTTTGGTGGGCTGCAGAAAGAAATGGGCAGCACAATTCAAAACACTGTTCTGATTTAAGCAATGATGTTGTTGCAGTCTGCTGACATTACTGGCCAGGAGGAGCTGCAGCTACATTCAGAACATGTGACTTTAAAATGTTTAGCCAAGTAAACTTTTCCTCCCTTAACTTGTGGGTGTTGGGTATTTTGTCTTAGCATGTGAAAATTAAATAAGGCAGCTTTGATAAAGAATGTAGGAAAACTACCATGAGGGCCGGTTCTACACCTACGATTTCAGGAATTAAAGTAGGATAGAGATTTCAGAAAAAGGAAAAATAAGCCAGAGAGATGAGTCTATTAAGTGGAGTATCCTACAAAATGATTTATGGAAGATAAGAAAGGATGTTAACTTGAACCTAGAGCTCAAGAGCAGCTTGGGCAACACCAGGAAAACCCATATTAAAAATAAACCCCATGGGGCTAGGGATTTAGCTCAGCGGTATAAGTGCCTGCCTTGCAAGCACGCGGTTGTGAGTTTGATCCCCGGTACCAAAAAAAAAAAAAAAAAAAAAAAATCTTACTGAACTTCCATTTTAGATTTCGTAGATCGTAACTGCCACTTTCTTTTGAATAACATTTTATCTGACATAAATGAAATACAATAAAAGACAAACCTGAAGGGTTTCCTATAATAGGTATCTCTTTTTAACTAGTGTATGTGGTTCCCCGTCATTAACATAATTCTGTCATCAACTTCTTTTCACTGTTATGAGACTTAGAAGAAGAGAAATCCTTAACTGAAAACAAATGATTGAAAAGAAAAACCTGACAATAAAGCATTTAAAAGCTGGAAGTACTTGTTTATAGATCACATAGAGCCTCAGATTTCAGATTTGTTAAAAAAGTAAAGAAGAAGAAATTTTTGGATGCTAATGAAGTAATTTAACCAAGGTCACCTCATGGATGAACTGCAGAGTCAGGCTCTAGGCTCTAGCACCTGTATTCAGTAAAGGACTTTTCCTACAACCAGCTCAAGTATTTCAAAATTTAAGCTATATGTGTGCTAAAGTCTTTATATCCTGCAGGTTTATTTTAATATGCAAACAACATAGATGGCTGCTACAGCCTCTTACATATTCCAGTAGTGCATGCACATGCACACACGTGTATATATTTCATGGTAACTTACACATATGTGTAGATGGTGGATTCTCAAATTTTAGGTTTTCTTTTTTTCTTAAAGCTTATTACAATCCTTTAATTTTTCAGGCACTTGCTTTCGGAAGTATTTGGTGTGGTTTCCAACACAGGAGTGGTCTCCTTGGTGTTAAGCATTGTCGCACTTAAGTATCTTTTGCTTCCCTCTTGTTAACAGCATCCTGAGAAAGATGTATTGAACTGAATGGCTGTCACTTCAGTGCCACATCTCCAAAGGGTGTGCATAGATGGTGTTCTCTCTAACAAGCTGCAAAGCCTATACTAAGAAGCATCATCGAATACCAGGTTGCAAAATGTTTTACATCTTTCCCAGAGATAATGTAACTTCTCTCCCACCCAGTATTTGTACTGCAATAGGGCTTGTATTTTTCAAAGTTAATATTTCATCTCTAGCTGCAGAAGTATTACAAATTACCAGACCTATGTATCCATACTGCCTCAAGTTAAGACTATGCATTACTGAAATTTAAGTAGGTGTTTTCCTAAAAGCAGTGTTCTCCATAGAAAAGAAGTTTTCAGAGGGAAATCCAAAAACAGTTGGATTTTCCTTCTATTACCATTGAAATTGCATTTCTTTTTGTTAATGATTAAATAAATCAGAATTTCAGTGGTGTGTTCTCAGCATTTTCTGCTATTTATTCCATCTGTTATGGGAAAGCACCAGCATCTTGAGAAATAAGCCACTTTATAGTCGAAAAGTATAGTCTGCAAATTTAAGCTGTTTATTGTGGGATAAAAATAACCATAAAACAAACAAGCTCCCTTTGAATATGCGTGCCCCTGGTTGGAGAGCTCTTCTGTACCCTTGGAGGAGTTTGGCTATAAAACACCCTAGAAAACAATTCCTCACAGCCCTGGCTCATCTATAGGAAGTTGTTTCTCTCATTCTAATTAGTCTGACTACTGGTTTGGCTGGGGATTAAATAAACTGATTCACTTCCAAAAGTCTTTCTGGAGAGGAAAGTGTCTCCTGCCTTTCCTAGCTTTCAATGCCAGCCCTTGACACCCAGAGGAGATAGTTGGGCAGGGGTGGGTGGAAGTTTACTTGACCAGAACAAAATACAAAACTAAAAACCTAAATAACAAGAAGGCTTCTTGCAGCACTGCTGGAAAATCAGATTCTAATCCACCCCTCCTGGTTCACATTTCTCCTACCTGTTACAAGTCATTTATTTTTATGACACATTTAATGAAAGTGACCTATCCAAAGGTTTTTATCTAGGTGTTGGTAAGTTAAGAAAAGGAACTTGGAATATAGTGGTTTCCTCAATGGAAATAAAAGAAACACATTTCACAAGGAAAGACAAGTTATTAAAAATTTTGTAAGCAAAATGATACAATGCACGAGAGAAAGCATATCTAAATGAGCACTCTGCCCAACTGTAAGTGATTTGCTGAATGTGTACTTAACCCAGAGCCACATACAAGCTGCACTTCCATCTTTGTCTTTCTCCATTCAAATATTATCATTGCTATAAATATCTGCACCTCAAAGTTCCCATTTTGGTAACTTAATGTATTCCATCATCCTATGTTAAATATTCTCCCCAAATTTAAATCCTAAGCCTGTTAGTGTCTTGAATGACAGAGAAACTGGCCTAAGAACCCCTTTTCTTTCTTTTATTTATCTGATACTAAAGCTTGAGGGAAATTTCTAAGTGTTCTTTCCAAACATGCTTGTAGATTATTTCCTTGTTTGGCCAAGGAATGGAATCCATCATCACTTGGGAAAATTCTGAAGTTAAAGTGTGAAATCGAACAAAATTTTCATCAGCAAAAATCGAGCTTGAACAACATGTGTTTCCCTGTTGGTAAAAGAAGGATGCAAGATAGATAGGAAAGCGGGGTTGGAGAGTTTAAGCTTTCATTATTCTTTCCTGTGTAACTGTACAGGAGCAAGACAAAGAATGGAAAGAATGCCAGCTGCAATGCCCAGAGCAAAATCTTTACGAAAGAATGAGCGGTAGAATGCAGAGAAGCAAACCAGGTGCCAACTCTTGATCTTAACACACAACGTTCATATACACAACCACAACAACAAAAAGATTGGCAAGCCAAGAAATGACAGCATAGTAGGAAATGTGGAGAAAGAAAGGAAGGAGTAAAGAATCTTAAACTGTAGAGGTTGTAGAATTTTGTGAGTTGTTCAAAGAGGTGTGCTGAATAATAATTCTAATAATGTCTTTCATAAAGGAAATTGTATAATTGGTCATTTCCTAAAATCACCTAAGCCCAGATCTAAGGCTATATTTGGGAGGATAACAATAATTTAAATTTTTATACCACTTCATAGTAGCTTGTTGATCTTATCTGGTACTTATTAGTTTGTAAGATATGTCATCATTACTCAAGAGGAATTTAATGCTGGAGTGGTTAAAACATTTTGCCATGGGAATGAATTAGACTGGAAGTCACTATAATTTTTGTTTTACATCACTGAATCATTCAATTTTACATGAAAAAGGAAAGTTTCACAACCTCATCATTCACTGAGGAAATCTGAGTCATGCAGCTTGCAAAGAACGAAACGTATTTTGCAAGAATTGATATTGTGAACTTACGCGATGTAGGAAATTAGGATGAGTACGGCTTCCTAACAGTTAGACTCTTACGGTCAGTTCAGTCTGTCTTTGTTGGATAAATGTATAGTCACTTTTATGCCTCACTGAACCAACATATTATTCATGACTATTCTTTTACTCATGAGTGCTGACATTACTGTGTAGCTCTTACTGGTGCAAGAGAGAAAAATCAACAATATCACCATCATTACCATAAAAAACCATTTAGTGTAGCCTCAATCTGTGCACCTGTTGTTGTTTTGCAAAGTGGGCTACCAGACGTGGTTCCTGTCCACTGGGATCTTAAAGACAAAGGAAAACAACAAGAAAGACACACAGACAACTAAACAAGCAATGAGACTTTTATACAGGCACATATGTGAGAGTGCCTATTTGCATATGGAAATGTCGACTTTGTAGATTCAAGTTAATGATGTTTTGCTTTTGTCAATCCATTATGAGCTGTCAGCCAGTAAAATCTGGCCCCAAGTGGTATCTCAGTGCAGTGACTTGCGTAATCCTGCTGTTTTGTTGTGTAGGTTCAGATCGCATTCTCCTATCAAGCTTCAGAGAATACTTAACTTGGTAAAGACCACACATTCAGGGGCACTGATGGCTTAGGAAATGGCTTAGACCAACGTTATATTTTTAAAAATATTGCTAGGCTGTAGATAAATGATAAACCAAATTATTTACTGGTCTCGTCTCATAAGAAATTTTGTGAATTCAAAAGGAAATTTAAACCAGTTCCTATTTTCAACTCTGATAGAAGACTCAGAGATAAAATACACTTTGCCTATTTTTTTCAGTTTTCAATGCTAAGAGAAGACTTATTCCTGCCTTAGGAATCCTCAAGTCTTATTAAAAATGTATTATGCTTCATGATATCATTTAATGCATAAAAGAAATTGAAAATAAATCAAAAGGTAGTCACTTATCACTTAGTGCAGTGGTTAGTATATTTTTCATATGATGCGTATGCAAAAACATGGAGTAGATGTTATGCATATGTAATCTCATTTAATATTCATAATTTCTCTGTGGAATAAAGACCAACTTGCCACACCCCCCCAGCCTTTTATACTTTGGCCTTTTACCAAGGCCACACAAAGCCTAAGAATTAGAGACAACATTCAAACAAATTTATACTGCAAAGTCCTTATATTTAATCTCTACCTTTCTATCCAATACATATAATGAGTCTAAAAGGATAAATCATTCAACTTTCCTTAACAAGGTCCTGTTTTCACTGTATTCAGCTTCTCTTCCTCACGGAAGATGGGTCTCCTCGTGGAGGCATTGAATATTGAGTACTGTCAGGGAAGCGAATCCCACAAACCTCTCCCTCACCCTTGACGCCCACCCAGATCATTTGCAGTCTCTGCTCATCTTGACAGTGCCCTGCTTGGGCCCCATGAGGTCGCCCTGAAGCTGCAGTGTGGGGTCCCCCGGCTGCCACATATCTGTGACTTGTGAGTGCAGAGGATTTCATGTCTCTGAGGCTACTTGAAAAACTAGAGAGCAGGAGCTGGTGAGGAAAATCATCTGCCTGTTTCCCTCCAAATAAACCGTTCAGAGACACTGCAAAAGCCTCCTTAGAAAGGCTGACAGCTGGAACACCACACGCCCGGCGGTGGCGCGCTCCTCACTTCTCCATTTGGCTCTCACGTTCCCATTTGATCCCGTCTCTGCTGCTCTTGGGGCCCAGGATCCTCATATGTAACATGCACACTACTAGTTCAAGGGGGTTTGAAGCTAAGGTACTTACACCATGTTTTATTTATTATTTATGCTTAACTCCTACTAATATAGCTGATAAAGTATACACTATAGATCAATGATACTATAATAGTTTATTTGAACTTTCTGACACAATCTTGGATTAAAAGAAGTTAAGAAATTGTAATTTTATTTTCACAGTGACAGTGCTTAGTCGTTGCCATGGCTGTTTGTTTGGAAGTGGGGAAATTAGACAGGGTTAAAACCATTATGTTCATTTCAAGGGATGTCTTATGCGCGCGCGCGCACACACACACACACACACACACACGCAGTAACTTCTAATTTCCTTGATGCTGAGATTGATGCAGCTAGAACTATTGTTTTCTCGTCGTGAAAGCCATATTTCTATTATTGAAACTTGCAACATAATTTCTATCGCTCATTTCTTTCTCCCCTTAGCACAAACCCAGTGCACAATAAATTCTTTGATATTTTCCCACATGCATAATTATTTTTAAGCAAATGAATAGCTCATATTCCAAAGACAAATAAACCCAGTTTATTGATCTATATCCAATTTGTCATCAGATAGATATCAGTCTTTTAAAACAGAATCATAATTAGGATTAATTAAAACAATTTAAGAAGATCTTGTAAGGGAAGCTGAACACTGAAGACCGATTGAAGTTGAACCCTTTTTCTGCTACTTCCTGATCAATGTTCAAACGCCTGTGGGCTTTCTGGCAATAAAGTGTGCGGGTGTCAAGGATTAAAACCGGGCTCCTTCAAAAGCAATAAATCCACTTAAAAATATGTAAATGTGTTTCACTTACCACTGACCTGGAGGTGAAAAGTTCTGTATCAAATTACTAACAGCCTGAGATACTCATTCTTCTATTCTGATTCTAATTAAAAAGAGCTGAGAAATGAGCTATGTGAGAATGTTCATTTATATCACACAGAAAAAGTAAGGAAGATTTACTAAGGATTACTCGTAAAGAGCTGTAACTATGGAAAACCAGGAAAATGAGACCTTAGTATTCCATCCAAATAGTGTATACATTTTTTTAGAATTTATTTCTCTCTTTAGAGTCTTTTTCTTTCCTGCCATCATAGAAGAACTTACCAATTCATGTTGGTTTTTTATAAAAATCATTCATAGCTGGATTTCACGAGCCTCCCAGTTTTCCTTCTCATGCCCTGCTAAAGTAACCATCTTAAAAAGTGTGATGAACAAGGCACTGCTATGTCCTTAAATTGGTAGAGCTCCCTCGTTGCCCAGGAGAGACACTTGAAACCTCTTCACTCATGGGTTTGGATACCTTTCCAAATGCTTACCTCCCAACTAATACGATTGCTACCAGAAGCTTGTAAAAATTTCTTGCTAAATGCATATACTTTCATTTCTTTTCTTGGTCTTCCTGAAGCTCTATATATCCAGGAAATTTTTCCACAGTTTGCTTTAATTGCAGGGGACTTAATCTCATGAAATTGCTTAAATATAGCTCCCAAAATCTTGCCTTTTGTCTTCCATGGATTGAGTAAAAACAAAAAACAACACACACACACACACAAAAAAAACAATAAAAACAACAAACATGTTTTAGTTTACCTTGGATAACTAGAGTAATAAAATGTGGACAAGTGACTGACTTCTCCTTAACTTTGGTCACATGTTCAAATGTGCAGGTGGAGCCCTGCAAAGTTCTTTGGAGCCTCAGGGTTATTATATTGCAAGAAGCACAGGGCACCAGCTAGTAGCCAATTAGAACTTGAAAATTTGTGCAAGTTCCTTAACTTCCTTACTTATGAGTAGGGTGCAGTGTAGTATACTTCTTTAAAGCCAGTTGAGGATAAAATTTCATTTTGTCTTTGTTTTGGGTAGTGCCCGACTTCTCCCCTGGGATGCATACACTTTGTAAACATAAGGAGTGTGTAGGATTTTTGTTCATTTAATTTTGGCTTTTTGAGACACAGTCTCTCTATTCAGTTCAGGTTGGTTGTGAACTCATTATGTAGCCCAGGCTGGCTTCAAATGCACAGCAATTGTCCTGTCTCAGCCCCTCAAATAGAGGTCTATGCCACTACACCTGGGGAGAATATGCCTGTTTTTCTGTGTCACAATCATATCTTTTTATTATGTCCCAACCCTTGAAACGTACTGTCAAAGGATGAATAAAATAAATGTAGCAATCTATTTAGACAAAATGCCTGCACATAACTGGAGCTGAAGAAATATTAGTGTTTGTTGTAGTTAGGGTTTTAAGGGAATAGATTTAATATAGGACCCATAATTTATAGCAGTATTTTATAATATTCACTCAAAAAGTCAAATTCAGAAGAGCGCAAGAGACCCATCCACATGCTAGAGACCCAAAGAATCCAGCTGAGGATCTGGGTTCCCTGGTAATGTCTTGTAAGAGACCTGGGGCCGATGGCACTGTCTCATTCAAGTCTGTATCAAGCACCTGCACTAGAAATGCCCAGAGGTCAGTGGTGGAAGCTAGAAAGTCTGCACCAGCAGAGTCAAGGATTGTGTCATCAGGCTGAGGGATCTACACTGGAGCCAGGAAGTAACACTCAAGGTGAGTACCAGAGCTCCCCCAAAGAGAACCACTGCCATCCTAGCTAGTGAGGACAGGAACTCTTCCAATGGTAAAGGCTGAGTTCATATCAAGAAGACTAGCACGACAGCTTCTCCGAGAGAAGCAACAGCACACCATATCGCCTGCCAGCTCTCTTTTTGTGCTGTTGGCAATAATCCTCCATTGGGCCTTCTGCACGCAGGACCACGCTGATTCAGTATAGCTGGGTTTTACAAGTTGACCATTAGTTAATCCACCAAAATGCTTTCTTATCTTCTATTATACATTAAAGATAAAAAAATCTAGGGTGATATCATTAAAATATTTACCATATCTTATACCCTTTTATATGTTTCCTTAGTGCTCTAAGAAAATAGAAACACAGGTTTAAACACATGAACAATGTATTATTTAATATTTGATTAAAGAAGAAGGGCTAACCCTTCAGCGTGTTGTTGTAATGATTAGATTTCATTTTGAGACACTGTTTGTAACCTCATGACTGAAAAAGCCTGAGTTCTATCATATCGGTCCACCTGTTGTCACTGCATACCTCACACAATGTCATAAGTACATTTGGCTACCAGAGGAGATGTTTCTAACCTCTGCCCCACAGAACTCCTAGAATCCATCATGGATCATCAAGAATCTTTTCAGCCTCTTAATAATTGAAGTGTATTTATCTTTCTTAGGATTGTGTCACATCCGTATTAGGTGTATATACAATTTTTCTTCAATTATTATATTATAAGTTGTGAGAAGGCAACAGCTTTCAAAAGTTTTCTGTTTTTATCTGCTAACAGTGTTTTCCAAAACACTGATCCATTGATAATATGTCTTAATACTGTATGGACGTTGAAACTCAGAACTTGAAAGTGAAGATTATTATTTGCATTTCTGCCTTTATTATTTCCCTGGGTATTCCCAGTAAATTATTTAATTTCTCTGTGTCTCTGGTTTCTTATCAGCAAAATGTGGATAATAGACACAACTTCAAAATATTTATTGACATAATGCTGTTGTTATGTTTGATACATTGTGTCAATTTAAGTTTAGAAATTTAACTAAGAGACTCAACAGGGGAGGGCACAGAGATTTTGTGAGTGCTACGCCCTCCCTGGAGGGAGGTGGGTGGCCTGTACACAATATAAGGGAGGAGAAGAGGTTTGTTCCCCCTTTTGCTCTGGCTGCTGCCTTGAAGTGTTGCCCCAATGCAAATGCTACCCTGCCTTGGAGCCAGCTGATTATGCACTGAAACCTCCACAGTGAGCTAAATAAACCTTTCCTCCCTTTATTTTGGGTGTTGGGTGTTTTGTTCCAGCAGTGAGAGAAAAGTAATCAAGACAGCTATATATACAGTGTTTAACACAGTCTTTTATAGGATAGTTATTTCTGCATTTTTAACTCAATTTTTAAGTAAGTGAATTAACAAGTGGATAAAAATATCTAGAAGTTAACAATGAGGATAGAGCCTACCATATCTATTAAATGACAAAAAATGATACAACCTGAGGAAAATACTGAGTATATATCCTAGTCTAAAAAAAATCACATGTCAGACATCATCAATTATTCATATAAACAAAGCAGAGAAAAAAGACATTAAAGTAACATTGTTAAGTTTATCATTATGGTTTTATAAAATAATGCAAAATGAGAAACATATCTTAGGAAAGTTGTTTTGATCTTTGTGCATAGGAAGACATCAGATCAGGAAATAATTAGTATGATATTGAAATATGCACGATAGTAGTGCGTGACTTAATAGTGTATTCCAGTGCTGCTAGGCTGGGACAATACGGACGGAACTGCTAAGCTTACGTGCTGCTGAGGGTGGTAGAGAGCTGCCTTTTCCATACATTTATGAAGCCGCCAGTAATTTTAGAGCTATTTTGGAGTAAGGCCTATGGATTAAAGGAACTATGATAAATGGCACTAAATTGAGCAAACAGCTGAGGTTTAACGTTCACCTTATCACCCCGCACTAGAAAAGCCAGGCTGTAAGAAAGATTTTTTTTTTTTTTTAACCAGGCTTCCAAGAGATACATAAGGCCAAAATGTGACTGAAATAAGTATCTGTCAACAGAATTCAGCCCTGGAAATGTGTGAAGTTTTTAAGGATCACTGGAAAGGGTTATATCAGCATACTCTCTTACCAGCCTTTTCCCTTTCTTGCATTTTGGTTTAAATTAAATGGAAGCCACACAATGGGAAATCAATATTTTGTTGTTCCAAACCCTGAATTCACCTTGGGGGCACAATATTCATGTAATTCTAGTGGGAGACTCTTTTGAAAGGAGTCAAGAAGGACTGGAAAAAATGTTGGGCCCTATCAAAAGAGAATAACCTCTCGGAGCAGCATTGTCTTTCTAAGTGAAAGTCAAAAATTTTGAAAAACAGACGCCCTTATTGAAGCTGACACTGTATAGCTTTAATTTATGTCTTAAGCCTGAGAAAAATCTTGCCTTGAAGCCCTAAATGCATACAAGCCTTATAAGAATGATACATTTTAAAGGTGCATTCAGTCTGCAGGTCAAATTCCAGGTGTCACTCAATGTCAGTGACTCTTAATATCCACCAGCTTAGTGTGTGTTACACATTTTTAGCTCCCATGATTATTATTGGGAGACGAAGATATGCAAAAGACAGAGATTTAGCTTTTGAAGCAATAATTGAGCCCAAGAGAGCCATTTGTAAATGGCTTAAAGAAATCTCTTAAGGCATTTCATTCTCATATTTATCTGACTCAGTTGTTCATTTACCACTTATTTGATCAGTGGACAATTATTTCTATAGTCTAGACACCTTTATTGCTCTCATTAGATTATATCTAAAATTCCTAAAATTCCATACAGAAAAGCATTACCTGGAATCTTGTTTAATTTTAATTAATGCTCTTCAAAATGAAATGTCTGCCAAAGAGCCTCTTATTGGTAGGTGCTTACCATTTATAATAACTGATTCTGAGTGAGCAGTAAAGAAGTGAACCCTTAAAAAGAGCCTCTACTAAACCGTCATGGTTGGGTTTTTGTTATAGGACCTTATGCTAAGCTGGTTAGATATCAAGAAGATTGTCCAAAATTAGTTACTCAGGAATGTTGAGGTCATTTCCGGGATAAAGTATATATTTACAAAGGTGAAACAATTTTGAAAACTGATTCCTGTGATGAACAAGAGAAGGAATCTGTGAAACTATACAGACAGAAGATGAAAAGTTGGAGAACAGAGGTAGATGCAGTCCTCACTTTATCATTTTATACCAATTTACTTGTACTGAAGCCTTTAAGAATGACAAGTTGTGAAAAGAAGTGAAATAGTTTCAATACGCCCAATATTTAGATCCAGTAATTTCCCTCTAAGTTTGGTGCCAGTTCTAGAACCATGGAAAATTTAGTATTAAACACCTTGTTGAAACTTCAGCTATTAGCAGTCAATATTATTCCTTGCAGTCTACAGGATCCAGAGACAAAGCATATTACATGCAAGGATACAAACTTCATTTTTAGGTCTAGTACCAGCCCTGCAGTGGTGCTTAGCATGTGACCTTTGTCAGGGCTGAGCCACATAATGCTCTTGTGTGACATCTCCCTGATTTAAACCTCGTCTTGATGCGTCATGGGATTTCTTCTCCAGTTATTCTTTATTTGACTTCAGTCTAGTTCTTATTTTTCATATGTGAGTGGTAAGCAAGTTTCTAAAGAGACTGCAATCTCTTTGCACAGAAGTACTTAGTTAGATGGCAAAATGGACATTGAATTTTAAGGGTGTATTTCTAAAACTTCTGAAGAAAAGCATAATGAAATGATTCCACAGAAGATGTCAGTTTATAACACTGCTCTCCATGGTAAAATGAGAACCATGGTAGCATAACCACGATTTCCATTTACTCATGTGATATACCAGATGCTATTGCAACAATTTCACAGGAGTTTTATCACTTTAATTCAGAAGGTAAAGTATTATCATCTCTCAACATTTACGATAGATAATCTTGAAGTGTAGAGAGAAAATGTAGTGCGTCCAAGCTCATACAGGTGGTAGACTCCGGCCACATTCCTGTTCAGCCTTCCCTTTCATGGGCATTCTCAGTCAGCTTGCTATAACCTACTAGTTGCCTAGCCCAGTGGAGGACATTAATAATGCTCTCAAAGACCACAACAAAATTAAGACCAAAAATCTTCATTATCACATGTCTCAATTATTATATAACTTTTAGTAAAAGCAAGAGGAAGCAATCTCACACTCAAGCTTCTGAAAATACATATACAGCTCATTTCAAGGCGAATGGAGAAGCAAACTGTACTCAGGATTCTCCTGTTTGCCTGTAGAACATCAGACATTATGTGCTATGCAGTGTAGGAAAAATGGTGAGCAAAGTAAATAATTCCATGAAATTTTTTGGCAGTTATGGCATTTAGTGAATACATACGAAAGACATGAGAAGAGTTATATAACACATCATAATAATTCAAAAAGGAGCTCTACCTTTAAACACCAATAAGGATAAACTTTAAAAAACATACTTTGCAATAGGAATATTGTCATGGTTTATGTCAGTGGTCCCCAAGCCCCATGCAATTATGCGTTTGTGATTGTGCAGCACTTGGATTGGTGGTGTGAGAGGTACACCTGCCTAGAGGTGGAGCCAAGATATGATGCAAGGGCGGGAAGAAGGTGTGTGTCTCTCTCTCTTGTCAGTTTGTGCTTTGTTGTTCGCAACTAGCCATGAATGGCAGCCGACCATGCCACCATGCCTCTTGGAGCCAACTGAGTATGGACTGAAACCTCCAAGAACTGTAAAAAATAAACCTTTCCTTCCCTAACTTTGAGTGTCAGGTATTTTGTCTCAATGCCAAGTAGAAAGTAACTAAGACAAATATCATATTTCTTTAAATTAAAATTTTATTGAGAGAAGTGGTATATTACTACTCACACTGTGTGTGTGTTTATGCGCACAAGTGCCCGTACATTAAGTAGGGCACAAGTAGGTAAATCAAACTCATGAGATTATTTCAGGTCAGGTATAGCAGCAAAGGACTAAGAATAAAGATCAAAGTGTACTTCATCAGGAAGAAAACACTAGAGGGAAATAAAATTGAATCTTAATTCTTAGTTGTGGATCAATTTGTCAGTCTTTGTGATAGTTAATTTTTGGTGTCAGCTCAACTAGATTAAGGGTTGCCCTGATAGCTGGTGAGCTGCTTTGTAGTAGGTCCATGAGGATGTCTCCAGAGGAGATTGGTATTTGAATTAATAGACTGAGAAGGGAAGAGTCACCCTCAAGCAAGGTATATGGGAATCATCCAATAGGTTTAAGGCCCAGCTAGAACAAAGGAAGAGGAAAGGTGTCATAGCTCATGTGTGCTCTTTCTCTCCTGGCATTTCCTTTTTCTGCTGCTATTGGGCATCACAGATCTAAGTTTTTGGCCTTTGGATTCTGGGATTTATACCAGTTGCCCCTGTGGTTTTCAAGCATTCATTCTCAGACTAAGAGTTGCACAATCAGCTATTCTGGCTCTGCGGTCCATCGTTCATGAACTGAGTGCTCCACAGGTGATTCTGCAGCATGCAGATAGTGTATCATGGAACCTCTCTGTCCCTCAATGGCATGAGCAATTCCTCTAATTAATCCCCTCCTGTCTTTATCTCTGTGCAGGCTACTGATTTCTTTCTGAAAACCTGGGCTAATAAAGTCTTCTCTAACCTTCTGTGTTGACTATAATTTTCTCATTAGAAATTAGGGAAATATATAATAGATACATTGAAGGGGCAGGGTAGGGAAATCTCTGTAAACAGTGTAGTGCTTCTGCTGAGACTTCAAGGATGATAGTAATTTTCTGATCATAGATCCGATCTGGAATATCCGATTCCAGATAAAATGATACCATACTTATAGGCCTGCAATGAGAAAATTAATCTTTTTCTTTTAGAGAATTACCTCTTCCTCAGTTGCTATGATGATTCAGAAGTGGCTCAAAAATTGGAGGAATGATAGAGGAAAGACACAGTGACTTGTGGAGAAGTTATCTTGAACTTATAGAAGTATTTATCCAGCATCAGTGACCTAAGAGGCCTGAGAGTCTGTCACATGAAGTCTCTCTCCTGGCTGTTGCAGCCACAGAAAGTAAATGGAATAAGAGAAAATATGTGGGCTTTATTCCAGAAAATGTTAACACCAGGCTATTTTCCTTACTGTCAGGTCAAGTGTGCCAATATCTTAAAGAAAACCTCTTTCTGAACATTAATATACTTCTTCCAAGTATCAGGCAAAATGATGTGCCAAAAATATGTTTTAAAATTTTATTCCTTTTCAACATATTTCCTTGAACCCACAACTCATGAGAAGAGATATAACCTTACACTGCACCTTGATTCTGTTTGATGAAATATTGGATGTATGATGACAGCTGTCTGGGGTCACAGGTGTAGGTTTTGACCTTGAAGTAGTTCCAAATTGTTTGGAGTCACTTTGGTGCCAACATCACTGTGTTCTAAATTAAGTTTTTGAGGCTGATTTACAGGACTTGAATTAGCTGTGAACGCTTGCTAAGATTTTGAGGGACAGCTTATAAAAAGGATTTGTATGCAAATGTTTTGTAAAATGACTGATTTGCAGAAAACTCTAGTTGCTATAGAGATGTCATTGAGACTTAAGAAATCAGTTTTATAGATTTGATATAAGTTGGAATCATTTTCCAAAAGAACAAATCTTAAGTTCACTGAAAACTGATCCCTGGTATAAGCCAGTTCAATTTCTTTTTTTATAAGGTTCACCCCAATTCCTTTTACATGGGCTGGATTAAATAACTATCCAGGAAACTTTGGATTGGGATCAAGGCCCAGACACCAGGAACAAGCCAACTTTAAAAGCAAGGGTTCATGTACTTCACAATGCCTTAACAATACACTCAAGAACCTTTGAGTATGTTGAGCAGCCATTGCTCCTATGACTGTCTTACAAGGTAGTGTGAAGTTTGAATGACAGCAAGCTCTTCAAAAGCATACCATTGCATGTTCATACTGAGGGTTGTCAGGGAAGAATGATTCAGCTAAACAAAGTGAAGCCACAGTAGTGTGCATCCATCCTGCTACCTCCCTTTGGTAGCTCTCAGAAAGTTGTGTGACCACCAAAAATCTTAGTTTGTAAAATCTGTAAAAAAAAAAAACTGTAAAAAAGGAGTAATTTTTGTAATATTTCATTATGTTATGATAATTGAACCACAGGAATTAGTATACGAATGTATTTAGAGCACTAAGTAGGTTGTAATGGAAGTATTTAATTTATAATCTTATCCTGGATATCTCGTAGGCATTTGTATATATCTGTGTACAAATATATTGAGAATTTACCCTGTTGTATCCTGTGCAATCCTTTGGCGGTGGAGGACATGTGGAAAAGAAATAAGGGATCAGCAAACAGCTGGCATCAAGCCTCCGACTTATGAGTGAGGCCATCTTTGCCTTTCCTGGTTGTCTTAGTTTAACTTTTCTTTTGTTGCTGCAACAAAATAGCTGACACCCAAAGTTAAAGGAGGAAAGGTTTATTTAGCTCACACTTTGTGGAGGTTTCAGGCCATAATCAGCTGGCTCCAAGGCTGGGTGGTGTGGCACAAGGGCAACAGTTCAAGGTGGCAGAAGACAGGAGAAGCAACAAGAGGAAAAGGAGGGGACAACAAGCCCCTTCTCCTCCCTTATATTGTAAACACATCCCCTTCCCAGGCATGTATAGCAATCACACCACCTCCATGTCCTCCTCTTGCACAGGGTGAGGATGTTCACAAAGTAAGGACCATGGCTCCCTGCTGAGTGGCTTAGATAAACTTCTAAATTTCTCAAGTTGATATGATGTATCCACCATTACAGTGGCCTTGGTTAAGCTCTCCCAGCTAATCCTGTATGACGAAAATAAGATACTCTTTCATATAGTCACATCTCTATGGCTAGAGCTGAAAATATTTTCTGCATTTCCATATATTTTATTAGCCTTTTTTGAAATTAACAAGTAAAATTATATGTGTTTATCATGTACACCATGATTCTTTGAAATTGAATCATGTGATTAAGATGGGGCCCATCTAGATAAGCAACAGTAATTTATTCATATGCAGCCTCCTCACATTTACTAAACAATTTATTTGTTTTCTGTTGCTGAAATAACAAAGTACTATTATCACAACCTTAGCAGACTGATGATAAATCTTTCATCTTATATGGTTAAAAGTCTGACACACAGGTAAAAATTTTTATTCTAAGATCAGAAATCTGACAAAGAGGTCACTGGGCTGACATCAAGGTGCTGGTAGATCTCTGTTCCTTTTTGAACAAAGGCAGAAGTTGCCCACATTTCTTGGTTTATGAAATCTTTCTCTCCATAGTCAATGCTGTCAACATATTTCTTGCATTTCTATAATCACGTCACCCATTTATCAACCTCAACTGGGAAATTCTCTGTAATTTTAAAGACTCATATGATCAGATTATGAGTATTTAGGTAATGTAGGATAATCTCTCCATTTCAATATTTACACCCTTAAGAATCTATGCAAAGTCCTTTTTGCCAATTAAGGTAAGATCCTAAAAAAATCCTGAGAATCAGACATAGACATTTTAGGAGACCCATTATTCTGCCTATTACACATGTCTCTTCTCTTTTATGTGTTACTATGTACATTAATTTTTTAATTGCTCATCTGGTACAGAAGACAGATTTCCTTTTCCCCAGCTGTTAAAGCAATTTCCTATTGTCCATTAAGCCTATGCTAACAAATTCCTTAAATTTCTTCAGGCCTCAGCCATTCCCCCAGTACCAAGGTCAATGCCAACTGCATTATTTTTATAGTCACATCCCAATTCTACAGCCAATTTTTGTTTCTGTTGTCAATTGCTTAGTCACTTTAGATAATCTCAATCATTGAGTTGGTCATGGTCATGATTTGTTTGCACATGTTTAGTTGAGAGATATTTTGATCATCTAAATAAGGAGGAGGTGCTATTGGCATCTACTAGGTAGAAAATAAAAATGCTGGTATGCAACCTGCAGTTTACAGAATGGCTCCCACAATAAAGAGTTCTGCAGCTCAAATGTCAACACTGCTAAGGTTGGGGAACCCTAATTTAGAAGGTTGACAATTTATTGTTCTTCATGAAGACCACTTAAGAATCTTTAACAAATTGATTTATGATAATACAAATTAAATTAATGTGCATTATTACTGCAGTAGCAATGAACACATAAATAAAGTTAATATATTAGATAATTATAGGAAGATATGAAAACTCTACTCTGAAAATTGGTTTTGCCTATTCATGAGAATTCACCTACCTTAATGAAAGGACAGTCTCCAAAACAAAACCAAAACATATTTTTAAACAAATCTTCATGTAATATCTATTAAAATAAACTGATCTACTGTTATATTTTATAGCAATAAATTTTGGATGGATCTAGATATAAAGGAGGCCCATGTTTCTAATGCATTATTGAATTAAAAATTAACAAACTACTAGGTACACGCTATTTCTACTACAGATACTACCACTGATATGTCACAACCTAAAGATTTAGCAAAACTGTATATTATTTGCATATTAATGACAATGATAAGATTCCAGAAGCACATATGTATATAAATGGGACATAGTATTTGAAAAATTTATTATATAAAAGATGTGAGGGAAGCAAATTATTTTCAGTAACTTAGATTGGTTATTCCTTTAAGACAAAATCAAGTTAGACAGGAACAACTCTATACATGTATACAAATACCTTGTCTACCAAATGTACTTAAGTGCTCAACTCAAGAACACAACAAAAGGTTTGAAGAAAATATAGATTACTTTACTCTTTTTAAACCTAGAAACTATATAAGGAAAATACTTGACAGTTTTTTTAACGAATTACTTTTCTGTCTTTACTGAGACAAAATACCCAACAGCCAAAGTTAAAGGGGAAAGATTTAGCTTATGGTTTGTAGAGGTTTCCACCCAAAATCTGCTAACTCCAAGGCAGGGTGGGCATGTGGCAGTGGGTTAACTTCATGGAGACGGAAGACAGCAAAAGGAACACGGGGAAAACAGGCCTCTTTCTTCCCTGATACTGTATGCAGACTATCTACATAGCAGTCAAGCACAGTTCAGGGTGTATCTATGAGTGATTGCTGTGAAGACCAGCAAACTGCACACAAGGCTTATGCCACTTGTGGGTGACACCAAGCAATAGTCGTGTAATCTGGATGGAACAAAAGAGTAAGAAGAAAGAAATGTGCCCATTTTGAAGAGCTCAGACCTCCTTTCACAGATATCTCTCTGATGCTCTCACCTTTGGACTCTGGCCTCCAGATTTCCAATTTCTTCAGCCCTCAATGTGGACTCACACCTATGACTCCACACTGAACTGCACAACTCTGACTTTGGGCTTGCGCGGCACCTGGATCTCTCTCGTTCTGTGGTTTCCATCTCAGTAGGAGGAGCAGCTGGATCCTCTGGCTTTTCCGTGTGGAGAAAACCACTGAGGACTCTCCTGTCTGTTTCTGCAAGCCTACCTAACAAATCCCCTTGTGTAAAATTGTACATATATTTTATATTGATTCTGTTCCTCTAGGATATTTCAGTGATACATAGTGCATATCTTACAAATTGCCTCACAAAAAGTCACATGTCAGAGAATGCAAAGGCTTAATAATGCTTAAAAAGTTGGACAACATTAGTACCTGCTAATAATATACAAAATAGAAAAAAAAACTTTAAATTGAAACCTGTTATTATTAACATTTATGAAAATATTAATAAGCATCTATCTCATTTTGAGAAAAGCTGTGGGAAACAGATACTCTCCATTAATGGTAATAAAAATAGATGTTGCTACAGTATTTTTGACAGTAACTAGCAAATGTTGGAATAGCCATATTCTAACATTTGGCTAAGAGATTTACCAAAGCCATATAACAGAGCATTGTGCAAACATGACTGTAGACCACTGTAAATGTGCAAGAAAGTTCATTTGTAATTGAATTATTTTCTGTGATACAGATGTGTTGGGAATAACTTTTACATCCAATAATATGGGGTTACTTATATCCATTAAAATAAGCTGATCTACTGTTATACTTTATAGCAATAAATTTTGAATGGATCTAGATATAATGGAGGCCCATGTTTCTAATGCATTATTGAATTAAAAATTAACAAACTACTAGGTACACACTATTTCTACTACAGATACTACCACTGATATGCTGCAACCTAAAGATTTAGTAAAATTTTTCTGTTTTGCATACTTTCCTGTACATTACATGCAGCAACTTTTTAAATCCTTCCAACATTATGGGTGATAATTATTGTTATTATTTTTATACTGTTGAAGAGGAAACCAAAGAAGAAAGAATTTAAATAAGTTGTTAAAATCACACCCAACTTATATTGGAACCAGGAATCAATCTAGGTACTGTGACCAAAAAAAAAAAAAAAAAAAAAAAGGCTTTTAATTGCCATAGTGTTCATTTATTAGTATTACAGTAAATACACCAGACACAAAAACCTTCCCAGATCCTGCATGTAAAACAGGCACACAACAAAAGCATAAAGTATCTAATGTGTCTGAAAAGATTATTAGCACTAAGAAGGCAAGGAAGTTTTGGATGAGAAATGGGCAAAACATCTCTTTGGCTGTGTCTTTGTCTCTGTTTCTGCCTCTGTCTCTTTGTCTCTCTGTCTCTCTATCTCTTTTTCTGGCTTTTTTCTCACAAGGATAGTTATGAAAAGTCTAAAAATAAAATATTTGAGTAAGACTCAAAGAAGGCAAGAAACTAAGAAATATATATATATATATATATATATATATATATATATATGAAATCATAAATGGAGAGCTTAAATATGTATGTGTCAAAACTTAGGTAATGACAAAATAAAAATTTAAAACATATTTGAGGTTAATGACATAATATATATATATATATATATATATATATACATATATACATATATATATATGTGTGTGTGTGTGTATATATATATTGCAATACATAAAAATCCTGGAGGGAGGTGCATTAAGGCACAAAATATTATATTTGTAGAAGAAAGTTATTTGTCTGTTATGTGTGGGTGTGTATGCACATGTGTAAAGATGGTAAATAAAGGGGGCTCTCATTTTCTGCATGCCTTTATTTTGTTTAATTTAGGAATTTTTGTGTATGTAATTGTTACACAAAGTAAAATTATATTGTTGCTGGAAAAATTTTTGAATTATAAAAGCTAATTTTAAGTGGTCCAACATAAGCATTGTACTAATTATATAATACCTTTGTACATTTTAAATTGCTTTCAGAAACAGTGAAAGTCTTCAATACATTCTGTAAGAATTTCATACAGAAAAACTAAGTATATTCACAAACAAAGATACAGTTACATAACTGCATGCTTTAGATAAACGCTTGAAATAAACATCTAAAAAGTCATCCTGGATTTCTTTGAAGAGATCCGTGGTTTGCCTTCAGAGGAAATGTAGTGTTTTCCCCAGATCATATATTAAACTTTCAGTTTAATAATTCACCCTGACATAAGCTACTGTACTTACAAGCTAACTACACATTATGCAGGGCAAAAGGGCAGAAGACTAGGAAATTACACACGTCTTGAATTATGTGTGAATACAGGCTCATAAGTTTTTAAAAACCAATTGACAACATGAATCATATTTAAATCAATATAGCTTGAAAACCTGAAGGATAATTCTGAAAATCTAATTATCTGAAAAGAATTGACTGGATGTAGGGAAAATTGTAATAGAAAAATAAAAATCTATTAAATGACACACACAAAGAATTGTTTGTCTTGACATTCATAAATCTATTTTTAGCAGAATAAGGTTACTAGGAAAGTGTGCACATAAATATTAGCAGAGAATAAGGCATAACTAAAGAAAGAGTGATAGCTTTTTATAAAATGAGATTAAAATCTAGATTTTAAAATGACTTTTTTAATGAGGATGTGAGGACTTAAAATTTGCATCACAGATAAGTGACATAAATATCTTAAAGATTAATTCCAGACGTGAACAATGGCACTCATGAAAATTGGTGATAGCATGCAATTAGCAACTATTTCTGTATATTTATTTACTTTCAAAAGATCCTGGAAACTATGAAGGAATCATCAAGGCAGTCTTGTCAGACTAGATACAGACAGCCATAAACAAAAACCCTTAAACTAGCTGGGTTTTTCTTTCAGAAAGATGGAGAAAGTTCTGGAATATCAAATACAGGTACCACAAACAGAAACGAAAAAGAAAGGGGTGCCGATAAAGGGAACAATTTAGGCCTGCAATTTAGGAATCCATAGAGGAAAATTTTTATCGCCTAGACCAAATAAATGTGGCAGTTTATTTTGAATGATTTCACAGTCTTCAGGGACCATTCAATACCCAGTCAGTCCCTGTGTCTAAAATATGTAGTTTGAAGACACTTTCTATAGATAGTTTTGTACTGGGGATTTGAAATTGATGCTTTTAATTGAAATACACTGCTATCCTTCAGTTCCAGTTTAGAATGTGACAAGACTGATTCTCATGAAGCCTAAATCAAAATATTATGATCAGCTTTTGGGATAATTACAGATCCCATGAAATCTTGGCATTGACTGGGACGTCTCAGGGAGCCTCATTTCCATGCAGAGAGCTCTGTCTCCCCTTGACTTGAGGACAAAATGGCATGTTAGTGCTCCACTTAAAAACAACACTCCTTCTTTGACAAGCAAAGTAATTCAGGCCTCCCTAGATATGTGATTATAGGACTCAATTGGCAGGAAATATGAAACTTGGGGAAAATTATTATTGGGTTCCATGGGCTAAAAGAGCCAAACAACAGCAATCTCCTCTTGCTCAGAAATCATTTCTTTCCTGCTGTTGTCTCCTCCTCATGCTTATCTGCTCTCCAATCAACCCAAATTGCCCTATTCATGCCGTCTGCCTCAGCTGGGGTTCCTATAAACACATTCGGTCTGCAGAAAGCACAGTGAATTCACAGGAAGCTGGACACGCAAGCTCTGGCTGGATGAACAGGGGTATTATGAAGAAATATATCACTGGGTTTTTAGGCAAGTGATACTGCAGGTATTGTTTTTACGGGCAATAGTGCTTGACAGGTGGATTCTGTTGGACAAGGATCAGAAGGAGGGCCAAGAATTTCTTTCTTTAGGTGAGCAGAGAAGTCATTTTCATGACAGTCCTGGAGCTTGACACATATAAGACCTGTGTCCATTGTTGCCTGTTTGTATGCGATTTATAAGAATCCACCTCAAAGTTATTTTGGCAAGTGGAACATCAGAAATATATTAGATGATTAAAGAAGCTGTGGAGCAGACAAGTCTGGAGAAAACAGGAACCTGGGTGACTTTTAAGGCTCCAGGGATTTAAGTCACTTAGGGTTCTTTTTATTCTATTGTTGTTCGTCTTCTCAAAACAACTTGCTGTGGGTTATATCTAGATTTCCCTCATGGGTGCATTGGTGGAGATTTTGGAAGATGATTACATCATAGGAATTTAGAGCTGACATGCTTGATTTAGGAGGTCACGCCTGGTTAGAAGAAGCACGTCTCTGGGGATGTAACTGGAAGGTTCTACCTGCCTTCTCAGTTTTCCCTTGTTTCTGCTTCCTGTGCATCATACCATGTGTAGCTCTTGTGTGCTGTGCTCCTCTCCTGTGATGTCCTGCCTGGGAGCCACCTGACTGACTGAGATGTGAGCCAAAATAAGCCTCCACTCTTTAAGTTGAGGATTCTTGACTTAAATACTCTTTAGAGTATTAATATGTACTGATTACTCTTATTACTCTTAGAAGTATTGTATCTCAGGCGTGAGAAAGTGACCAAGACATATCATTTCCCTTGACCTTACTAGGACCACAGAAAGTTCCGGAATTATAGCTGTTGAGTTTCGATTCTTGAAAAGTAAAGCTCCTGTACTTTTATATTAATGTTGAAAATTTTAGAGAAAGTCTATATCTGACCTATCCAAGGACTAATCATTGCGGCTAATGAGAGAGAATAGAGAGGGTGTAGAAGACTTTCTGTTACTATATATGAGTGCACAAGCTGACCTGTGAAGGCCAACTCTGATCTGAGTGGAAAGCCTGGGCAGACAAAATAATGAATACCATTTCTATCTCGTATTATTCAGACAGCAAAAGAGCTAACATGATCATGCCTATATTCTCTATCTGCTGCAGAATGCTTTACAATTTTCAAACCATTATTTTTAAGTACAGTATCTTTTGAATCTTCAAATAATTCTCTAGATTATCTCCATTTTTCAAATATGTGAATTTGTATGAAGGCCAAGCATAGGAGACATAGATGCACAACCTCTTGTTTTGGAAACTGCATGTAAGAAAGCGATGTGTCACTTTCACCAAACAAATGGAGGTATCTGGATCCCAATATTTTAAAGTCTGGCCCTGTTTTTAACAGCTGTATTGCCTTTGGGACCGCATATCTGACACCTACAAATCAGTGGAGGTGAGATTTAACTTGGTTTATGGTTTCAAGGGATTTAAAGTATGGTAGGCTGGATCCAAGTAGGATCGCTGTGACAGGAGAGCATAGTGGATCTCAGATGCTTAGTTTTTGAGGCTAGGAAGCCAAGCAGGGGAGCAGTACCAGACAGGAAAAACCTCAGGGATTACATATAATAGAGAAGGTCAGGCCTTCTTGATCCAGCCAAGCAAAACCAAAAATGTTTTGGCTAAATTTTCTAAACACTCCTTAATCCAACTGAGTTACTGTATCAGGATGAATCATCATGAGTCTCCAGTCTCATAGCATGAAAAACACAAACCAAGAAATGCATATTGCTAGCAAATCTCCTGATACTAACGGAAATTCAAGATATCTCCATCTTGGGCAGCTTGCCGTGTAGACAGCCACGCATAGAGTGGACAGAGCAATGAGTGTGCACTTTTTCACCAACTATCAAGCCAAAGAGATGAATAAACAAAGAAGGCATAAAACAAGCAAGCGTAAAATAACCAGCTTTAGTTTCCTTGGTAATCATAACAATAATAATAGGATGTTGGGAGAGTTTATATAACTATTTTTTGAGTTTATATAACTATTAAACATAAATTATTCCATTAAGAGCCATAACACCATAGAGAAAAAAATAATAATGCCTCACTTCTACTTTACAGATGAGCCTTTTGGAAGTTAAGAAACTTTTTCACATAAATAATATGTGTCGGGATTATTGTGAAACATCAGATCATCAACCATTTGCCCCAAGAGGTTATAACCTTGACTCTTCATTGTTTTTTGCTGTTTTTTTTTCTCCCCAACTTTTACACTGGGATCCTGAATGTATGAAAATCTCCACTAAGATTCATGACAGCTTCTTAATGCTAGGTGTGCAATAGGAACTCTTAGAGTTTAATGCAAGTTTGTCTGAGCTTGATCCCAGGGGAAGGGCACTGATCTTGATTAATCAAAACTCTAAAACACATCCCACACAAGTAAGCTTAACCACAGTTCTTCTTGCCTTTAAATTCTCTTCTATTAAACACACATTAGTTGAGCACAACAATGTAGCCAGCATTGTACTTGAGCTCCATTTGTGCTAGGAGTTTGGGTACTTGTCTTTAAAAACCACACTCCGCATGATACTTAATACACATAATTACTCCTTTTATAAATTGAACTCCATTGTGCTGACTATATTCATAAGTGCTATGGTTTGGGTTAAAATATACCTGGGCTCTTGAGAAGTGATTGGACAATAAGGGCTCTAATCCCATCAGTGGATAATCCAGTGATGAGAGGAGGATCCCCCTGAAGGATCATGCACAGGATTGTGACCTTGGAGGCAATGTCCTGTCCCTGGTTCCTTCTTCTCTTTCCTTCTCTCTCTGCTTTCTGCTCAAGCAGCTCTCTGCTGCTGCTACCTTTCAATACACTGTTTCTGGCTCAGCTTGCCAAGGACCTAATGCTATGGAACCATCTACCCATGGACTGAAGCATCTAAAACCATGAGCCAAGTAAACTTTGCCTCCATTAAGTTCTCTTGCCATAATGTTGCAAAGCTACACAGGACCTGTGTGATTATATTCTGCCACCAGACCACTCTCCAAAGTGCTGCCAAAAGCCAAGCGTCTCCATGTTCAGTGTTCACACACACAAGGTGAGTCAGTGTGCTCCTAAATCAAACAGTGTGTCACAGATTTGTTCCCACATCCAGCTCCCTTTGGATGTGTTCACAAGAGAATCAGTGCCCCGGAGAACCTACACATGTGATGCAGGAGCCTTTCGAGCTGGCATCAAGAACAAAGGTAGGCAGAACAATGCAACAAGAAGAATAAAGGAAGCCACACCATGTAATTTCTGATTTCTCAAAGTGGAAGCAGTGGGTTTTTCTGGAAAGAGGTTGAAGAAAGCTGCCAGCTGCGCCTCACCATCTCAGGATGTCAGGCGAGACACCCTCAATGTTAAGAGCCACAGGAGTCATTGAGATATTTGAAACAGTGAGTGCTTGGGTGGTAGGGTCTGGAACGCTAGGAGTGCAGCTATCACAGCAGCATGAAGTCTGAATAAAGTGCAAATGCCAAGTGGGGAATTCCTTCAGAAGAACAGCACAGTAATTGCAATATATCTAAGTTGTTTAGGGCTATTCATTTTCAAAAAACAGCCTATTTCACAATGAAAAATAGGGCAACCTGATAGAACAGACAGAGGGGCTTTTCAGACAGAAAATATCAATAGATAAGATCATATCTGTAAATGAAAAGGGCAAAGGGATTCTGAGCAGCAAGTATTTGAAAAGTACTGTTCCAGCCCCTTCTTTTATAGTTCAATATTGCACCACCACATTCAATACAAAATTCAGTACAGTATTAGATTTCAAAGTCTGGCCATATTGAAGTCACCTAAAAGGCAAAGAATCTAAAGCTTTCATCACCTTCATTGTGAATGTGACAGGTATTCAAAGGAAACCAACCTTCTGTTTCTGCTAGTTCATTCCCATTTCACAAAAATGTGCTAGGATCAGCCCATATCCCTGCCCTTCTATGCACTAGTTTCCTAATTGAATGACTAAATCTGCTTACTTTCCTGAACTTGCCTGTGAGTGAAAGCCCGGACTTCCCTGGAGACTGCGAGTCACCACAGTAGGAGAGCTAAGAAGATGCCCTTCAGCCGAGGCAGATGGTTTACTCCATGCCAGGGATGTTTTTCTTCTGCTCCCTCATGCTTCTTTCTGCACTCGGTAGTTAGGTCTCAATCCCAGATAAAGTTTTAAAAAACGGCTACAACAGAAAAGATAGAGAAAGGACTTCAGGTAAGCAAAAATTCCAATCCAGGTTTCTCTTAATTATCCAGATGTGTTGAAAATTACTTAGGCTCCCTGAGCTTCCAAATCTTCCTTTTTACACTGAGATTGTTAATTTAGACTTCAGTGATCTTGGAGAGAAGGAGATGAGATGAGATATTTGAAAGCCCTAGCTGAGTCCCTGCCATTCAACTCCATGGTTTATTTTTCCTCACACCACTGCTCCTTGCTTTTCCGCTTTACTTTCTGCTCTAGGCTCTTGTCTTACTCACTTCTTCTTGTGTGGCTCTTAATGTTTATATGTTCTTCTCCTCCAATCCACTGGCCCATTAGTTTTGTTCAAATCTGTATTTTATTTGCAGGGTCTGGTTAAACTTCAGACAGCTCTTCTGAAGCTGCCTGGAACCCTGCTTGTGTGTGCGTGGTGGCCTTAACACATGCTGCTGGCACAGGCTACAGGGCCACTGCCCACTAGAATTCCGGCTGCCACTCCAATGCCCCCGCCTCTGCTGGCTTGCAAGAGCCTCACTTCGCGCTGGCAGTCCCAACCAATGCCTGAATGTGACCACTGTTCTGTAAGGGGCACATTATGTGACAGTTTAAACACATAGTCAGTCATACATTATTCTAGATGTTTCTATGAGTATAATATTAATATGAGATTAATATTTAGGTCAATACAGTTTGAGTAGAGTACATCCTTCCTTGGGCAGGTAGACTTCATCTAATCAGCGGTAAATATCTATAGAAAAAGGCTGATCCCCCTGCAAGGAAAGGCAATTTTTCCAGTAGATACAGACTGTAACTCTTTCCTGGATCTCCAGCTGGCTCCTTCGATTTTAGAACCCAGAACCTCTGCAAACATTTCATAAAATCTCTCTTTCTTTTTCTGTACAGTCGCAGTCACTTAATGGTGATCCTCCCAAGAAGTGTGTTTTTAGGAGATTTTGAACTAGCTGAATGGCACAGAATATACTTTTCACAAAGTAATGTGGTTATAATGTCACTAGGTAATTTAAAATTTATGGGACCATCATTATAATGAGTTCTGTTGAGTGAAATGTCATTAGGTGGCATGTAATTATATATGAATATATACATGCACAAATAGGTATATACATGTGTGTATGTATACACATACAAATGTATGCATATATACATACGTGGGTACGACTATATACATATACTCATACATATGTGTATATATGCATATGTATATAAGTAATACAAAGTTGTATAAGAGTATATCTGTGTGTGTGGGTGTGTGTGTGTGTAAATGTGTGTGAGCAGACATGCAGAAATATATAGTGGCACCTAGGTATTTGTTGTTAGTTCCAAGTGGCATTATGAGTACCAAAAAGGACTAGAACCAAACAAATTGTTTTGGGGCTGGAAAGTGTAGTGAATCAAGAAGAAATTGATACCCACAAGTTCTAGCTTGCTTATTGCATAGTAAACAAGGAGTAGTGGAACAAATTTTCATGTCAAAATGCACTGAGTATCAAGTCTGATGAGCTTTAAAGCAGTCAATTGACAAGGTCAAGGCATAACTCTATACACACGTACACAAGTGTTGTATAAACCCGGGAATTGTGGTATGAGATATATATATAGACATGTATGTCACATCTTAGGGGGTTTGTTTCTTGGAGAACTAGTATGCATCCTAAACAGGCCCTTTCCAGCAAGAGACTCTTCCAAAAGATAATTTTGGTCTAGAACTCACCATTGAGTGTGCTGAATCTTTCCCAGACTGGCAATCAATCTAAGATTCTTCCTGTTCAATGTTCCTTTTTTTCCTATTCTCCTTCATGAGCCACAGATCTGGTCAGTTTCCCCATCTGTTTCTTTTCTCTCCACCAATAATCTCTCGCAGTGCTAAATCTTGGTTCAGTGTTTACTTGACGGAAAATGCAAACCAATGTAATGAGCTCTGCTAGCAACATCACCTTCTGTTACCAAATTTGAGTTTCTCGCTAGTCTCTTACAGGGACACTTTCAAAGCATAAACAAGTTGTTATTTATTTGGGGGCAAGTCCTTATATTAATATTAATATCAAAATTAGGGCTCACTCATGTACCCGCACTGTCTTTCGGGTTCTCTATGCGCAGGATTCGTGCTTACCTCAGGGATGGATGCAATTTTTAGTTTTCATCACTCTTCTGTAAGTCTTTTGTCTTTCAGTTTAAATGCTGATTTCTCCAGGAAGTTCTACATTATCCCTGAATCACGATGTACATTCTATTTCTCTGTTTCTATAACTCTGTGCTTCCTCTAATACAAGTCTTGTTATTTTATATTCTCATTTCTTGTTGACTTCTCTGACTTTTCCCTTTGAGATTTGAATACTTCAGTGTTGAATGGTACCACAGGTGTACAATTAAGCAGGTCATGAAACAAGTCCAAAAGAGATGATCCCACATTTCCTAAACTTCATATGAACTGAGTTCTTAAAAAAAATTTCTGCAATGATGACATATGTGTACATTTGTTTCTAAAGGGAGATAACCTCTAAGGCGGGGAATAAAGATCTACCTCTTGAGGTCTTACGTGACCTCACAAATAACCCAGGAATAGAGCAGAAAAGAAGTTACAAATATTCCTTTTGCCAAATAAGGAGGGAATATACCCTATTACAGCTGGTTGGTCAGTTACTACTAAGAAGACATACATGAAAATACACAGTAAATAATAATAGCTATTCTATTCTCTATTCTCCTTCCTTCTTTCTTTTTTCCTTTCATCTTACTATCCTTCCAGCTTCTTTGACAGCTGCACTGTGTGCTCAGTAGACATTTGCTGATGGGATGGGGCAGGCAGAGTTGACAAAGGAAATTGTCCTTTCCAGGCCCCCATGCCGCAGAATTTTTTAAACAGCAAGTACTTGGTCGCTGCTGGGAACAAAGTATATTTGTTGATACAGAAGAAGGAAGAGAAAGGGATATAAAACAAACATTTTGGAGACAAAAATTTGCTTTCTAGGAATTTATAACCCAGTGAGGGAGGTATGTACCTAAATGAATTGAAACACAAGAGAAGTCTGAAAACTGCTTTAAAACACATATTCACATGTTGTCTTTAATAGGGTCTCATGGAGAAAGTTTGCTCTCAGCCCGACTCTGTGGATGTGTAACCCAGCTGATACCTCGCTCAGTAGCTGGTATCTTGCTCAGTGTCTTTCCATGCAGGAAGCCCTCAACGTTGGCTGTGAATTACATGAGCATTTTCCTTCATTTCTGTTTAAACTTCATGTTATCTGATTTCCTTCAGTTCCTACTATTATGGCCAGGAGTGACTAGAAGTCCTTACCTTTTTGTTTCAACATTTCATTTGTTCACCCTCTTCTAAAGCATTTCTTCTCCCTTTCTCTCCTTTCTGAAAGAAATAACATGCATCCGAACAAGGGACCTGCACTTCTGTGGACTGTTTCCTACAGTCTTTTGCTGTGAACAAATCATTCATTGCGATGTTCATAATGACTTTTAGACACCTCTTCTGAAAGGTTACAGCTAATTCCAAATCTGTCAGTGTGCACCAGCAGCTTAAATTATTCCTGGTAATATAAACTCCATTCTCTTCTTTTGGCCCAGTTTTATCTGACTTCAGATTATTCAGCTCTCTAATTTTGGTTGCTTTTGTGGAGATCCTCAAAATGTCCTCTGCTATAGGCTAGTCTAACTAATTCTCAGTTACCCACACATTCTGTAACCTCATTATTCAGAAGCACTTCCAGATTGATTGGTGTTAACATATACAAAGAAATCTGGTGCCAGTACCATTCCCTGGAGCACCTTCCTATTAACCTCTTTTCAGGCTAACATCATTTATTTCTACTTTTCATTTTCATTGTTATCCAGTTTTTAACTTCCACGATTTTACAAGACAAAACTTTACCTCTCACCTCTTGGGTCCTACAGAAAGCTGAAATGGATCCTAAACATCTGCTGGTTAGGAGTTTGATCAAAAGCCTTTTGAATGTCTAAATATTTAATGCCCACTACATCTCTACACTTCACTATTTTGTTAACTCTTTCAAAATTTCCAAATGGATTAGAGAGGCATGATTTATCCAGTCTGAAAGTGTATATACTACCCACCTGGGTGTTTTATAACCCTCAGTAATGATTTTATCAGCTATTTTTTCTCATCCTGAAGGTAACATTCATTGGTAAGTAATTTCCCAGGTAACTCTGAGCTCATTATTTAAAGATGGGCACTCCTGCCTGTTTGTCCAGACAAACAGGCACCTAATGGAAATTCAGACCAAATAACATAAAACCTATTTTCTCGCTGACATATCCAACCACCATCCTAAAACACCTTGGGGCATGTCAGAGCAAAAAGGGAGCCTTAGTTCAACTATTAAATGAACATCATGTACTTTGCCTGCCCTAAAAGCAACATTAAGCTAGATTTAGTTTATATATAAGGAAAAATTCCCTGACAGGGCTCTTTAACCCTGACATGGGTAGGCTGTGAATTCTCTCCTCAGAAATATCTTAAAACAGAAGAAGGCTTCATTCTTTAGCTGTGACTTCCTAGTAGCTCTTCCAAAACAGGAAGCCAAGTTTCAGTCCCATTTTGTAATTTTGTTTTTATTTATGTATGTATTTATTTTTATTTATTATTTTTTTAAATTTTAAAATGAAAAAGGAATGGAAACGATGATATGGAACTTCAAAACAACATCACAGGAGATTTTGTTTTTGATCTCGATAAAACTTAGATGGTAGAAAAGCAGATGACAGTTGTGCAATATCTTACAGAGCAAAGTGAATGAGATTAGCTGTCAGAGACTACAAGCAAGTTGAATAAACACGTATTTAAATTAAAACCGAAGTACCCTCAAGGTGACCCAACTAAATTTGCTGAAAGGATAAGAGGAACTGATAAAACTAATCAACAAAGGTAATCACCTGAGTGCACACTCATGCTCCAGATGCAGCATTTCAAAAGACACTCCACCAGCCAAGGGGGGCCCCATGGATGCAATCAGAGAGGAAGAGACACCTGAGAGCGGAGTGGACACGGAGTAGGAAGGAGACAGGACAAGTGGCAGGAGATTGCTCTTTTCTTTCCTTCTTTGATTTCTAGTGATTCAAGTTTGTAATCGAAGCAGTAATATGTTTACAATAGCTGACAGCCAGCACTCAGGGAAGACTGTGTACACCCTCTGCATCCAGGTCAGAAGACAAACCCTGAACTCACAGCAAGAACAGGGACTAAAGGAATGCAAACCTAAGCAGGCCATTTCTTTGATAAAAGCAATTGAGTGTCTATGTACAGAGCTGTGAAAGAAGAATCAAATGTTAATTGGGTGATTATATGGTTTTTTCCATACTAGCAACTAAATATGCAGGGTCTCCTCATTAAAAAACCAGGGGGAAAGGTGCTCTTTCAGTCACTATAATATAAAATGGTCTTTCACTCCTACCTGCCCTCTCTATCCGACAGCCTGGGTTTTTATTTGCTGTTTAATGTGTTTTTTTCCTGCATTTTGAGGAATTCCCGCTTAGGTCTGTCTCCTCACACTGCGCTGATGCAACCCACAAATACAAGCAACCTCCGTGGGATTGCAGAGCCTGGACTGGCCCCCAGATGGAATGGATCTAGAGGACCATGAGTCACAGGGTGCAGAATGTCACCCCAAGACGCCACTAGGTATGCCATGGACTGCAGCCCTCCCTGCAAGGCGGACAGAGGTAGCAGCAGTTGATGGTCAGTGGGAAGGAGCAGGAAGGACAGGAGGGGCCTGAGTGTGTCCCACAACTAGCAGAAGAAAGGAAAGAAGCCTCCCAAGGGTGGGGAACTTTAGGGCCACAGTCTCCCAGCTTCTCCCTCCCTCTCTCTCATATTTCACTGCCCCAACAGGTTCACTCCCAAAAATAATGCAAAGACCATATCAGGAGGAACTGAAAGACTGTAATGAAGGACATGAAATCACTACCAGGCCTGAAGACCATAGGAGAGTGGGACTGGAGTGTTTCACTCATCACCTGCCTGAGAAATCAGCCCTGACATTTTCATGCAAACCTTGACACATTTGAGAGTATAGAGTTACACTCAAAAGATAGTATACCAAGGTAGCAGGAGTGAACACATAGTGCCGGGTAAATCAGGGTGGCCCACCCTATGATTCTATGTCTATCTGCTCTTCTTCATGACCTTTATGCTGGTGACAATACTCCAGTCTTCCACAGTGCTTCAGTGAGTACCTGTGGAC
Organism: Hydrochoerus hydrochaeris; assembly: GCA_004027455.1. Taxonomy (NCBI): domain Eukaryota; kingdom Metazoa; phylum Chordata; class Mammalia; order Rodentia; family Hydrochaeridae; genus Hydrochoerus; species Hydrochoerus hydrochaeris. Next base: position 223 of record PVLA01000835.1, on the reverse strand, counting down.
AGTTCTGAGCTTGTGTTGGGGTTTCCTTTTAATATAGAGAGACACCAGAGAAAGGCAGAAGGAACAGCTTGTTACCAAAGTGGATTGGATTGTACTGAAACAGGGCAGAGAGGAATGGGATCAGATTAGGTAGAATGGAATGGAATGGGAAGGGAAGGGAAGGGAAGGGAAGGGAAGGGAAGGGAAGGGAAGGGAAGAGATGGGATGGGATGGGATGGGATGG